>CAWUPB010000882.1:255000-650000 GCA_963924115.1 Dovyalis caffra | reverse complement strand
TTTCTCTCTCTCCACTTCTCTCTTTTTTCCTCTCTCTTTTTCCCCTCTCTCCCTCCCTCTCTCTCTCATTTCCTCTCTCTTCCCCTCTCTCCCTCTTCTTCTCTCTCTCCCTCTCTCATTCTCTCTCCCTCGATCCCTCTCTATCTATTTCACACTAAACCCCTCTCTCTCTCTCTCCCTCTCTCTCTATCTCCCTCACTCTCTCTTACTCTCTCACTCTATCTCCCTTACACACTCTCCCTCTCTCCTCTCTCTCTCTCTCCTTCTCTCCCCCTCTTTTTGCTCTCCCACTCTCTCCCTATTACTCTCTTTCTCTCCCTCTCTTACTTTATCTCTCTCTCTCCCCTCTCTCTTTCTCTCTCTCCCTCACACTTTCTCTCACACACACACTCTCTCTCCCTCTATCTTCTACTCCTTCTCCCTCTCTCTCCCCCTCCCCTCCCTCCCTTTCACCCTCCTCTCTCTCCCCCTCCCCTCCTCCCTTTCACCCTCCCTCTCCTTGTCCCTCCCTCCCCCTCCTTCTCCCTTACTCTCTCCCTCCCCTTCTTTGTTTCCCTTTCTTTTTATCTCTCTCTCTTGCACTCATAATCTATCTCTTCATATATATATATATATATATATATATATATATATATATATATCTCCCTCCCTCTCATTCTCCCTCTCTACCTATCTCTCTCCTACCACTGTCTACCTCTCTATCCCTCCTCTATCTCTCTCCCTCTTTTATCTATTCCCCTCTTCCCTCGTCCTCTCTTTCACTCTCTCTCTTACCCTCTCTCTCAACCTCTCTATTTATCTCCCCCGTCTCTTTCCTTCTCACCCGCTCTATCACCCTCGCTCTCCCTCTCTCTCTCTCTCCTTCCTTTCCTATTCCTTCTCTCTTTGTCTCCCTTTCTCCCTCTCCTTCTCCTCCTCTCTCTCTCTCTCCCTCCCTCTCCCTCTCCCTCTCCCTCTCTTTCTATCGCTTCCTCTTTCTGCCTCTCTCTCCCTTCTCTTTCTCTATCTCTCTCCCCCTCTTTCTTTTCTAATATATATATATATATATATATATATACCCTCTTTCTCTCCCCATCTCTCCCCTCTCTCTCCTTAAAAGCTTGAGTTATCATAAAAAGCTCGATCGATTTCTTTAGAAAGAGAATGAACTACATATAAGGATTAGAGCTAGCATCCTATAATTTAAATAGTTTCCTTTATAGCTGTATAAACTACATGGATTATCAATAAAGGTCGAACACATGAATGGCGCCTTTTCCACTTGATTGTTTTCTCGCACTATAAGATGTAATTTTTCACCCATTTTTATATTCATTAATGTATGATTACTTGATTCAATGATATGGTCTTAGAAGCCTTAGATAAAGGAAACTTTTGGCTTTATTACGCACCGCTATAGGGTGCATGAACCTTCACTCTCTCCCTCTCTCTTCCTCCTTCTCTCTCTCTCTCCCTCTCTTCCTCACCTTACCACCTTTCCCTCTCTTTTCTTCTCGTTCCATCCCTATTTCTCTCTCTCTCTCTCACCCTCTCCCTCCCTCTTTCTTTTCTTATATCCCTCTCTCTCTCCCTCCTTTCTCCCTTTTTCCCTCCCTTTCTTTTTATCACTCGTGACACCCCCTCCCCGACCCACTTGGTAAATACCTAAAAGGAATGGCTAGGCAAGGAGCACGTCACGTTGACATGACCAATTTCCAAATTAACCTCAAACACATATGTGCTCATACATTAAGCACTTATCATACAATCAATCACGTACAAGACAATTTACATAACATTAGCAATACAAATGAAGAAATTACAAAATTTATTTACAACACTATCAAACTATTTATCGACACCCTAACCCAAAAAATTACAGATCAAAAGAAATTTTGATACACTTGTTTCACATATGAGCCTTTTTAGAGATCCCGATAGCATCCCTACTACTTTGATCTGTTTCTGTCATAACATGAAAACAACAATGAGTTGAGCCAAAGCTCGATAAGTAGGGCGATGCACGTGATATGCAATGAAATTCTTTTTCCCATTCTACCCATCCATTTTAATCCAGGTACCCTAGGTATTAGCAAGCCGTGCATTCCATATCTTAATGATCGTATTATCACTTACTACTCTATTAATCTCTCTTAGTGATCTCATTATCACCTACTCGCTCATAACGGAATTATCCCTCGTTGTAGCACACGATTTGTAAAATTATCTCTTACTTAACGATGTTAGTAATAGAGCACGCACATGGTTTTATGTTGTTACCCATTCCATTTAATTCGGTTACCAAATTGCATTATCTCATGACTCAATGATTTTTACTAATTTCATACCACCCTCGAATGCACGTGATGCATATGGTATTATATTTAACACATGTAACTAATTACGCTATCGGCATTTTCATCTCGGATCATTCTCGCGTCCCGATGCGGACTTGGGACTTCACAAGTGTTTCATATACCATTCAAAGTATTCAAAATGAGAATACAAATTCCATTCATTGGTAGCATTCATTGCATAAATCTATCTCGTACTTACGAGTTTTTCTTCTCTTGTGCTTGAGTAAGTCTAGGCTTGGATTTTTTGGTGTATTACTTAATTTACAAGATTGGTTAATCCTAAGGATTTATGTGTGACATACTTAAACTAAAATCTTATTTAATTCGAACCTTTAATCTTAGTGGTTGAAGTTGACTCATAATGGGTCTAGGTCGAATGTGTCCTTAAGTGGTTAAAGTTTTCTCCATTTAATCTAACTTACTAATTGGTTTCTACTCAAGCACATTTTTAATTCTTGATCTTTAATTACACAAAAAAGCCCAATGTTAATCATTTTCTCTACTACGCCGAATGGTCCAAAATGAGCAAGGAATTGTTTTTCCATTTCTAGGTCAATTCCTTTTTATACTCGACTTACCAAATCATACTTAAAAAGGTTACCAAGGAGATCTAAACCGTTAGGTTCACAAAAGAAACTGAATTTAGCCATCAAGTATCCAATTTACCTATTGAAATCCAAAACCCAATTTTTCTTTTTAGTTGGACCGATTGAGTTTTAAGGTAGCCATGGATTGCCTTTTATGTCTACACCCTAAACAATTAATCCATAACTAATTGGGTTACTATGATATTCTAGGCCCTTAATTTTCCCATAAAGATCCATTCTTTCCTAATTTTTCCCACTTGACCGAATGGTTTAAGCCTAGGAAACTCTAGAAGTGTATTTCTTTTCTTTCCAAGTTAAGCTTACCAATCCTAGTTTAACTTCAATCCATTCGGTCTATACCCTTTTTCTTTCTTTTTCCTTACCAAACCATCCACACATTTAAACACATCAAACAAGCTTTGCATCACAATACAAACACATCGATCCATCATATTTTACCAAACCCTAACACCAACACAAACAACCATAGCAATCCATTAAAAATTATTACAACCCATGAAATAAAGACTTAAAAAAAATAACTTAAGAAATAAAGTAACTATAAATGGAACCTAATTACTTTTCTTGAATTTACTAAAGGTTTTTTAGGCTTTCCCCTTCTTTCTTTTCTTTCTTCTTTCTTTTTCTTTTCCTTTCCTCTTCCTTTCTTTCCTTATTGTTTTTTGGATCTATCTCTATGCCTTCTTTCATCTCCACATGACCTAGAAAAGCTACCTGCTCTAGCCAAAATTCCCATTTCTTGAATTTAGCGTATAACTGCTACTCCCTTAGCATTTGTAAGGTGGCTCTTAGATTCCCCTTATGCTCCTCCTTACTTTGAGAGTAAAGCAGGATATCATTGATGAATACGATGATAAACTTGTCTAGGCGTTATTTAAAGACTCGACTCATCAAGTCCATGAAAGTGGTTGGGGCATTAGTCAATCCAAACAAGATTACTAGGAATTTATAGTGGCCATATCTTATCCATAATGCCATCATCTTCACATCCTCCAATTTTACCCTCGGTTGGTGGTATCTCGATTACGGATCTATTTTGGAGAACATCGTCGCACCTTATAATTGATCGAAAATATTATTAATCCGGGAGGTACTTATTTTTAATTATCACCCGGTTCAATTCTCGATAGTCAATGCATAGCTATAGACTACCATCCTTCTTTTTCACGGACAATACTGGAGCTCCCCAAGGTGAGTAACTAGGGCTTATAAATCCCTTATCTAGTAAGTCTTGTAGCTACACCTTTAACTCTTTCAATTCATCTAGGCCCATTCTATAGGGAGTCTTAGAAATCGAGTTGCGCCCGACTCTAGCTTAATCTCAAATTTTATCCCCCTCTCCGGTGGCAATGTGGTCAAATTTTTTGGAAATATGTCCGGATACTCCCGCATGACTTTTATATCGTCCGGCTTTGACTTGTGCTCTACTTGGCTATCCACTACGTGTACTAGATACCCCGTACATCCTTTTTCTAGCATTCTTCAAGCCTTTATGGCCGAAACGACAAGTATGGCTTGGAACTTCATATCGACCTTAAACTTTAACGGTTGATCTTCGGGTAGATAAAAAACTACTCTCCTCCTTTGATAATCAATGGTGGCACCATTCCTCGTTAACTAATCCATTCCTATAATGAAATCAAAATCTTAGAGGTCCAAGTATGATCAAATCATCCTCCAAACTCCTATCATCAATTTGGACTGGACACTACTTGTCTAGGCTCATTGACTCCATAAATTCTCCGGAAGGACTCGCTTTAGATAGCCTATTGCCAATGTCTTAGGTTTCACACCTAGGTTTTCTACTAATATTTTTTTATATGAATGAATGTGTGGCACCGAATCAATTAAAACACAAGTAATCGAGCTAAGGATGTAGACATTATCACATATTACTATCGGGTCCCTTTTGTCGACCTCCTCCTAGGTCATTGTATAAACCCGTACAAGTACTTTTCCTAGTCCCGGTTTCTATGTCCAAGGATAGCTAGAGGCTATGTGCCTTTCTTATGACGGACATAACAAACCCTCAAATTTGGTCAACACTCCCCATGTGGAATCTTCCACATTTATTGCATCGAGATTGATTACTCATTGTTGGCCTCGGTTGATTCCCTAATAGTGGCCTTAGGGCATAAAATGATGGTCTAGTACCTCATGCATTTCTTAGACCACCAATTCGATTGAAATTTTTAGGCAAAGCTCGTCTTTATGGTCCGAAGGAAGAGGATCCAAGTAGAAATGATTGCATCCTCTATTGAACTTCCTTTGCAATTTGCTTCGATCTTCATCTGCCAACATTACTTTATTTACCTTTTTTAAAAAAGTGTTAGTGGTAGACATTCGTACCATGCTTTGAACCCTTGGGCTCGACTTCTATTAAAAATTGATTCTTCTTAAAGTTATTGTCCCTCGTAATGAATGGGATGAATCAACATCCTTACTCAAATCTCTATATGTATTCACCTACGGACACTCCATCTTGCTTTAGCTCGAGGAATTCTTGAATTTTCTTAGCCTTTACGTCTACCATAAAGTATTTATTATAGAAGACCTCCTTAAATTCTTTCCAAGTTAAGGTAAGCGGCTCCACTCGTCAATCGTGTGCTCTCCCACCATGTGCAAGCATCCTTCTTTAGCATAAAAATAGCATACGATACTCGTTCATTGTTGGTAAATTCTAAGTATTCAAATATCGCTTCTAATGACTTAATCCATTCCTCTACTATCATTGGGTTAACGCCTTCGAAAATTCCCGAGGACTCATCTTATGAAACCTCTCCACCGCGTCATTCCTATATGGAGGTGGAGGTTATTAATGCATAGCTAGGAGTTATCTCATATGCTCTGCATGGTCTTATTGTTATTGTTGCATTGCTTATCATTGTTATTGCATCATGTCCATCATGTGACTTAAAGCATCCTGTTGATTTTTGTTATGATCATTGGGGGTTCCTTCACCTCCTTCTCGTGTTGGCTCCTTTCTTAGCATGCTTGGACTTCGTACATGTCATGTTATGCCCACGTTAGTTTTAGTATTCAAATAAATATATACTATAAATCATCCACTTACGTGTGAAATTATAGATATTTATATATGAAGCATTTCATACACAATAGGTATTTACAAGCACTTCGACCTTTAAAAAGTTTTTTTTGTGCTCTATTTATAATTAAAAGTGTACTTATTTACATTAGGAAATGCACAATAAGTATTACATTGCATGATAGCGTTACTATCTATCATGTCTAACCAACATATCGGACATGTCATGGGAAGGAGTGCTCAACCATCCACCGATCAATAACATCATCCGATGCAATGCGTACTATCTCGCGAGCAAGGGGCAATGGTAGACCCTAGATATACATCAACCGGTATAGGTTCACCTAACTCGTACAAAAAGGAAGGCTTGGACAAAATTTCAATAACAAAATCAACCTATCGACCCTTTCCCAAACTCATTGAGCAACAACTCGATCTCTTGGTAAAAAAATCCGATGTAGAGTCATTCGTAGGAAATCCATACTCGCGGTATCGCTGGAAAGAAGTATCGGCGAATGTTATTCGCCGAATCGGGTCATGCACTCGAGTGACGTGGGCTACTATATCCCGATCCGGGATCATAGTCAAGCTATTTAGTTCAACCGAGTAGGTAGCTAGGGTGGCCTATTGTTGGCACGTCCTAGCGACGATAGGGTGTACGAAATAAATATGGCACCTACAACAACAATAATTACCGGTATTAATGTTTCTAGAATGCACTTATATATACGCATAAAAATCATATAATAATCATTCACATTAAAAAAATCAAAAATCAAATTGTTACACGTCGAGTAGCACACCTGGTCCTCGAGCTCGGGTGACACTTAAAGTTCTACCCGATTAACTAAACCATAGCTCGATACCACCTTGTGACCCCCCTCCTTGGCCCACTTGCTCGGGTGACACTTAATGTGCTCATACATTCGGGACTTATCATACAATGAATCACGTACAAGATAATTTACATAATATTAGCAATATAGTGGAAGAAATTACAAAATTTATTTACAATACTATGAAACTATTTATCGACACCGCAACCCTAAAAATTACAGTAAAAAAATTTTTTGGTACACTTGTGTCACATGTGAACCTTTTTAGAGGACTTGGTAGCATCCCTACTACTTTGACTTGTTCCCGTCATAACATGAAAACAACAATGGGGTGAGTCAAAGCTCGGTAAGTAGGGTGATGCATGTGATATGCAATGAAATTCTATTTCTCATTCTACCCATCCATTTTAATCTAAGTACCTTAGGTATTAGCAAGACCGTGCATTCCATAGCTCGATGATCATATTATCACCTACTCGCTATATTACTCTCTCTCACTTATCTCATTACCACCTATTACTCACAATGGAATTATCCTCATTGTAGCACACGAGTTAGCGAATTATCTCTCACTTAATGGTGTTAGTAATAGAGCACGCACATGATTTCATGCTATTACCCATTCCATTCAATTCGGTTACAAAATCGCATTATCTCACGACTCAATGATTTTTCTCAATTTCATACCACCCCAAATGCACGTGATGCATATGGTATTATATTTAACACATTTAACTAATTACGCTATCAACATTTTCTTCTTAGATCATTCCCGTGTCCCAATGCACACTCGTGACTTCACAAGTGTTTCATGTACCATTCAAAGTATTCAAAATGAGAATATAAATTCCATTCATTGGTAGCATTCATTGGATAAATCTACCTCGTACTTACGAGTTTTCCTTCTCGTGTACCAAGTAAGTCTATGCTCGGTTTTATGATATATTAATTAATTTACAAGATTAGTTAATCCTAAGGATTTATGTGTGACATACGTAAACTAAACTTTTGTTTAATTTGAACTTTTAATCTTAGTGGTCAACGTTGACTCATAATGGGTCTAGGCTGAATGTGTCCTTACGTGTTAAATTTTTCCCCGTTTAATCTAACTTACGAACTAGTTTCTACTCAAGCTCACATTTAATTCTTAATCTTTAATTACACAAAAGAACCCAACGTTAGTCATTTTCTCTACTAGGTCGAATGGTCCAAAATGAGCTAGGAATTGTTTTTCCATTTCTAGGTCAATTCCTTTTTATACTAACTTACCAAATCATACTTAAAAAGGTTACTAAGGAGATCTAAACCTTAAGGTTCACAAAGGAAACCAAATTTAGCCATCAAGTATCCAATTTACCTATTGAAATCCAAAACCCTATTTTTCTTTTTAGTTGGACCGATTGAGTTTTAAGGTGGCCATGGATTGCCTTTTATGTCTAGCGAATTCATTTCCACCCTAAACAATTAATCCATAACTAATTGGGTTACTATCATATTCTAGGCCCTTAATTTCCCCACAAAGATCCATTATTTCCCAATTTTTCCCACTTGGCCGAATGGTTTAAGCCTAGAGAAACTCTAGAAGTGTATTTCTTTTCTTTCCAAGTTATGCTTACCAAACCTAGTTTAACTTCAATCCATTCGGTCCATATCCTTTTTCTTTCTTTTTCCTTTCCAAACCATCCACATATTTAAACACATCAAACAAGCTTTGCATCACAACACAAACACATAGATCCATCACAATTTATCAAACCCTAACACCAACATAAACAACCATAGCAATCCATTAAAAATTATTACAAACCCATGAAATAAAGACTTAAAAAAAATAACTTAAGACATAAAGTAACTATAAATGGAACCTAATTACTTTGCTTGAATTTCCTAAAGGTTTTTTAGGCTTTCCCTTCTTTCTTTTCTTTCTTCTTTCTTTTTCTTTTCCTTTCCTCTTCCTCTCTTTCCTTACCGTTTTTCTCTCCCTTTTGTGTAGCTACGGGCTGCCTAAACTTTTCTTCTATTCTCACTTAGTCTATATATATACATGCTTAAAATCTTAGTATAATTAAGTGTACAAATGTCTTAATTTAATTTGGGATAATGGAAAGCTATTGGTGAGTCAAGAGAGAGAGAGTGGCGGGTTTGATGAGTTTAGGGTGAGCTGGTCGTAATTCATTAATTAAGGGGGCTTATGTGTCTTAACTAATTGGTTAGACTAACTAAACAATAACTAATATATCTCAAGTAACTAAACATCCCTCCCTCTCACAATTTGTTTGGAAATTCCTCACCTTAAACTCGAATTCCTTCCCCTAAAAATAGTTCAGCAGTGATCCCTCTAAAGTAGTTTATACTAAAATGGCCATAACACATTATACATATATATAAAAATCATAGAACTTTACAGAGAGCTAGTAGACACATAGTTGAACAACGTTTATTCTTTAATGTTTACCCAAAAATCACTCTATAGTCTTTGAATAAATCATACAAAAGTTCGATAGAATATAGCCCTTAAAACATTGATTTTGCATAGTTGATTTCTTTAATAATTAAACCATTAATCTCAAGCACAATAACTTTAATTTAACATAAATCACACATTTCAAACATTAATTTCTCATGGTATAATGAGAATTATACTTACACATAATATATGCATATATATAAATATTCTAATATGTATCGCTTTATGGTTAAGGATTTTTACTCTCCCCCTCTCTTTCACTCTCACCTTCTCTCCCTTTCTTTCTCTCTTTCACTCTCTTTCCCCTCTCTCTACCTCTCGCTCCCTCCCTCTCCCTCCCCCTCTCCCTCTCTCTACCTCTCTTCCTCTCACTCTCTCCCTCTTCTTCTATCTCTCCCTCTCTCTACCCAACACTCTCCCTCTATCACTCTCTCGCCCACACCCTCTCTATCTATTCTAGACCATCCTTTCTCCCTCTCTCTCCCTCTTCTTTTATCTCTCCCTCCTTCTACCCCTCTCTCTCCGTCTCTCACTCTCTCTCCCCCACACCCTCTTTATCTATTTCACACCACCCTCTCCCCTTCTCTCTCCCCTCTCTCTCTCTATCTCCCTCACTCTCTCTTTCTTTCCCGCTCTCCTCCCTCCCTCTCCCTCTCTACCTCCGTCTTTTCCCTCTCCCACTCTCTCTCTCACTCTCTTTCTCTCCCTCTACCTCTCTCCCTCTCTTACCCTCTTACTTTATCTCTCTCTCCCTCACACTTTCTCTCACACACACTCTCTCTCCCCCTCTCTTCCGTATTTCCTCCCTCTCTCTCCCCCTCCCTCCCTCTCATGCTCTTCCTATATCTCTCTCTCCCTTCTCTCACCCTTTCACTTTCTCACACACACTTTCTCTCACTCCATCTCTCGCTCTTCCCTCGTCTCTCTCTTCCTCTCCCTCCCTCTAGTCCTTTCTCTCCCTCCCTCTCATTCTCTCTCTCCTCCTCCTATTCTCTCTCTCTCCCCTCCCCCTCTCTCTCCCTCCCATTCTTTCTCCCTCTCCTTCATCTCACTCCCTCCCTCTTTCTCTCTCTCCCTCTCCATCTCTCCCTCCCCATCCCCCTCTCCCTCACTCCCTCTCTCTCTCACTCTCTTCATAAATATATCACTCTCTTTCTCTGTCTCCCTATTTTTCTCCTCCTCTCTCCCCATACTCTCTCCCCCTCCCTCCCTCACCCTCTCTCCCTCTCACTCTTACCCTTTCTCCCCTCTATCTCTCTCTACCTCTCTCTCTCCCTCACTCTTCTTTTCTCTCCCTTATTATCTCTCTCTCTTTCTCGCCATCTTTATTTCTCTCCATCTCTCTTCCATGCTCCCACTCTCTTTCTCTCCATCTCTATTTGTCTCTATCTCTCTCACCCTCTTCCTCCCTCTCACTCTCCCATTATATCCCTCTTCCTCTCTCCCTATCTTAATCTTTCTCTCACTTTCCTTCTCTCCCTCTCCCTCTCTCTCTATATCTCTTTTTCCATCTCCCCCTCTCTCCCCCTCTCTTTCGTACATACACATATACATACACACACATGCATAAACAAACACAAATACAAATACAAACACACACACACACACGGATATATATATATATATATATCCTTCTTGCTCCCTCGTCTTCTCACCCTCCCTCTCTCTTTCTCCCTCCCTCTCCCTCACTCTCTCTCTCTTTCTCTATCTATCACTCTCTTTTTTCTCTCTCTTCCAAAATATATCTTTCTCTATCTCCCTCTCCCATTTCCTTTGCCCCTATCTCTCTCACTCTCCCTCTCTCCCTCTTTCCCTCTCTCCCTTTCTCACTCTCACTCTCCCTCTTTCTCTCCCCCTCTTTATTCCTCTCCCTCTCTCCTTCTCTTCCTCTACACTCTCTCTCTCTTCCCTCGCTCTCCCACCTCTCTCTCCCTCCCTCTCTTTCTCCCTCTCCCTCCCTCTTCCTTTCTCTCTACCTCTCTTTGTCTCTCCTTTTGACTATCTTTCTCTCTCTCTTCCTCTCCCATTCTCCCTATCTCTCTCTCCTTTTACCTCTCTCCCTCTCACTCCCTCTCTCCCTCTCTATCTCTCTATATCCCTCCCTCCTACTATCTCTCCTCACCTTTCTATTCCTCTCTCTTTCTCCCTCCCTATCTCTCTCCATATCCCTCCTCCTTCTCGCTCCCTCCCTCCCTCTCATTCTTTACTTCTCCCTTCCTCTCCCTCTCCTTTTCTCTAAGTCTCTCCACCCTCTCTCTCCCACTCTCACTCTCTCTCCCTCCATCTCTCCCCTCTCTCCTTCTCTCTCCCCTTTCTCTCTCCCCTTTCTCCCTATTATACTCTCTCTCCCCATCCCTCTCACTTTGTCTCCATCTCCCTGCAATTCTCTCTCTCACTCTCACTATTTCCCCCTTTCTCCCCCTATGTCCCTCTCTCCCTATCACTCTCCCTATATGCCTCACTTTTCCTCTCGCTCCCCCTCACTCTTCCTATCTCTATCCCTCTATGTCTCCTTCTCTACCTCTCTTTCTCTCCCCTCATCCCCCTCTCTCCCAATGTCCCCCTCTCTCTCTCTCCTTTCACTCTTTCCCTCTTTCTCTTCCTCTTTTCCCTCCTCCTCCCTCACTCTCTCCTTCCGAATCTCCACCACTGTCTCCCCTCTCTCTCCCTCCATCTCTCCCACTCCCTCCTTTTCTCACTTCTCTCCCTCCGACTCTCCCCCACTCTCTCCCCTTCTATCTCTCTCCCACTCCCTTTTTTCTCCCTCTCCCCCACTCTCTCTCCTACTCCCTCCTTTTCTCCCTCTCTCCCACTCTCTCTCCCTCTTTCTTTCTCCCACTATCTCTTTTTCCCTTCATCCCTTCATCCCTATCTCTCCCTCTCCCCCTTTCCCACTATGTCTTTCTCCCTTCATCCTTCCATCCCTCTCTCTGCCCCTCTCTTCCTCTCTCTCTCCCTATCACTCTCTATCTCTCTCCATCGCTCTCCTTTTCTTCCTTTGCTCTCTCCCTCTCTCCCTACTGCTCTATCTCCCACTCTTTCACTCTTTCCCTCCCTTAGTCTTCCTTTCCCTCTCTCTCTCTTTATCTCTCCCTCTAATTTCCCCTCATATTCTCTCCCCCTCTCTCAGTCTCTCTCTCTCCTTCCCTCTCCCTCCCTCTCACTCTCTCCCTCCTCTTCCCTCTCTCTCCCTCTCTTTCTACCTCTCTCCCTCCCTCTCCCTCCCTCCCTTTCCCTCTCTTTCTCATTCTCTCTCTTTATCTCTCTCTTTCCCTCCCTCTCTCCCTTTGTCTCTATAATTCTCTCTATCCCTCTCCTACCCTCTCCCTTTTCTCTCTCTTAATCCCTCTCTCCCTTTACCTCTCTCTCACTCCCTCCACCTCCCCCTCTCACTCTCTACCTCTCTCACTCTCTGTCACTTGCTCTCTCTCTATTTCCCTCACTTTGTATCTCTTTCTCCCCCTCCCACCATCTCTCCCTCCCTTCCTCCCTCTCTCCCACTATATTATTCTCTCTCTTTCTTCCTCCTTTACCTCTCGATATCTCCCTTTCTCTCTCACTCTCCCTTTTCCTCTCTCTCTTACCCTCTTTCTCCCTCTTTCTCTCCTACTCTTCCCCCTCTCTCATTCTCCCTTTCTCCCTCTCTGTCCTTTTTTCTCTAATCTATTTCTCTCCCTCTCCCTCTCACTCTCCCTCTCTTTATCTCTCTCCCCTCTCTCTTTCCCTCTCTCCCTCTCTATCCCTTCCTCTCTCTTTCCCTCCCACTCTCGCTCCCTCTCTCTCCCTCTCTCTCCATCTCCCTCTCTCCCATTATCCATCTCTCTCACTCTCCCTCTCTTTCTCCCCTTCCCTCCCTCTCTCTCTCCCTTTTTCTATTCCTCTCTCCTTCTTCATGTCTCTCTCTCTCTCTCTCACACTCTCTTTGCTTCTCTCTCTCTCTCTCACTCTCTTTCCTTCCCCCTTTTTCTCCCCCTCCATCTTTTTCTCCCTCTCTCTTCCACTATCTCTTTTTCCTTCTCTCCCTCTTGCTCTCTCTCCCTCTCCCTATGTGTCCCTCTCTACCTCTCTCTCTCTTCCCCATCCCTCTCTCAATCTCTTTTGTTCTTTCCCTCTCCCTCTCTCCCTCTCTTCTTGTACCTATCTCCTCTCTTTCTATCTTACCCTCTAACTCCCCCTTTTCTCCCCCTCTCCCTCTTTCTCGCTCCTCTCTCACTCTCACTCTCTCCCTCTTTCTCCCTCCATCCGTCTCTCTCCCTCTCACTCTCACCCTCTTTCTCCCTCCATCCCTCTTTCTCCCTCTCTCCCCCACTCTCTTGGTCCCTCCTTCTTCCTCTCCATCCCTTTGTCCCTTTATCCCTCTCTCCCCCTTCTCTCTCTCATCTATCCTTATCTTTCTTTGTCCTTTCCTCCCTCTGCCTCCCTCTCTTTGTCTCCCTTCCCTCTCTCCCTCCCTCCCTCTTTCTCCTCCCCCTCTCTTTCCACCTCTCCATATCCCTCTTTTTGTCTCTCTCCTTCTCTCCCCCTTCCCTCCCTCTCTCCCTATCATTCTCACCCTCTCTCTTTTTGTCTCCCACTTTCTTTTTCTCTCTCACTCTTCATCCATATCTCCTTTTATCTCTTTCTCTCTCCCTTTCTAGCCCTTATTTTCTCTTTTTTCCATACCACTCTCTCCCTCTCTCTCTCTCTCCCTATCTCCCTTTCTCTCCCTCTCACTTGGTCCTACCCTTGCTTCCTCTTCCTTTCTCTCTCCTCCTTTCTCTCTATTTATTCCTTAATCCCTCTCTCTCTCCCTTTCTCCTTCTCTCTCACTTGTCTCTCCCTCTCTTTCTCTCTCTCACTCTCCCTCTACCTATCCTACCCTCTCTCTCTTCCCTACTCTCTCTCTCCTACTCTCGCTCTCTCTCACTCCCCTCTCTCTCTCTCTTTGTCTCTATCTCTCTTTCCTTGCCTCCTCTCTAATTTTCCCTCTCCATCCCGTTAACTCTCTACCTCACACTCTCTCCCTCTCTCTCCCTCTATGTCCATGTCTTCCCATATCTCGTTTCCTTCTCTTTCTTCATTTCTCTCTCACTCTTTCTTTCACTCTCGCTCTCTTTCTACCCCTCTCTCCCTCCCCATTCTATCCCTCCCTCTCCCTTTCTCCCTCTATCTCACCGCCTTTCTCTCCCCTTTTCCCTATCGCGCTCCCTCTCCCTCTCCCTCTCCCTCTTCCTCTCTCTTGCTCTCTCCCTCTCCTTACCTCACTCTCTCTCATGTGCTTTCCCTCTCTCTCCCCCTCACTCTATCTATCTCTCCCTCCCTCTCACTTTCTCCCTCTCTCCCCCTCTCTTTATCTCTCTGTCCCCTCCCTCTCACTTTCTCCTTCTCTATTCTTCTCTCCCCCTCTCTCCCTCCTTTTATCTTCTTCTCCCTCGTTCCTTCTCTCCCTCCTATTCTCCCCTTTCTCTATTCCTCATTCTCCATGTCTTCCTCTCTCTCTCCCCCTTTTCTCCCTTCCTTTCCTCTTTCTCTCTCTCTCTCCCTCTCCTTCTTAAAGAATCATGCATCCTATGAAGATGCATAGTAAAACAAAAGTTTTTCCCCTATCTAAGGTTCCCAAGATCAAGCCGTTGAATCAACTAATCATACATATATGAATTAAGCATAAGTAAAGGATTACCTCTTGTAACACATATTTAACCTTTATAAAAAAGGAGTCGTCCATGTGTCTAACCTCTATCGAGAATCCATGTAGTCCAAAGACCCACACAAGAAGCAATCGAAGTTATAGCGTGCTAGCTTTACCTTATTCGACTTGTTTAATTTTTCTCTTCTTAGAAATCTATTATGAGATATTTTTCAATAATTCTAAGAAAGAGGGAGAGAGTTGGCATGATTTTTTAGGGAGAGAAAAAATTTTCTCTTTTCTTTTTTCTATGTTGTGGATCCCTTAAAAATTAGCTCTCTTTCTTGGCCTTCTCTCCTCTATTTATAGGGAAGTGGCCGAGGATAACGAGCAGCGACAACAAGTCCTACAAGGACTCTAGGTTGTGACTTCCTAGTCCTCCAAGGACTAGGAGTTACAATTCATGTGGGCCTTCTTGATCTTATCCTTATAAACCTTGAGCCTTATCCAATAGGGATCAAGTTGATCTTCCCGCCAAATTTCTTGCAAGCTTTTAAATTAAGCCTATTTGCCTAATTAATTACCAATTAATTTGCACTTATTCAAATAAATTGGGTTAGATATTTTTAGAAAGCCCACATTAGGAAATAATTTCCCAAATTACCCAAAAACCTAAATTAGGAAACTAATTTCTAAAATAGGAAACTTTTTCCAAAACATGAAACTTTTCATTTCCAAAAACCTTTTCCAACAAAAGAAAATTTCAAAACTAGAAACCTTTTTCAAAATATTTGCATCTCTTTTATTATGTGAATGCTTAAACTTATGTTTATGACTCAATAGGCTCCTAGATATGATAGAAATGTCTCAAAAATAAAAGACACCTCATTTATCTCTTGATATATAAATCAAAATTGGCCTCTAGTAAGGCATCATGACTACCAATTCTCTAAGAGGATTGATTAGTCCGTAATTACCATTTACAAGCATGGTTATCATATAATTCAGTCCTCATGTCAATTTATCATAGTGTGATCTCAAACTTAGTTTATAGCTTATTGGATTATGATCACATAAGTTTTCTTCAATTCCTAAATCTCTTAGCTCTAGAGTAAACCAACTATGCTCTATTGGATACACTCCTACTATGGCCATAGATTCCTTGAGTAGATTTTTATCGAAGTATAATGTGATAACTCCTTTAGCATACAAGGAATGACATGTCTTATCTTAGTCACGCACCTATCTCCATTAGATTTCAAGAACACCCAACAAATCGCTCATGTGTAGCTCTTGACTTAGCACATCAAAACGAGTGTCAAAGTACATAAATACTCTAATGAGATAATTGTGATGACTTCAAGTGAAAGGACCAGTTGTAGATTCCCTTAGACTAAACCGAATGGGTTCTCATGGCGAGTCAAGTCCAATGATATGTTCTCTAACATTCATCACCTAAGTGCTTGCTTGTGCATCATCATGCCAATAGGTGTGAGATCTCATGCTTGTTATCTTATAGCATAAGCATAGTACTCATAAGTCTTATCATCTATAGTCTATGTTTATTCTTAAACTTGCTACGACTTGGGACATTTAATGATATTATTTAAGTGCATTAATGTTTGTCTCATGCATACCATATGGACTTCCATCTAATTTCATCAAAATATAAACAATAAGAATTAATGGAAATACTTCTTTTTATTAACAAAATAAAGAATGCAATATTACAATAAGTCAAAACATCTAAAACGAGTTAGATAATGGGTACCTATACTAACACCCTCTATCTTGTTCCTTCGCTCCCTCCCTATGTCTCCCTCTCTCCCACTCCCTTCCTCTCGCTCTCTCTCTCCCACTCCTCTCTCTCTTTCTCATCCTCTCCTCCCTCTTTCTCACCCTTCCTTCTCTCTCCCCCTCTCACTCCTTCTTCCACCCTTGTCTCTCTCATTCCTTCTCTCTATCCCCCTCATTCTTTATCCCACTCTCATTCTATATCTCTCCCTCTTTGTCTCACTTTCTATCTCCCTTTCTCCTCCTTTCTCCCTATCCCTCTACCTATCTCTCCCTCCCTCTCCCTATCCCTCTACCTCTCTCCGTCTCCCTCACCCTTTTTTCTCTCTCTCCCTCTTTTTTCTCCCTCCCTATCTCTTTTCCTCTCTCCTATATATATATATATATATATCCCTCTTTCTCCCTCCCTCTCTCTTTCTCTACCTTTCTCTCTCTCTCACTCCATCTCCATCTCTTTCTTACTCTTCCTTACTCACCTTCTCTCTCTCACACTCTCCCTCTCTCACTTTTTCTCACTCTCTCACTCTCTCTCCCTCTCCCTCCCTCTCCTTCTCTCTTCTTCTCTCTCCCTTATTCTCTCTGTCTCTCTTTCTCTCCCTCTATCAATCTCTACCCCACTCCCTCTCTCCCCCCTTTCTCTCCTTCTTTCTATCTCCCTTAGCCTCGTTTTACCCCTCTCTCGTTTCCCTCTCTCTCTCTTTCTCTCTTCCCTCTCCCTCTCTTCCCTCTCTATCTCTCTAATTCTCTTTCACTCTCTGTGTTTCCTTCTCACCCCACTCTCTCTTCCTCTCTTTCTCCTTCTCACATTCTCTCTCTCCTTTACTCTCTTCCTCTCTCTCTCTACTTCCCTCTTTCTCCTTTTCACTATCCCCTCCCCCTCTCCCTCTCTTTCTCTCTCTCTCTCTTTTCTTTCTTTCCCTCCCTATCTCTCTCTCCCCTCTCACTCTCTCGCTCACTTTCTCTCTCCCTCTCCTTCTCTCCCTTTCCCTCTCCCTCTCTCTCTTCTCCCCCTCTCTCCCTCTTGCTCTCCCTCCTCTCTCTCCTTCTCTCCCTCACCCTCATTCCTCTCCCTTTATTTTTCTTTCCTTTTCAATTTCTCTCCCATTTTCCCTCGCTCTCCCACTTTATCTCTTTTCCTCTCTCTCTCTCTCTATCTCCATCTCTCTCTCCCTCCCTCTCACTCTCTCTCCACCTCTCTCCCTCCCTCTCACTCTCTCTCTATCTCTCCTACCCTCTCTCTCTCTTCCTCTCTTTCTCTCTCTAATCTCCTATTCTCTCTCTCCCTCACCCTCTCTCTCTTTTTCCCTCTCCCTCTCTTTATCCCTCCCTCTACACACTCTCTCCCCCTTTCTCCCTTTGCTTGTGTCTCCCTCTTCCTTTCTCTCTCTTACTCTCTCCCTGTCTCCATTGCTCACCTTCTCTCTCTCCCTCTCTCTCTATTGCTCTCCTTCTCCCTCTTTCTCACTCTCTCTTTATCTCTACCTCTTACTTTCCTGTATTTCTCTCCCTGTCTCCTATTCTCTTCCCACTTCCCTCTCTCCCTATCTCTCTCTCTCTCTCCCTCTCTCTTATGCTCTATCTCCCCATCTTTTCCTCTCTATCTCTCTCTCCCTCTCTCTCCTTTCTTCTCCCTCTCCTCTCTTTGTATTGCTTATCTCTTCTTGTCTCTCTTTGCCCCTCTCTCACTCTCTCCCTTTTTTCCTATCTCTCCCTCCCTTTCTCTCTCTCCCCCTCTCTCCCTCCTTCCCTCTTTCCCTCTATCTCCCTCTCTCCATCACTCCTCTCACACACACTCTCTCTCTTCTTCAGTCTCTTTCTCACTCTCCCTCTGTCTACTTCTTTCTCCCTTTCGCTCTCTCTCATTCTTTTCTCTCCATCTCTCCATCTCTCTTTCCTTCTCTCTCCCTCTTCCACTCTCTCTCCCCATCGCTCTCCTTCTCCCTCTCTACTTCTCTCTCCCTTTCTCCCTCTTTCTCTTCTTCTTTCCCTACCTTTACGTATCTCCCTCTTTTACACTCCCTCTCTCCCTCTCTCCCTCTCTTCCCTCTCTACCTTCCTCCTCTCTCTCTCTCATTCATCTCTCTCTTACTCTCTATCGGACATTCTCTTTGCTCTTTCTCTCTCTATCTCTCTCCCATTACGTCTATCGCTCTCCCCCTCTCTCCCTCTTCATATCTCCCCCGATCTATCCTACTCCCTCCTCTTTCCCTTACTCCCTCTCTCTTTCTCTCTCTGCTTGCCCTCTCTCTTTCTCTTTTGTCCTTCTCTCCCTCTATCTCTCTCTCCTAATCTCTCTTTATCTCTCCTATCCTCCTCTCTCGATCTCCCAATCACACACTCTTTTTCTCCTTCTTTCTCCCTCCCTCTCCCTCTCTCTCCATTTCTCCCTCTCTTTGTCTCTCTCTTTCTCTCTCTTTATACCTCTATCTCTCTCTCCCCCTCATCTCTTTTTATCTCTATCCCTCTCTCCCCCTCTATCTCCCTCTGTCTCCCTACCTCTTTATCTCCTTTTCTATCCCCTTCTCTCTCCCTTACCCTCTCTCTCTCCCCTCTCCCTCTGTCTTTCCAACTCCTCCATCTCTCCCTCTCCCTTTCTCACCCTCTCCTAACTCTCTCTATCTACCTCTCTCCTTCATGATCTCCGTCCCTCCTCCTTTATCTCTCCCTCCCTCTTACTTCCTCTTTCTTTACCTCTCCTACTCTCTCTCACCCTCGTTCACTCCCTTTCCCTCCTCCGTCATTCTCTCCCACTCCCCTCTCACTTCCTCTTCCTTAACCTCTTCTACTCTCTCTCACCCTCGTGCACTCTTCCCCCTCTGTCATTCTCTCCCGCTCCTCCTCTCACTCTCCCCGTCTCTCCCCCTAACTCTCTTCATCTATATCCTTATCTCTCTTATCTTATCTCTCCTCTCTCTCTCTCTCTCCATATCTCTCATTCTCCCTCTCCCACTTACTCTCTCTCACTCTCCCTCACCTTCTCTCTCCTCTCCTCTCCCTCTCTCTCTTTCCTTCTCATTGTCACCCTCTCTCACTCTCCCTCTCCTTTCTCTTCCCTCTCTCTCCCCCTCTCCTTCTCTTTCTCTCTCTCTCCCCCCTCCTTCTCTCTCTCCCTTTTCCCTCTCTTTTCTCCCTACTCTCTCTCTTCCTCTTTCTCCCACTTTTCCCTCTCTCCCTCTAACCATCTATCTCTCTTACCCTCTCCCTTTCTCCATCTCTCCCTCCCTCTCACTCTCCCTCTGCCTCTCTCTCTTCATCTCTCTCTCCCTTCCTCCCTCCCTCCACTCTCTTTAAGTCTCCCTCTCCCTTCCTTTCTCTCCCTCTCTCTCTCCCCATTTCTTTCCCTCTTACCCTCACTTGCTCCCTCTCCCTGTCTCTCTCTCTCCCCCTCTCCCTCTTTCTCCCTATCTACCTCCTACTCTCTCCCCACTCTCATACTCTCCCTCGTTCTCTTTGACCTGCTCCATATCTCCCCCTCATTTTCCCTCTCTTCTCTCTCTCTTTCTCCATCTATTTTCCTCTCACTCTCTCCTTTTTCCTCCATCCCATTCTCTTTCTTTCCCTTTTTCTCTCCCTCTCTCCCTTAGTTTACCTATCTTCCTATCCCTTCTGTCTCTCACACTCACACTCCCTCTCCCCCTCACCCTTTCCCTCTCTCCCCCTCTCTCTCTCTCTCTATCTCTCTCTCATTCTCTCCCTATCTATACCTTCCTCTCCCTCTATGCCCTTCCCTTTCTCTCCCTTTCTCCCTCTCCCTCTCTCCCCTCTCTCTTTTTCTCTTTCCCTCTCTCCCCTGTTCCCTCTCTATTTCTCTCTCCCCCATCCCTCTCTTCCTCTCTCTCCCTCTCTTATTATCGCCCTTTCTCTCCCTTCTTATCTCTTTCCCTCCCTCTCTCACTCTCCCTCTCTCTCTTTCTCTCTCCCTCTTTCACTTTCATTCTTTCCCCATCCCTCTCACCTCTCTCCCTTCCCTCTAGCTCTCTCTCCCCCTCCCTCCCTCCCTCTTTTCTTCATGTCTCCTTCTCTCACTCCCTTTCTATCCCTCTCTCCCTCTCCATCCCTTTCTCCCTCTCTCTCTATCCTCCTCTCTCTATCTCCCTCCATCTCCCTCTCCCTCTCACTCTCTCCTTCTCTCTATCTATCCCTCCCTCTCTCTTTCTCTATCCATCTCACTCTCCCTCCCTTTGTCTCTCTTTCTCCCTCTCTCTTCCCTCTCTTTCTCTCTATCCCTCTCTCTACCTCTCCTACTCCCTCATTCCTTCTCCCCTTCTCTCCTCATTTTCCCTCCTTTTCTCTCTCCCTCCCTCTCCCTCCTTCTCTCTCTCCTCTCCTTATCTATATCCCTCTCCCTCTCTCCATCTCCCTCCTACTCTCTGTCTCCATCCCTCTTATTCCTTCTCCTTTTCTCCCCCTCTTCCTTTCTCTTTATCCTATCTCCCTTTTTCTATCTCTCTCTCCCTCCTCTCTTCCTCCATTTCCTTCTCTCTCTTTCCCTCTCTCCCTTTCCCCCTCTCCCCGTCTCCTTTCTTTTCTCCTTCTCTCTCTCTTTCCTCCCTCTCTCTATCTTTCTCCCTCTCCCTCTCCTTTCCTCCCTCTCTCTATCTTTCTCCCTCTCTCTCTCTCTCCTTCTCTCTCACTTTCACTCTCTTTCTCTCCCTCTCTCCCTTTCTTCCTCTCCCTTTCTCCCCCCTCTCTCCCTCTCTCACTCTCTTCCTCTCACCCTCCTCACCCTCTTCCTCTCTCCCTCTCTCTCTTCCTCTCTTCCTATCTTTCCTCTTTCCCTTTCTCTATCCTCCCTCTATCACTCTCACTCTCTCTTTCTTTACCTCTCTCTGCCCTCCCTCCCCCTCTCTCTCTCTCTCTCCCTCTCCATCATGGTTTTAAATAGCGACCGTTACATAACATAACGATCGTTATATAACAATAATGAGGCATCCTATTACCATTATTCGGTGTTATTTACACTATAATGTCATTTCACATAAATAATGACAAATAATGACATTACCATTATATAATGGTGTTGTACATAAAAAAAATCAAACTCTACAAAAAAAAAGATCAAAACTATGCCGTAATTAATCACCAACCCAAATGAAGAAAGCAAATATTTTACATTCCAATATACTTCCATTTGTAAATCTATTGAGGAGAACAACCTAGAAGAATCTATTACAAATTTTTCTAATCTTCATGGCAATTCGCAAGTCTTCTCCCCATTCTTGAGATTGGTCCCCTCATTTGTTCTTTTTCCGACTACTTAGTCAATGAAGATGGAAAGGTAGCAAAATAACCAGTAAGGTTCGGTAAGAGAGCAAAGAGATAGAGATGAAAAAAGAAAGATTTACAATAGAGATAAAGAGAAGAGAGAGAGAAGGGAAGGAAAAAAGACGTGAAATGGAAATGTATGTAAATGCAAAAGGAGTCCAAGGCTTTAGTTGAACAAATTATAATTAGTCTCTTTAGTTTGAAAAAATAATTTAGTTAGTCCTTCTTGTTTCAAATAACAATTATTTAGTTCATTTTATGTTATTTTCTAATTTTTTTCTTTTTACTTTAAAAAATAGAAAAAAATAAATTTATATCATAAAAATATTGATGGTAAAAAATACTTTATGAAAGAAAATAATATTACATTAAACATGATCAATATTAATCAAAAGATTAAATTATTTAGTTTAAAATAAAAAGGTTAATTAATTCATTTATCCAAATTAAAAGGACTAATTTATAATTTATTCAATTAAAGATTGCATTTGTATAAATCTTTGATTTCGTTCGAGCAACTAAAATTTGGTTTAATAATAAGAAGTAAATTACACATTAGTCTCTTTAGTTTTGATAAATGAATTAATTGATCCTTCTTGTTTCAAGAACTAATTATTTATTTTTTTCATTTCACTTTATTTTAAAATTTGTTTTCCTTTTTGTTTTAAAAATAAATAAATAAGTTTATATCATGAAAAAATTGATGGAATAAATATTTTGTGGGATGAAATAATATTACATTAAATATGGTCACCATTGATCAAAAAATTGAATAATCGAGTTTATTATTTTTTGTGCTTATATAATCTATTAGAAGTGTTATTAACTATTTTTATAATAAATTTAACTATTTTTGTATAATTTTAAAGCTGTTGGAGATGTCATTACTTATTAGTATATTTAATTAGTAAAATTATTAAAAACATGTGAATTAGAATAAATTTATTAATAGTTGCTAATGTATTCACAATATTGATTGTCGCGACCGTTATTTTACTACCGTTATGAGCCACGATCGTAATCGTTTTTTCAATTGCAACTACTATTTAAAACTATGCGCTCCATCTCTCTCCCTCGGTTTTTCTATCTCTCCCTCTCTTTCTCTCCCCCTCTTTTTTCTATCTCCCTCTCTCTCTCTTCCTTCCCTTCCTTTCTCTCTCCTCTCCCTCTATCTCTTTATCCCCCTTCTCTTTCCCTTCTCTCTCCCTCTTCCTCTCCATCTTTCTTTTGCTTTCTCACTCTCTCTCCCTCTCCCTTCCCTCTCTCTCCCCCTTTCTCTCTTTCCCTCTATCTATCTCTTTTCCCCTCTCACCCTTTGTCCCTCTCCATCATCTATACCTCTCTCTCCCTCCCTTCCTATCCCTCTCTCTCCTTCTCTTTTTACCTCTATTTCTTTCTATCTCTCCTTCCCTCTCCCTCTCCCTTCCTTCTCCCTCCCTCTATCCCTCTCCTGTTCCCTCTCCCTCTTTCTTTTTTCTCTCTCCCCTACACTCCCCCTCTCTCTCCATGTCCCCCATTCTACCTCTCTCTCCCTCTCTCCCTCCCTCTCCATCACTCACCCTTAGTCTCTTTCCCTCTCTCCTTTCTCTTTCCCTCTCTATCCCTCTCTCCCTCACTCACTTACTCTCTCCATCTCTCTCCCTCTTCATCTCTCTCTCCCTCTACGTTTCTCTACTACTCGCTATCCCTATCTATCTCCCTCTCCCTCCCTCTCCCTCTCGCTTCTTCTTTTTCTCTCCCTATCCCTCTCTGTCTCACTTCTCCTGTGTCACTTTTGCTCTTTAAGTCCCTATCTCTCTCCCTCTTTCCATCTCTCTTCCTCTTTCTCCCTCTCTCCCATTTTCCCTCTTTACTTCTCTCTCGCTCCTTATCTCTAACTCATGCCATCCCTCTCTCTCCTCTCTCTCCTTCTTTATCCCTCTCCCTCCCCCTCTCTTACTCTCTTTCTCTCCCTCCCTCCCTCTAACTCCTTCCATCCCTCCCTCTCCCTCTCTCTCCCTCTTTCTCTCTCTTTATCCCTCCTCCTCTCCCTCTCTCCCTCTCTCTCCTAATCCATCTCTCTCTCATTTTCCCTCTCCCTTTCCCTCTTTCCCTCTCTTTCTCTCCCCTCTCTCTCTCTCCCTTTCTCACTCTCTCCCCTCCCACTCTCTCCGTCTCCCACTCCCTCTCTTTCTCCCTCCATCCCTCTTTCTCCCCCTCTTTCCCTCTTTCTCTCTCTCCATCTCTCACTCCCTCTCTCTCGCTCACCCATTTTCTCAGTCCTCTCTCTCCCTTTGCATATACCTCTCTCTATATCTCTTCCTCTTCATCTCTCCCTCTCCCTCTCTTATTTCCTCTCTCTTTCTCCCTCACTCCCCTCTCCTATTTCTGCTATATTTCTCCCTCACTTCCCTTCCCTCTCTTTCTCTCCCTCCTTTCTACCCCTCTTTCCCTCCCTCTATCACTCTCTCTCTCCCCCTCTATCCCCCTCTCTTTCTCCCTATCCCCCTCTCTCCACCTCTCTCCCTCTCTCCCTCTTTGCTTCTCTCATTCTCTCTCTCCCTCTCTCTCCTTCCTTTTTAACTCACTGACTCTCTCCTTATGTCTCTCTCTATCACTTTCCTTCTCGCTCTATCACTTTTCTTCCCTCTCCCTCCTTTTCTCTCTCCCTCCTCTCTCTTTCTCTCTCTCCCTCTTTTGCCTCCCTCTCTATCCCATTTCACTCTCTTCCCCCTCCCTCTCTCCCCCTGTTTGTCCCTCCCTCCCCTCTCTCTCCCTCCGACTCTCTCCCTCTCTCCCTTTATCTATCCGTCTCTCATTCCCTCTCCCCCTCTCTCACCCCTCATCTTTTGTCCCTATTTCTAGCTCTCTCTCCTATTCTCCCTCCCTCTTTTCCTCTCTATCTCCCTCCCAACCTCTTTCCCTCTCTCTTTCTCCATCTCTCTCCCTCTCTATCACTCTTTTGCTCTCTCACTCCCTCCCTCCATCTCTCACTCTCACTCTCGTAGTCTTTCTATCTCCCTCTCTCTCCCACTCTCTTCCACTCTCTATCTGTCTCTCCTTGCCTCCTTTTCTCACCTCTCTCCCTCTCCATCTCCCTTTTTAGCACTAACTCTCTCCTCCTCTCTCTCCCTCCCTCTCCTTGCCTCTTGCCCCAATCCCGATCCCCTCCCCCTTTATCCCTATCTATTTCTCTCCCCTTCCTCCCTTTCTCCCTCTCTCTTCCTCCACCCTATCCCTCTCTCTCTCTCTCTTTCCCCCTCTTGCCCTCTCTCCCTCATTCCATCTCCCTCTCTCTCCTAACTTCTCTCCTTCTCGCTTTCTCTCTCCCTTTCCCTCCCTTCACTCTCCCTCTCTCCCTCTCTTTTCTACCTTTCTCTCTCCCTCTCTTCCTTTATCTCTCTCCTACCCTCTTCATCTAGCTCCCTTTCTCCCTCTCTCTCCCTCTCTCTCTTCATTTCTTCCTCTCTATCCGGCCCTCCCTCTATCCCTTTCTCTTGCTCTCTCTTTCTCTCTCTCTCTCATGCAAACACTATCTCTCTCCCTTCCTCCTACTCCCTCCTCTCTGTAATTTCTCTCTCTATCACTCTCTTTCCCCTGTCTTCTCTCTTCCCCTTCCTTCCTCTCTTTCCCTCCTCCCTTTCTCTCTTCCCCTCTCTCTCCCTCTCTCTCACTCCTTCTCTTACTATCTCTCACCCTCTCCCTTTCCCTATCTCCCTTTCTCCCTCTCTCTCTATCTACCATCCTCTCTCTCTCCCTCCTAACTACTTCTCTCCACCATCCTTTCTCTCTCCCTCTCTACCTCGGTCTACCACTCTTTATCTCTCTCTCCCTCTCCCTCTACCTTCGTCTCTCTCCTCTTCTTTCTCCCTCCGTCTTCCTTTCTATCCCTTGCTCTCTCCCTCTCTCTTCTTCTCTCTCTCCCTCATCTCTTCACTCTCCCTTCTCTCTCTCACTCTATCTCCCTCCATCTCTTTTCCTTTTACCTCTCCCTCTCTCTCTACCTCTCCCAGTCCATCTCTCTCTCCACTTCCCTCTCCCTCTATCTCCCCCTCACTCTTCCTCTTTATTCCCCTCTCTTTTCCCCTACATCCCTCTATCTCTCTCTCCCCTTCTCTTGCTCCCATTCCCTCTCTCGCTCTCCTCTCTCTTCATTCATCTCTCTCCTTCTCTCTCTCCCTCTATTGTTTTCCCCTTCTCATGCTTTCTTTATCTCTCTCTCTTTCTTTGTCTACCTTTCCCTCTCCCTCTCACTCTTTCCTTATTCTCTCTCCTCTCCTCTCTCTCCCTCACTCTCTCTTTCTCTCTTTCTCCCACTCTCTCTACGTCCCTCTCCCTTTCTCCTAACCTGTCACTCCCTCACTCTCCCTCCCTTCTCTCTCCCTCACTTCTCTCTTTCCTTATCTCTTACACTATTTCCCTCTCCCTCTACCTTTCTCCATCCCCCTCACTCTCTCCTCCTCTCCCTCTCTCCCTCTCTCTCTCTCCTTTCATTCCCTCTCCCTCTTTCCATCGCCCTCTCTCTCTCTCTCTCTCTCTCTCTCCCTCTCCCTTCTCTTTCCTCTCTATCCTCTCTCCCTCCTCTAGCTCCCTCTCTCCCTACCTCCATCTCTCTCCCTTACCTACTCTCTCCCCTTCTCTCCCTCTCCATCACTTCCTTAGTCTCTATATCTGTCTCCCCCTCTCTTCCTTTCTCCCTCTCTTCCTCTCTCTCCCTCCCTCTTCCTCACTCTCTTTCCTCTCTCTCTCTCTCACCTTTTCTCCCTCTCTCCTACCCTCCTACTACCTCCATCTCTCTCCCTCTTTCCTTCCTCTCTCCCTCTCTATCTCTCTCTACTCTATCCCTTCCTCTCCCTCCCTTTCTCTCTCTTTATCTCTCTCTCCCTCTCTCTACCTCCCTTACTCCCTCTCTCTCACCCTCTCTCCCCTCTTTCCTCCCTCTTTGTCCCTCTCCCCTAATCTCTCCCTTTTTCTATCTCTCCATATTTCCCTCTCTCTCTCTCTCCCTCTCTTTCTTTATCTCTCTTCGTCTCTCTCTTTCCCACTCTCTCCTTCTCTCCCTCTCTCCCTATCTTCCTCTTGTCCCTTTCCTCTCTCTCCTTTTCTATCTCTTCATCTCTCTCTCTTTCTCTCTCTCCCTCCTCTCTCTCCCACTCTCTTAATCTCTCCATACATATATCTCTCTCTCCCTTCTCTTCTCATGTCTCTCTCCCTCTCCCTTTCCCTCCCTCTCTCCCTCTTCATTCCCTCCTCTCTCCCTCTCTCACCCCCTCTCCCTCTCTTTCTTTCTCCCTCTCTCCCTCTATCTATCTCCTCCTCTCTCTCCCTCTCTCCTTTTTTATTTCTCTTGCCCTCTCTCTCCCTCACTCTCGCCCTCTCCCTCCCCTTTTATCTCTATCTATCCCTTCTATCTCTCTCTCCCTATTTCTCTCTCCCTCTATCTTTCACTCCTTCTCACTCTCTCTTTCCTTCTCTCTCCCACTATATCCCACACTCTCTTTTTATCTCCCTCTCTCCTCCTTTTTCTCCCTCTCTCCTAGTCTCTCCCGGTCTCTCCCTCTCCCTCTCGGTCCCCTCTCTCATTTATCTCTCTCCCCTAGTCTTTTCCTCCCCTTATCTCTCTTTCTTTCTCTCTCCACTTATTTCTCTCTCCCTCTCTCCTTTTCTCCTTCTTACTCTTTCTTTCCCTCTCTCTCCCATTTTTACTCTCTCTCCCACTCTATCCAACTCTCTTTTTGTATCTCCCTCTCTCCCCCTCTTTCTCCCTATCTCCTAATCTTTCCCTACATATCTCTCCCTCTCCCTTCTATCCCTACATCTTTCTCCCTCTCCCTTTCCCTCTCCGATCGCCCTTTTCCCTCTCACTCCCTCTCTCTCCCGTTTACCTCTCTCCCTCTCTCTTTTTCTCCCCTCTATCTCTCTTTCCCTCTGTCATGCTCTCTCACCCTTTCCCTCTCCTTTTGTCTTTATATCTCCCCTCTATCTCTTTACCCTATTTCTCTCTCTGTTTCTCTTTTACTCTTTCTCCATCTCTCTGCCTCCCTCTATGTCTCCCACTCTATCCCTCTCTCTCATTTTAACTCCCACACTCTCCCTCTTCTCTCCCTCTCCTTCCATCACTCGGGAACTCTCTCACTCTCTCTTTCTCGCACTCTCCCTCCCTCTCTCTCCCCCTATCTCTCCCTTTCTCCCTTAATCTCTCCTTCTCTCCCTCCCTATCTCCCACCTTCTCTTTCTCCCTCTCCCTCCCTCTCTTCCTTTCCCTCCCTCCCTCCCTCTAACTCTCTCTTCCTCTCTCACTTTTCTCTTTCCCTCTTTCCTTCTTTCTCTCTCTCCTTCTCTTTTTGCCTCCTTCTCCCTCTCCCTCTCTCCCCATCTCCCTCCCACTCGTCCCTCTCTAATTCTTGCTCTCTCTTTCTTTTCTCCCACTCCCTCCCTCTCTCTAACTCTCTCTCCATCTCATTCCCCCTTAGTCTCCCACTCCCTCCCTTTCTCTCCCATTCCCTCTCTTTCTCCCTTTCCCTCCTTATCTATCCCTCTTTCTTTTTCTCTATCCGTCTCTCCCTCTCACTTCTTATCTCTCGCTCTCCCTCTCTCTCCTCCGACTCTTCGTATCCCTCTTCCGTATCTCTCTTTCCCTCTTCCTCATCTCTCTCTCCATCTCTCCCTTTCTCTCCCACTCTCTCGTTATCTCTCCCTCTCTCATTCTCTCGCTCCCAATCTCTCCCATTTTCCTTCTCTCTCTCCCTCTTTCTCCATTTCTCCTCTCTTTCTTCCCTTCCCTCTCTCCATCTCTCTGTCTCTCCCTCTCTCTCCCCCATCTCCGTCTATTTTCCTCTCTCTCTTTCTCTCTATCCTTCCCTCTCCCTCTCCCTCTCTCTACCTCTTCTTATCCATCTCTACCTCTCCCTCTCTCTCCCCTCCTAATCCCTCCCTTTCTCCACTCCCTCGCTCTCTCTCCCTCTCTCTTTATCTTTCTCTATCTCTCTCCCTCTCTCTCCCTCACTCTTCCTCTCTTTCTCTCTATCTCTCTCCCTTTCCCTCTCTCTCTCTTTCTTTCTTTCCTTTTCTTTCCCTCTCCATCTCTTTCTTAATTTTAATCTCTCTTTCTCACTCTCTATTTCTCTACCTCTTTCTCTCTTCCTCTTTCACTCCATCTCTCTCTTTCTCTCACTTGTTCTTCCTTTTCCCTCTCTCTCCTCCTCTCTCTCTCTCCCTCTCCCTTCTCTCTTTCCCTCATCTCTCCCCCTCTCACCCTCTCACTCCCTTTCTCTCCCTCTCTCCTTCTCTCTCCCACTCTCTCATCCTCTCCGCTTGCCCTCACCTTCCCCTCAATTTGTTCCTTTCTCCCACACTCTCATTGCTTCTCTCTCCCTCTCCCACTCGCTCCCTCTCTCTCCCTCCCCACTATCTCCCACTCTCTTTCTCTCGCTCTTTTTTTCTTCCTCTCTCCCTCACTTTATCTCTCCCTCTCTCCTCCTCTCTCAATCTACCTCTCCCTTCCTCTCTCCCTTTTTTGACTCTCTCCCTCTCTCCTCATCTCTCTTTATATCCTAATCTCTCTCTCCCCCTCTCTCTCCCCATATCACTCCCTCCCTCCCTCCCTCTCTCTATCCATCTCTCTTCTCTTCTCTCCTTTTCTCTCTTACTATAGCCCTCACCCTCCCTTTCTCCTTCTCTCTCCCTCTCTCCCCTACCTCTCTCACTCCCTCACTCCCTCATCTCTCTCCCTCCCTCTCTCTTCTTATCTCTCTCCCTCTCCCTCTCTCTTTTCCTCCCTCTCTCCCTCTCCTTCGACCTTTCCTTCTCCTTCTATCACTCTTCCTCCCTCATTCCCTCATTCTCTCATTCTCTCTTTCCTCCACTCTCCCTCCCTCTCTCTCTCTCCCACTCTTACCCTCCCTCTTCTTCTCCCTCTCTCTTTCATGCTCTCTCTTCCCTATCATACTCCTTATCTCTCTCCCTCTCTCCTTTTCTCTCTCCATCTCTCTTTTCCTCTCTCTACTCTCTCTCTCTCTCCCTCTCTCTCACTCATATTCCCTCTCCCTTCCTTTTTCTCCATCCCTCCTTTTCTCTCCCTCTTTATCTCCCCCAATCTTCCTGTAACCCTCGTAAAATCCATAACCATATAAGTGTATGTATCGATATAGTTATATTCATACGTATATATATAGTGTATCGGTTGCATACGTAAAAATCTATAACCGAGTCAAAATACGTAATGGAATATGTGGTATGTACGTATTTGTTGAGAGTAATCGGTGTATGTAAATATTTAGGTAGAATAATTTTGGATGAATTAATTAGTAAATCCCTTGTAAAGTGATAATTGCCAAACATTTTGGGTGAAAATTTTTGAAAACATAACTAAATAAATTACCCTCAAATTAATCACAATTTAAGCCTCATTTACATTTCATCTTATCTCAAGCTATTGACATTTGGCTTGTTCATTAATTGGGAGAGGAAACATGAGATATTTAAGCAAGGAAATGGATAAGGATGCCCTTATTTTATGGTGCATCCCGTTACTTACCCAAAAGAAAGAAAGAAAAAGTGAAAGATAAGGGAGAAAGGGAGAAAAACGGGAACAAGAAGAAGGGGAAAAGAAAGGAAAAAGAAAAGGAAACTAAAAGGAAGCCAAAGAGATTTTATGAAAGTTTAATCCAATGTAAGTAGGTTTCATTTTTTTTTGCTTTGTTTATGCTTTCCATGTTTATTCTATGAGTTGTTTAATTCATGTAAAATGTGATTATGGTATTTTGTGATGACTTTAAACACTTGATGTTTGATGATGGATGGTTATGCATGTGTGATCGAAATGTGGTTTAAGAGAAGATTTCTGGATTTTAGGGGTGGAAAACCCAAACTTGGTGTGATTTATTTTGGGATCTTAGAGTGAGTTTTAGGAACAATACAAAGAATAAAAGTTATTGATCTATGTGTCTACTATATCTCTTTAATATTTCGTGACTTTTAGAAATATATATATGGAGTTATGACTGACTTGGTATGGATTGTTCGAATGGACCACCTACTAGAAAAATATTTCATTCTGAACGTTGTGTGATTTATTTCGGGATCATAGAGTGGTTTTTGGTCATAACTCAAAGAAGGAAAGTTGTTCCTCTATGTGTCTACTAGATGTATATAAAATTTCGTGATTTTTAGATCTATATGTAAGGATTTATGACTTATTTGGTACGGATCCTTTGAATGGACCACCTACTTGGAAAACTATTATTTAGTTCCGAAACCTTTGTGATTTATTTAAGGATTTTAGAATGATTTTTGGAGGACACTTAAAGAATGAAAGTTTTTAATCTTTGTGTCTACTATCCCTCCTCATAATTTCGTGATTTTTAGATATATATTTAAGGAGCTATGGCCGATTTAGTATAGGTTGTTTACGTGTACCACTCGCTAGAAAATTTTTAACCTAAAACAAATGGGCTTGGACCAAAACAAAAAGGGGTTTGGATTCCATTAAATGGACTTGAGTTAAAATGATATGAGCTTGGATTTAAAAATAAAGTGGATTTAGATTAAAACATATGGACTTTCGCTTGGACTTAAATAAAATAAACTTGGATATGGACTTGGACTAAAATCAAAAGGCTTAGTTTTAAAGTAGATGGGCTTAGACTAACGAAATGGGCTTAGACTAAAATAAGTGGAGTTAGATAGAAATAAATAAGATTTGAAAATTTTAAAGAAAATTTATTCGTTCATAGAGGAGTAAAAAAAAAAAGAATTGGACCTTCTTTTAATTATTGATGAAACTAATGAACAATATTAATGAGCGGAGGTTGTGTTCCCGCTATGAGTACCATGATTGGTATGTGAGCGCCGGTGAATCTCGAGTGTTGGTTGGACCGTGAGTATGGCTTGAGAAAGAAGGGCTGGTACTCGAGTTTGGTTGAATGTGATTAAACATGTCATCACGTGCATCATGTGCATTGGGGGTGAAAATAAATTGAGAAAAATCACCGAGTCTTTAATTGACACGGTTTGGTAACCGAATTGAGTGGAATGGGTAAAGTAAGGAATCCATAGTGCGAGCTCTATTTACTAACACCGTTAAGCGAGGGATAATTTCGCTAACCATGTGCTACAACGAGGGATAATTCCGTTGCGAGCATAGGTGATATTGAGATCACCGAGAGAAAGTAATAAAGCGATAAGTGATAACACGATTACCGAGAGATTGGGCGCACGGACTTGCATATACCTAGGGTACTCGGATTAAATGGATGAAAATGCGGGAAACACAATAGCATTGCATATCACATGCATCACCCTACTTATCGAGCTTTGGCTCATTCCATTATTGTATTTGTGTTGTTTAGGCAAGGGAAAAGTTAAGCCGATCGAGGATGCTACCGGTTCTCGCTAAATGAGGCTCATGTGTCACTCATAAAAATAGGAATATCTTTTGTGTCATTAAAAAGGGGTACGAGCCTAGTTTGTAAATTTTTAGGCATTTTGAATATTTTATAAATTATAGAACTATCCGTAATAATGTTGTAAATTATATCATACGTTTCCCACGGTTTAGTTTCATTGTGTATGATGGAGGAAGTAGGGGACTTAGTCCTAACAAGTGTGTCGCGCCGATCACACTTGTTAGGTAATAGGCAAGGAGCCGGGGCGTCACACTCCGAATCTCTCCCTCTCTCCTTTCCTCTCCCTCTTTATCCGTCATAATCACCCTATCTCTCCCTCCCTCTCTCTCCCACCCTCTTGCTCCATCTCACCTCTCTCCCTCTCCACACCTCTATTCCTCTCTCTCTCCCTCTACCTTTTTTCCTCTCTTTCTTGCCCTCTCTCTCTCCACCCTCCCTCTACCTCCTCTCCCTTTCTCCCTCTCTCATTCATCTCCTTCTCCCTCTATCCGCCTCTTTCTATCCATCATCCTCTCTCCTTCTCTCCCTTCCATCCCTCTCTCTCCCTCTACCTCTCTCTCCCATTTTTTCTTTTTCCTCTCTCTCTCTCCTTTTCTCTTTTACTCTAGCACTCTCCCTCCTTTTCTCCTCTCTCTCCCATCCCTTTTTTCCCTCTCCGTATCTCTCCCCCTTTTTCTCTCTTCCCTCTCTTTCCCCTCCCTCCCTCCCTCTCCCTCCCTCTTTCCCCCTCCCTCCCTCTCTCCCTCCCTCCCTCTCATACCCTCTTTCTGCACCTCTCTCTCCCTCTCCCTCTCTCCCTCCCTCATTCTCTCCCTCTCTCTTTCCCCCACTCTCCCTCCCTCTCTCTCGTCCTATATTTCCTTCTCTAGCTCTCCCTCTCTCTTTCATACTCTCTCTCCCTCTCTCTTTTTCCCTCTCCCTTTCCCCCTTTCTCTCCCTCTTTCCCTCACTCTCTCCCCACACAATCTCTCCATCTCGCTCCCTCTCTCTTTCTCTATCTCTCTCTTTCCCTCTCTCTCTTTTTCTATCCCTCTCTATCTCTCCTAATTGCCCTATCTCTCCCTTCCTTTCTCTCTCACACTCTCTCCGTCTCACCTTCCTCCCTCTCCACACCCCACTCCCTCCACCTCTTTTCCTCTCTCTCTTATCTTCTCTCTCCTCCCTCCCTCCCTCTACCTCTCTCTCTCCCTTTCTCGATCTCCTTTCTCTCTCCCTTTCTCGATCTCCTTTCTCTCTCCTTCTCCCCCTACCTACCTCCCTCTCTCATTCTCTCTCTTTCCTTCCTTTTTTCCTTCTCCCTCTCTCTCCCTCTCTCTCCCTCTTCTTCTTTCTTTCCTTTCTCTCTCTTCATCACTCTCTCTCCCACTCTATCTCTTTGTCTCTCCTTTTCTTTCCTCCTCCTTCTCTCTCTCGTCGCCCTTCTATCCTCCGTTCTCTCCCTTTTCTCTTCCTCTCTTTCTCCCTCCCTCGCTCTCTCCCTCTTTTTCTCTCTTTATGCATCTCTCACTCCCTCTTTCTCCCTTCTCTTTTCCCTCTCACTCTATTTCTCTCCCTTTCTATCACGTTATTCCTTTCTTAACTTCTCTCTTACCAGCCTCCTACCCTATCTCTCTGTCTCTCCCTAATATCTCTCTTCCTCTCTCTTTCTCCCTCTTTCCCTCTCTCTCGCCCTCACCATCTCTATTTTCCACCCTATCCTTTTCCTTCTCTCCCCTTCTCTCTCCCTCACTCTATACCTCTCCCACTCTCTCTCCCTTTCTCCCTCCTCTCCCTCTCTATCTTTCTCTCTCTTCTCTCTATCTCTCTCCCCTTTCTCCCTCTTTCCTTATTTCTCACCCTCTCTATCTCCCTCCCCTTACGCTCTCCCTCTCTCTACCTCTCTATCTCCCATCCTCCTACTCTCTCCCCCTTTCCCCCTCTCTCTACCTCCCTTCCTCTCTCTATTTCCCTCTCTCTCACACTCTCTCTGCCACCCTCTCTCCCTTACCCTCTATCTCCCCTTTCCCCCTCTCATTCTCTCCCGCTTTCTCTCACACTCTCCCTCTCTCTCCCTCTATCCCTCCCACCCTTAAATCCTCTCTCTTTCCCTCTCACTCCCTCTTGCATTCATTATCATTTACTCTCTCCTTCTTCCTCTCTTTATCTCTCCTTTTCTCCTATTCTCCATCTTTCTCTCTCCCACTATCCGCCTCTCTCTACCTCTCTCCCTCCTTTTCTCTTTCTCTATTTGCTTCCCTCTCTCCCTCTCTCTCCTACTCTTACTCTCACTCCCTCTAATCTCTCTCTCCCTCTCGCTCAATCCTACTATCCCCCTTTCAAGCCTACACTCTCCCACTAACTCTCTTTCGCCTCCCAGCTTAATCCATCTCTCTCCCTCTCCCTCTCTCTCTCCTCCTATCTCCTACTTTCAAGCTCTCTTATTCTTTCTTTCTCTCCTTCTCTCTCCCCTCCTATCTCTTATTTTCAAGCTCTCTTATTCCTTCTCTCTCCCCATCTCTCTCTATCTCCCTCTCGCACTCTCTCTCCTTCTCTCCCCTCTCTTAATCTTAAGCTCTCTCGCTCTCTCTCCCTCTCTTCCTCTCTTCCTTTCTTCCCCCTCTCTCTCTCTCCCTCTCTCTATCCCCTCTCTCTATCCCCCTCTATTTCCCCTCTCTCTCCCTCTCTCTCTATCTCCATCTATGTACCCCTCTCTCCATCCCCGTCCCTCCCCCTCTCCTACTCTGTCTCTCCCTCTCTCCCCCTCTCTCCTTTTCTCTCTATCTCCCTCTCCCTCTCTCTCTCCCTCCCCCTCCTCCCTCTCTCCTTGCCTCTTTCCCTCTCCCTCTCCTTCTCCTTCTTTCTACCTTTTCTCACTATCTCTTGCTCTCTCTTGCTCTCTCCCTCTCCCTCTATCTACCCCTCTTTCCCTATCTCTCTATCTCTCCTTTCTCTTCTCCTCTCTTCCGCTCTCTCTCTCCATCTCTCTCTCCTTATGTCTCCCTCCACCTCTTTATCCTAATCTCTCCCTCTCCCTCATTTTGTCCCTTTCCCTACTCTCCCCTTTTTTCCTCTCTCTCTCTCCCTCTCTCCCTTTCTCTCTCCCTCATTCTCTCTCCCTACCACTTAATCCATCTCCATACCTCTCCTTCGCCTCGCTCTCTCCCCCTCTCTCTCTCCCATTCTCTCTCTTTCTTTTTCCCTCTCCATCTCTCTATATCTCTTTTTTCACCTTTCTCTTCATATATATCTCTCTCCCTCTTTTCCCTTCACTCCATCTCTCTCTCTCTCAACCTCTCTTACTCTCTTACTTTCAACCATTATCATTTTCTCTATCACTCTCTATCTCTCTCTCACTATTGCCCATTCTTTACCTCTTTCTCTCATTTCCTCTCTCTCCTTTTCTCTCTCTCCCTCTCTCATCCTATCTACCACTCCCTCTCCCTCTCACCCTCTCTCTCTCTCTCTTTCTCCCTCTTCTTTAATCTTTCCCTATCTATCTCTCTACCTATCTTCATTCCCTCTCTTGCACTTGCTCTTTTCTTTGTCTCTCTCTTTATCTCTATCCCTCTCTCTTTTACCCTCTCTTTCACTAGCTCTCTCCCTCCCTCTCTCCCTCTCCCACTTTGTCCCTCTCCTTCTCTCCCTTCTTTTCTTTATCTCTATGTCATCATCTCTCTGCCAATCTCTCTCTCTCTATGTCCCTTACTCTTCCTATCTCCCTACTCTTTCTTCTTCTCTTCCTCTCTCTTTTCTTCTCTTTCTCCTCCTCTATCTCTCTTCCTCACTCCATCTCTCTCCCTCTCCCTCTCATTTTCTCTCTCTCTCTCCTTCTCTCTCTCCCTCTTTCACTCTCCCTACTTCTCTCCCTCCCCTATCTCTTTCTCTCTCTTCCTCTTCCACTCTGTCTCATTGTTCTCTCTCTCGCTCCCTTTCTCCTACTTCTCTCTCTTCCTCTATCTTCCTCTCCCTCCCATTCTCTCTCTCATTCCTTCTCTCCCTCTATCTCCCTCTCCATCTCTCTCCCTCTCTATCTCCTTCTCCCTCTCTCTCTCCCTTTATCGTTCTTTCCTATTCTCTCCCTCTCTCTCCCACCTTCTCTCTTATCTTGCTCCCTCTCTCCCCCTTTCTATCCCTTCTCTCCCTCCCTCTTTCCCTCTCTCCTACTCCCAAGATCTCCCTTTCCCTCTCTCCTTCTCTCGTAACCCTCGTAAAAATCCTTAATAGTAAAGCGATACGTATTAGAATATTTATATATATGCATATATTAAGTGTAAGTATAATTCTCATTATACCATGAGGAATTAATGCTTGAAATGTGTGATTTAGGTTAAATTAAAGTTATTGTGCTTGAGATTAATGGTTTAATTATTAAAGAAATCAAATATGCAAAATCAATATTTTGAGGACTATATTCTGTTCGAATTTTGTGTGATTTATTTTAGGACTTTAGACTGATTTCTATGTAAAACTTAAAGAATAAACATTTTTCATCTATGTGTCTAATAGCTCTCTGTAAAAGTTCATGGTTTTTAGATATATGTATAAAGATTTATGGCTGTTTTAGCATAGATCGCTTTAGAAGCATCACTCGTTGGAATATTTTTGGGGGAAAGAATTCGAGTTTAAGTGAGGAATTTTCAAAAAAATTATTAGAGGGAGGGATATTTAGTTACTTGAACTAGATTATTTAGAGTATTTAATTAGTCTAACCAATTACTTAGGACACATAAGCCTCCTTAATTAATGAATTAAGGCCAGCTATGCATTGACTATCAAGAATTGAACTGGGTGATAATTAAAAATAAGTACTCGTTATCTCGGATTGACAATTTGTTCGATCAATTACAAGGTGCGATGGTGTTCTCTAAAATAGATATGCAATTGGGATACCACCAACTGAAGGTAAAATCGAGAGGATGTGAAGAAGATGGTGTTTAAGACAAGATACTTCCACTATGAATTCCTAGTAATACCGTTTGGATCGACTAACGCCCTGACCACTTTCATGGACATGATGAATTGAGTCTTTAAAGAATACCCGGACAAGTTTTTCATTGTATTCATCGATAATATCCTGGTTTACTCTTGAAGTAAGGAGGAGCATAGGGGGCATCTAAAAGCCACCTTGCACACGCTAAGGGAGCAAGCAATTATATGTCAAATTCAAGAAATATGAATTTTTGCTAGAGCGAGTAGCTTTTATAGATCACGTGGTGACAAAAGAAGGCATAGTGGTAGATCCAAAGAAGGTAGAGGCTATCTAGAACCGGCCTAACTTAAAGAACATGACAGAGGTATGAAGCTTCTTGGGGCTAGCCAGTTACTATCGGAGATTTGTGGAGGGATTCTCTAAGATAGCTAGGCCTCTTACTAATTTGATGAAAAAGAGCATTAACTTCTAATGGAAGGATGCCTATGAGAAAAGCTTCCAAGAATTAAAACGAAGGTTAGTCACAACCTTAGTGCTAACTATCCCATCCGAAGATAAAGATTTCATGGTTTATAGTGATGCTTCCAACAATGGGCTAGGAGCGGTGTTGATGCGGAATAGGAAGGTAGTCACCTATGCATCGTGACAATTGAAGGAATTTGAACAAAATTATCCAACGCATGATCTAGAACTAGCAGTGGTAGTCTTTGCCTAAAAAATTAGAGACACTATTTATATGTGGCTAAGTGTGAGATATATACGGATCATAAAAGCTTATGATATATCTCCACACAAAAGGAGCTAAACATGAGACAAAGAAGGTCGTTAGAGTTGGTGAAGGATTATGACCGTATAATCAATTATCACCAAGGTAAAGCTAACATTGTTGTCAATGCCTTAAGTAGAAAATTGATCGCAACGATGTGGGTAATCCAACCGTCGATAGTGAGAGACCTATAAAAGCTGGACTTGGAGATAGTTTCGATGGGGTATGAGAATATTTTATCGCCTTTATTAATCCAAGCTTGACTCTGCATGAAAGAATTCGGATGGGGTAGCAAACGTATGAAAAACTAAATGAATTGAAGAAAAACATAGAGGTGGAGAATGAATCTAATTTTATGGTGGATGACAAAGGCATAAATAGATTTAAAGGGAGGTTATGTGTTCCCTTGATGGAGGATGTGAAGGAAAAGATATTAAAAAAAGCACACTCAACTCCTTATTCAATACACCCGAGAAGCACAAAGATGTACCGAAACCTACGATAAAGTTATTGATGGCTTGGAATGAAGAAAGATGTAGCTAATTTTATGGCAAGGTGTCAAATCTGTCAATAGGTTAAGGCAAAACACCAAAGACTCGCAAGGATATTAAAACCATTAGCAATTCTAGAATTGAAGTGGGAGCATGTAACTATGGATTTCATCATGGGATTGCCAAGATCGAAAAGAGGGTCGGATGCCATTTGGGTGATCATCGATAGATTGACCAAATCGATGCACTTTCTTTCGATCAAAACCACCTATAATCTAAACCAAGTATGCCCAGTTGTATCTTCACGAAATTGTAAGACTACATGGGATTTCGATCTCAATTATGTCAAATCGAGATCCTAGGTTCACGTCCGCATTTTAGAAGAGTCCGCATAAGGCTATGGGGAAAAAGCTAAACTTCGGCACCATATATCATCCATAAATCGATGAAACATTTGAGTGAGTAATCAAGATTCTTGAAGATATGTTGCGAGCATGCATTGTAGATTGGTTCAAAAAATGAGAGAAATACATATGCTCAATCGAATTTACGTATAACAATAGTTACCAAGCTTCAATTAGGATGGCTCCCTATGAAGCCTTGTATGGGCGACAGTGTAGATCTCTCGTGCATTGGGATGAGATAGGGGAAATGAAGTTTTTAATACCGGAGCTGGTGCAACAAATAGCCGAAGTGGTGGATAAGATCCGCCAACGGATGAAAACGACTCAAAGTAGACAAAAAAGCTACACCGATAAGAGGAGAAAGGATTCGGAGTTTATAGTCGGTGACTATGTATTTTTAAAAGTTTCACCGATGAAGGGCGTACTACAATTTGGGAAAAAGGGAAAGTTAAGTCCGCGATATATGACCATTTGAAATACTAGATCGAGTAGGTGATAAGGCCTTTCTTCTTATACTGCCGCCATCCTTAGTAGGAGTGCAAAATGTGTTTCATGTGTCTATGCTAAGAAAGTGTGTTGGAGAGCCTAGCTAAATTTTAGAGATAGAGCCACCAAACTTGACCCCGGACATAACCTATAAGGAAAGACTGGTTCGGATTCTCGATAGGCAAGTTAGACAACTAAGGAATAAGGAGATTAGTCTAGTTAAAGTTTTTTAGGAAAATCATGACCTTGAGGAAATAAATTAGGAACGGGAAGAATAAATGAGAGACAAACACCCGAAACTATTGCTATGAGTCAATTTTGAGGAAGAAATTTCTTTTAATGAGAGGAGAATTGTAACCCCTTTAAAAATCCTTAACCGTAAAGCGATACGTATTAGAATATTTATATATATGCATATATTAAGTGTATGTATGATTCTCATTACACCATGAGAAATTAATGCTTGAAATGTGTGATTTAGGTTAAATTAAAGTTATTGTACTTAAGATTAATGGTTTAATTATTAAAGAAATCAAATATGCAAAATTATTGTTTTGAGGACTATATTCTCGTCCAAATTTTATGTAATTTATTTGAGGACTTTAGAGTAATTTATGGGTAAAACATAAAGAATAAACGTTGTTCATCTATGTATCTCCTAGCTCTATGTAAACGTTTGTCATTTTTTGATCTTTTTATAAAGAGTTATGGCCATTTTAGTATAAACTACTTTAGAGGCATCACTCGTTGGAATATTTTTAGGGGAAGGAATTCCGAGTTTAAGGTGAGAAATTTCCGAAAACCATGTGAGATGGAGGGATGTTTAGTTACTTGAACTAGATTACTTAGAGTTTTTAGTTAGTATAACCAATTAGTTAGGGCATATAAGCCCCCTTAATTAATGCATTAAGGCCAACTCACCCTAAACCCATCAAACCTGCCACTCTCTCTCTCTTGACTCACTAATACCTTTACACTCTCCCAAATTAAATTAAGACATTTGTGCACTTAAGACATTTGTACACTTAATTATACTAAGATTTTAAGCATGTATATATATATATATAGACTAAGTGAGAATGAAAGAAAATTTTAGGCAGCCCGTAGCTACACAAAAGGGAGAGAAAAACGGTAAGGAAAGAGAGGAAGAGGAAAGGAAAAGAAAAAGAAAGAAGAAAGAAAAGAAAGAAAGGGAAAGCCTAAAAAACCTTTAGGAAATTCAAGTAAAGTAAGTAGGTTCCATTTATCGTTACTTTATGTCTTAAGTTATTTTTTTTAAGTCTTTATTTCATGGGTTTGTAATAATTTTTAGTGGATTGCTATGGTTGTTTGTGTTGGTGTTAGGGTTTAGTAAATTGTGATGGATCTAAGTGTTTGTGTTGTGATGTAAAGCTTGTTTGATGTGTATAAATGTGTGGATGGTTTGGAAAGGAAAAATAAAGAAAAAGGCTATGGACCAAATGGATTGAAATTAAACTAAGTTTGGTAAGCTTAACTTGGGAAGAAAAGAAATACACTTCTAGAGTTTCCCTAGGCTTAAACCATTCAGCCAAGTCGGAAAAATTGGGAAAGAATGGATCTTTCCGAGGAAATTAAGGCCCTAAAATATTATGGTAACCCAATTAGTCATGGATTAGTTGTTTAGGGTGGAAATGAATTCACTAGACATAAAAGGCAATCCATGGCCACCTTAAAACTCAATCAGTCCAACTAAAAAGAAAAATAGGGTTTTGGATTTCAATAGGTAAATTGGATACTTGATGGCTAAATTTGGTTTCCTTTGTGAACCTTAAGGTTTAGATCTCCTTGGTAACCTTTTTAAGTATGACTTGGTAAGTTAGTATAAAAAGGAATTGACCTAAAAATGGAAAAACAATTCCATGCTCATTTTCGACCATTCGACCTAGTAGAGAAAATGATTAACATTGGGTTCTTTTCTCGTAATTAAAGATCAAGAATTAAATGTGAGCTTGAGTAGAAACTAATTAGTAAGTTAGATAAAATGGGGACAACTTTAACCACTTAAGGACACATTAGGCCTAAACCCATTATGAGTCAACTTCGACCACTAAGATTAAAGGTTTGGATTAAACAAGATTTTAGTTTAAGTATGTCACATAAAGGTTCGGACTAAATAAGATTTTAGTTTAAGTATATCACACATAAATCCTTAAGATTAATCGATCTTGTAAATTAATTAATACACCAAAAAATCCAAGCATAGGCTTGGTACATGAGAAGGAAAACTCGTAAGTACTAGGTAGATTTATGCAATGAATGGTACCAATGAATGGAATTTGTATTCTCATTTTGAAAAAATTGAATGGTACATGAAATAAGTGTGTGTCAGCACACAGGAATGGTCCGAGAAGAAAATGCTAATAGCGTAATTAGTTAAATGTGTTAAACATAAGACCATGTGCATCACGTGCATTTGGGGGTGGTATGAAATTGAGAAAAATCATTGAGTTATGAGATAATACAGCTTTGGTAACGGAATTAAATGGAATGGGTAACAACATGAAACCATGTGCGTGCTTTATTACTAGCACCATTAAACGAGGGATAATTCCCGCTACAATGAGGGATAATTCCATTATGAGTAGTAAGTGATAATGAGATCACCGAGAGAGAGTAATAGAGCAATAGGTGATAATACAATCATCGAGACATGGAACGCACGATCTTGCTAATACCTAGTGGTACCCGGATTAAAAGGATGGGTAGAATGGGAAATAGAATTTCATTGCATATCACGTGCATCATCCTACTTACTAAGCTTCGGCTCATCCCATTGTTGTTTTCATGTTATGACAAGAGTGAGTCAAAATAATAGGGATGCTACCGGTCCTCCAAAAAGGCTCACGTGTGACACAAGTGTATCGAAATTTCTTTTGATTGTAATTTTTAGGGTTGAGGTGCCGATAAACAGCTTTAATAGTATTGTAAGTAAATTTTGTAATTTCTTCTATCGTATTGCTAAATTATGTAAATTTTCGTCTATGTGATTCATTGTATGATAAGTCCTTAATGTATAAGCACATATGTGTTTGAGGTTAATTTGGAAATTGGTCGTGTCATCGTGACTCGCTCCTTACCTAGCCACTCCTTTTGGGTATTTAGCAAGTGGGTCTGGGAGGGGTGTCACATTCTCTTTCCCTTTCCCTTTCTCTCCATCTATTTATCCCTCCCTCTCCTTCTCATTCTCAATCTCTCTCTCCTTCTCTCTCTCCCTCTCTCTCTTCCTCTCTCCCTCATCTCCCTCCTTCTTTCTCTCTCTCTCTTCCTCTCTCCCTCTATCTCCCTCCTTCTCTTCTCTCCATGTTTTCATCACTCCCTCTCCCTCTCCCTCTCTCTTTCCTCCCTCTTTCCCTCTCTCTTTCCTTCCCTTTCCCTCTTTCTCCCCTCTCTCCCTCTCTCTTTCCCTCTCCACCTCCCTCCCTCCCTCCCTTTATCTCTTTGTCCATCTCTCTCCTTCCCTCTCACTATCTCTCCCCCTCTTCCTCTCTACCTCTCTCTCTCCTCTCTTTCTCGCTCTCTCTCCCTCTCCCTATCTCGTTATCCCCCTCTCTCTATCTCACTCCACCTCCCTCTCCCTCTATCCCCTTCTTTCTCTCCCTGTTCTCCATCCCTCTCTCCCTCTCCCTCTCCCTCTCCTTCTCTTTCTCTATCCCCCTCTCTCCCTCCCTCCCTCTCTCCCCCACTTTCTTCCTCTCACTCTATCTCCCAATATCTTTTCTTTTGTTCTCCCTCTCTCTTCCCCTTTCCCTCTCCTTCTCTCCACCCTTTCTCCCTATCTCTCGATCTCCCTATCTCCCTCTCTCATAACCCCCTCTCTCCCTCCCTCCCTCTCTCCCTCTCCATCTCCCTTTCTCTCTCTCTCTACCTCTTTCTCTCTTCCTCTCTCCCTTTCTCTCTCTCTCTTACTCACCCTCTTTATGTCCCTTTGTCATTCTCCCTCTCTCTACCCTCTCCCATGCTCTTTCTATATCTCTTCTCTTTCCACCCCCTCTTTCCCTTTCCATTTCTCCCTCTCCCTCTCTCTCTCTCTCTCCCTCTCTATCTCCATCTCTCCCTCTCACCCTCTTTCTCTTCCCCTCCTTCTCCCTCCCCCTCACTCTTTCCCTTTCTTTCTTTCCCTTTCTATCTCTTTACCTATCTTCATCCCTCCTCTCTCACACTCCTTTTCTCCCTTTATCTCTCTCTATCTCTCTCCCTCTCTCTCACCCTTTCTTTCTCCCTCTCTTTCCCACCCTCTCTCCCTACATTTCTCCCTCTCCTTCTTTCTCCAGTCCCTTCTCTCCCTCTTTTTCTTTACCTATATGTCTTTATCTTTTTACCTATCTCCCTCTCTCTCTTGCTCTCCCTCTCTCCCACTCTCCCTCTCTTTACCCCTCTCTTCCTCCCTTTTCCCTTCTCTTCCTCTCTCTCTTTTTCTCTCCCCTCCCCTTTTATCTCTCCTCCTCACTCCATCTCTCTCCCTCCCCTTTTCCCTTCTCTATCTCTCTCCTTCCCTCTCCCCCACTCTCTCTCTCCCTTCTCTTACTCTCCCTCCTTCTCTCCCTCCCCTATCACTTTCTCCTTCTCCCTCTTCCTCTCTCTCACGGACTTCTCTCTATCTCTCGCTTCCTCTCTATCCCTCTCTCCTACTCTTTTTCTCCCTCTACCTTTCTGTCTTTTTACCTCTCCTCCTCTCTCTCCCTCTCTCTTCCTCTCTTCCTCCCTCTCTTCTCTCTCCATCTTGTCATCTCTCCCTCTCCCTCCCTCTCCCCTCTCTCTTTCCTTCCTTCTCTCCCTCTCTCTCCTCCTCTCTCACTATCTCTTTTTCCCTCTCCCTTTCCCTCCCTCCCTCTCTCCCTCTTTCTCTCACTTTATCTCTTTATCCCTCTCTCTCCTTCCCTCCCACTCTCTCTCCCCCTCCTCCTCTCTACCTCTCTCTCTCCACTCTTTCCCCCTCTTTCCCTTTCCCTATCTCTCTATCCCTCCTCTCTATCTCCCTTCATCTCCCTCACACTCTTTCTCCCTCTTTCTCTCCCTCTCTTTCCCTCTCTCCCTCTCCCTCTCTTTCTCTATCCCCCTCTCTCTCCCTCTCTCTCCTTCTCTCTTTCCCTCCCTCCCTCCCTCCCTAACTCTCTCCCTCTCACTCCATCTTCCTATATCTCTCCTTCTTTCTCCCTTGCTCTCTCCTTATGTCTCTCTCTTTATCTCTACCCCTTTCTCCCTATATCTCTCTTATTCTCTCTCTCCCTTCCCTCTCCTTCTCTCCCTCTCCCTCTCCCTCTCCCTCCCTCTCCCTTTCTTTTCCCTCTCTCACTCTCTCCCCTTCTCTCCCTCCCTCTCTCTCGCTCTCTCCCTCTTATGTCCCTCTCTAATTCTCCCTCTCTCTGCCTCTCTCCCTTACTCTCTCTCCCACTCTCTCTTTTACCTCGCCCTCTCTCCCTTTTTATTTCTCTCTCTCTCTCTCTCTCTCCCCTCTTTCTATCTCTATCTCTCCCCCTCTCTCTCTCTTCCCCATCCTATCCTTGTGTCACCATCTCTCCCTCTCTTCCTCTCCCTATCTCTTTATCCCCCGCTCTTCCATCTTCCTCCATCACCCTCTCCCTTACTCCTTCTCTCTCCTACCTCTCTTCCCTCTCTCTATTCCTCTCTTTCTCTCTCCCATTCCCTCTCTCTCTTCCTCTCTCCTTCTCTCTCTCCCTCTCACTCTTTCCCCCTATATCTCTCTTTCTCCCTCCCTCTCTCTATCTCTCATTTTTTCTTCCCCTATTCTTTTTATCCCTCTCTTTCTCTCCCTCTCTTAATCCCTTTACCTATCCCCCTTTATCCCCTTCTCTCTCCCTATCTCTTTCTCTCTTTCCCCTATTCTCTCTCCCTCTCTCTCTCCTACTCTATTTTCCTCCCTTTCTCTCTACAACTACCTCCTTCTCCCCATCCCCTTCTTTCCCCTTGTCCCTATCCTCCTCTTCCTCCTTCTCCCTCTCCCTCTCTCCTTCCCCTTCTCTCTACCTCCCCCTCTCCCCCTTCCACTCCCTTTCTTTATATCTCTCCCTCTCCCTCTTTCTATATCTCTCTAACTCTACCCCCTCTCTCTCATTTTCTCTCTCCCTCGCTCTCTCCCCCTCTCTCTCACTCCCTCCCTTTCTTACTTTCCCTCACGTATCCTTTCTCTCTCACTCCCCCTCTCTCCCCTTCCTCCCTTTCTTACTTTCCCTCATGTATCCTTTCTCTCCCTTTCGCTCTCTCTCCCCCTCTCTCTCCCTTCCTCCCTCTCCCTCTCTCATTCCCCCTCTCTCTACCTCTTTCTCCCTATTACTCTCTCTCTCTCTCTTTCCCCCTCTCACTCCCTCTCTCTATCTACCCCTTTCTCTCTACCTCTCTCTAACTCTCTCCCTCTCTCTCTGCTTTCTCTTTGCCTCTCCCTATCTCACTTTCGCTTATGTACCCTCTCTCTCCCTCTCCCTCTTTCTTTCCCTCCCTCTCTCTCCCCTTCCTCACTCCTAATCTCCCTCTCATTCTCTCCTAGTCTCCCTCTCTCACCCTCCCTCCCTTTCTCTCTCTCCTCTTATATCTCTCCCTCTCCCCTTCTTTCTCTTTATCTCTCCCCCTCTTCCTCTCTCCTTCACTCTTACCCTCTCTCTCCCTATCTCTCCCACTCTCTCTCTCCTTCTCTTCCTCTCCCTCCCTCCATACCTCTCTCCCTCTCAATTTCTTCCTTTCCCTCACTCTAACTCTCCCCCCGATCTCTCTTATCCCTCTCTCTCGTCTCTCCCATTTTCTCTCTCTCTATCCCACTCCCTCTCCCTCACCATCTCTCTCTCTTTCTCCCTTTCCCTCTCTCTTCCTCTCCTTCTCTCCTTATTCATCACTCCCTCTTTCTATACCTTCTTTGTCTCTCCCTCTCTCTCATTTCCTCTCTCCCTTACTCTATCTCTCCCTCTCTTTTTACCCATCTACCTTTCTCTCTTCTTACCTCTCTCTCCAACCATCTCTCTCTCCCTCTCTCTCCCTGCCTCTCCCTCTTCCCCTCCCTCACTCGCTCTCTTTCCCCCATCTCTCCCCTTCTCTTTCCCACTCTCTCCCTCTATCTCCCCTAACTTCTCTTATTCTCACCCTCTATCTCTCTCTCCCTCTCCCTCTCTCCTTCTCTCTCTCCCTTTCTCCCTCTCCCTCCCTCTTCCTCTCTCCCTCTCCTTCTATTTCTATCCCCCTTCTTTCTTTATTTCCCACCATCCCACCTCTCTTTCTCTCTCCCTCTCCCTCTCTCTCCCTCTCTTTATTCTTCTCTCGTTAGTGTTGATGCCCAAGATCCAACCATGTTTGGATGGGCTTATGTTAATATGTTATTGCATCATTTATTTTAATAATAATGAAGAAGTCATTATATTAATTCTTATATTTGCATGTTGATAAATTCAATAGAATTAGATAGAAGTCCTTATGATATACATTTGCAATAGTGATTGATCGAAAGATATGAGACAAACAAGTAATGCACATAAATGATATCATTAAATGTTCCAAGTCATAACATCATCAAGAATGGATATTGAAAATATATAGATAGCCTTGTGAGTGCTATGCTCATGCTATATGATAGCAACAAGAGATCTCACACCTATTAGAATGGTGATGCCTAAGCAAGTACTTAGTTGATTTATGTTAGAGAACATGTCAAGTGGATTTGACTTACCGTAAGAACCCATTTGGTTTAAGTCTATGGGAATCTCATACAAGATGGATACAAATGGTCCTTAGACCGTAGTCATCATGATTATCTCATTGGAGGACTTATGCACATTGACACTCGTTTCGATGGACCCATTAATGGGTTGCACGTGGGTGATTCGTTGGGTGCACTAGGAACCAATAGAGATAGGTGTATGGCTAAGATAGGACATCTCATTCCTTATTGCTAAAGGAGTTATTGCATTGCCCTTTGATAAATGTCTCGCTCAAGAGATCTCGTTGCCATAGTAGGAGTACACCAATAAATCATAATTGGTTTACTCTAAGAGTTAAGACATTTGGGAATCAAAGAAAGCTTGTGTGATCATAATCAAACAAGACAAATAACCAAGTTTGAGATCACACCGTGATAAGTTCACATGAGGACCGAATTGTATGGTCACCATGCTCATGAAAGGTAATAATGGGTTAATTAATCCTCCTAGAGAATTGGGTAGTCATGATGCCTTGCTAGAGGCCAATCTTGATTTATATGTCAAGAGATGAAAGAGGATCTTTTATTCTTGATACATTGCCAACATATCTAGTAGCCTATTGAGTTATACGCATAAGTTCAAGTATTCACATTACAAATGAGAAGTAAAAATGTTGGAAAAAGTTTCCAATTATGAAAGTTTCCTATTCCGGAAAGAGTTTTCTAAAATGGAAAATGGAAAGTTTCCAAAATGGAAAGTTTCCTAAAATGGATAATTACAAGTTTTCAAAATGGAAAGTTTCCTAAAATGAAAGTTTCCTATTTTAGAAATTGGTTTCCTAATTTGGTAGTTTCAAATTTGAAAACAAAGAACCAAAAAGGAAAGGGGTTTCTTAATTTGGGTTAAAGTGTATTTTTGGAAATTATTTCCCAATATGGAACTCCGCCAAAATAATCTAAGAATATTTATTTGGATAGTCAAAATAAATTAATTGGGCTAAAATAGTTTTGGCCCATTAGGTTTAATTAAAAGCCTTAAGATAATTTTGATGGAAGGATAAGGATTAACCTTATTGGATAAGGTTGAATATTTTTAAAGATAAACATTAAGTAGTCCACATGTAAAATAACTCCTTAACCTTGGAGGATAAGGATGCAATAACCTAGAGCCCTAATTAGGGACTTAGGCCACCCTTTTCATTGTCCTTGGAGGACAAGGAAACTCTCTCCCTATAAATAGGAGGAGAGGTGCTACAAAAAGGAGGTGAATGCATACATTGAGATTCAACCAAGCTAAAAAAAAAATATAGCAAAATTTGGCCAGCCCTAATACCAAGCTAGGGCACATGGCCAAGAGAGAAAAAGAGAGAAAATAGTTTTCTCCTAAACCCCGGCAAGCTATACTCTTTCCTCCTTTAATAAGGCTATCGTAAAGTTTCCTAGGATTGATTTCTAGTGGAAAAACTTAATCGAAAAGGTGGAGCGAGCACCCCATCAATTTTGAGTGCTTCTTTATGGATATTTGGGCTACGTGGATCATCAATAGAGGCTGGACACTTGAATAGCTAATCAAAGGAAACAAATTTAGATATGCACTATAAGAGGTAATCCTTTACTTTTTCCATCTAATGGCATGATCTTGGGCCCTTAGATGGAGGAAAATTTTTATTTATTCCGCACCTCCATAGGATGTATGATCCTTTTATCTCCCTCCCTCTCTCTCCCTTCCCCTTCTCTTCCCTTTTTCCCCATCTCTCTCTCCCTCTCTTGATCTATATTTCTCTCCCTCTCCGTTAGCCTCTCCCCCACTCGCTCTCTTTCTCTCAATCTCCCTCTCTTTACCCCCTCTCTCCCCTATCCCTTCCTTGCTTTTGCTCTTCCTCTCTCTTACTCTCACCCCATCCCTCCTTCTCTCCCCCTCTTTCTCCCTCCCTCTCTCTTTCTCACCTTCTCTATCTCTCCCACTCTTCATATCTCTCTCTTCTTTTACTCTCCCTCTCTCTATTACTCTCACTCTCTCCTTCTCTCCCACTCCATCTTTCTCCCTTTTTCTCCCTCTCTCACCCTTTCCTTCTCCCTCCCTCTATCTATCTCCCTCTCTCCCTCCCTCACTTTCCCTCTCCCCTCACTCTCCCTCTCCTTCTATCTCTCTCACCCTCTCTCTCCCTTCCTCACTTTCCCTTTGCTCCTCTCTCTCCCACTATATCTTTATCCCTCTCTCTCTCACACATTCACTCGCCTCTCTTTCTCTCATGCTCTCTCCCCACTCCTTTTCCCTCTCTCTCTATCCCCCTCTTTCCCTCCCATTCCCCCTCCCTCCCTCTCTCCCTTCTCCTTCTCCCTCTCTCGTTTCCCTCTCTCTCCCTCTCCCTCACCTTATCCTTCTCTCTTTCTCCGTCCCTCACTTTCTCTCTCTCTCCTCTTCTCTATCCTTCTCTACCTCACTCTCCCTTTCTCTCCTACCCTCTAACTCATTTCCACTCTCTCTCCCTCTCTATCTCTCTCATTATCTCTTTTACTCTTTCTAACTATCTCCCTCCCCCTCTCCCTCCCTCCCTCTATCCCTCTCCCTTCCCCTCTTTCTTTCTCTCTTTCTCTCTCACTCTCCCTCTATTTCCTTTCTTCCCTCCCTCGTTCTATCCCTCTCACCCTCACCTTCTCTCTCCCCTTCACTTTTTATTCCATTTATCTCTTACACTTTCCCTCTCCCTCTCTCTATCTTTCTCTCCCTCTCTATCCTTCTCTCTCTCGCTCTCTCTCTCTCACACTCTCTCTCACTCTCTCCCCTTCATGTCCCTCTCTTTTCTCCCTCTCTCTCTCTTTCTCTACCTCTCTCTTGCTCTCATTCTCTCCCACTCTCTCTATCCTTCTATCTCTCCCTCACTCTCTCTACCCCTTCTCTCCCTCTCTCCTTCTTCCTCTTCTTTCTTTTTCTCTACCTCTCTCTCAATCTCCCTCTCTCTTAATCTCTCCCACTCTTCCTCCCTTTCTCACTCCTTTTTGCTCCCTCTCTCTCCCTTTCCCTCTCTCTATCTCTATCTCTATCTTCCTCTCCTTATCTCCCTCTTTAGTTCTCCCTATGTCTCTTACTCTCTCCCTCTCTCCCTCTCTCTCCATCTTTCTCCCTCTTTTTCTCCATCTCCCCTTCCTCACTTTACTTATCCTTCTCTCCCATTCTTTTTCTTTCTACCTCTCTTCCTCTTCACCTCTATCCCTCTCCATCACCCCTCTCTCTCCCTCTTCCTCCCTATCTCTCTCACTCTCTCTTCTCTCTCTATCCCCCTCTCTCCCTCTTCCTCTCCCCCTCTCCCACTCGCATTTTATCCTTCTCTTCCTCTCTCCCTCTCTTCCTTCTCTCAACCCCTCTCTACCTCTCTCTCCCTCTTTCCCTCCATCCTTCTCCCACTCTCCATCCCTTTCTATCCCTCTTTCTCCCTCTCTCTCCCCTTGTCTCTCCCTCACTCCCCTTCCCGTATCTTCCCCCACCCCTCTCTCTCCCTTACCTTCCCTCTCTCTCCCTTTCTCTCTCCCTCTTCCTCTCCCTCTTCCTCTCCCTCTCCCTCTCTCACTCTTTCATGCACTCTCCTCTCTCTTTGTCCTTTTCCCTCCCTTTTTCTTACTCTATTTCTCCCTCTTTCTCATTCTCTCTCCTCTCTCTTCATCTCCCACTACCTCTCTTTCTCTCTCACTCTCTCTCTCCTCTCTCCCTCTATTCTTATATCTCCCTCTCTTGATACCTCATTATCCCTCTCTCTCCCTCTCTCCATCCCTTTCTCCCTCTCCCACTCTATATTTGACTCTCTCTATCTCTCCCCCTTTTATACCCTCTCTCTCTCACTCTCTTTCCCTCTCTTTCCTCCTTTGATGCTAACTCTCTCTCCCTCTTCTTCTCCCTCACTCTTTACGCCTCCATCCCTTTTTCTCCCTTCTCTTTCTCTCTATCTCTATCACTCTCTCTCTACTTCTCTATCCCCCTCCCCCTCCTTCTCTCTCTCTCCCTCCCTCTCCCTTTCTCCTTTCCCTCTTCCTTACTCCCTCTCTCTCTCCCTCACATCCCATCCCTCTCCCTCCTCTTCTCACTCTCTCTCCCTTCCTCTCCCTCTCTCCCACTTCCTCTCTCTCACTTGCTCTCTTTTTTCTTACTCTCTATCCTCGCTCTCCCTCTTCCTCTCTCTTTCTTTCCTAATCTCTCCCTCCCTATCTCTCCCTTGCTTCGTATCTCTCTCTCCCTCTCTCCCTATACCTCTCATTCCCTCTCTCTCCCCCTCTCCCCTTTCTCTCCCTCTCTTTCCCTCTCCCCTATCTCTACCCTTCTCCCTACCCGTGTCTTATTCTCTCCTTTTCCCTCTCCCTCTCTCTCCCTATCTCTCTCTACCTCCCTCTCCCCATCTCTCTCTTCCTCTCTCTACCTCTGTCTCTTTCTCCCTCTCTCTCTCCTCTCGCTCTCTCACTTTTTCTCTTACTTTCTCACCCTCTCTCGCCCCCCACTTTCCCTCTCCCAATGCCTCTCCATCCCTCTCTCCTCCTCTCTCTCTCTTTTAGCTCTCCCCCCATCCCTCTCCCTCTCTCTCTCCCTTCCTTCTTTTCCCTTTCTCCCACACTCTCCCCCTCTTTCTCTCTCATCCCTCCTTTTATTTATCTATTTCTCACTCTCTTTCTCCCTCTAACTCGCTACCTCACTTTCCCTCTCCCTCTCTCTCCCACTCCCTTTCTCCCCTCTTATCTCTTTACCTCTGTTTTCTTCCACTCTTTCCCCCTCCCTTTCTATCTTTATCTTTCCTTCTTTTTAGCTCTCTCTCTCTCTCTCTCTCTCTCTCTCTCTCTCTTTTTTCCTCCCCATCACTCCCTCCCTTCCCTTTCACTCTTTGTGTTTCCTCTCTCCCTCCCACGTTCACCCTCTCTCAACCTCTCTCTCCCCTCTTTCTCTCTTTCTCACCCTCTCTCCCACTCCCTCTCTCTCTATTTCCCCTCTTTTAGCTCTCCCTTTTTCTTTCTCTCCCTTTTCCCCACCCCATCGCTCCCTCTCCCTCCTTCTCCCTCTCTCTCACTCTCCTTCTCTCCATCTTTCTCTTAGTCTTTTTACTCTCCCTCTCCCTTTCCCTCCCTAACTTTCCCTCTCTCCCTCCACCTCTCACCCTCTCTCATCCTTTCTCTCTCCCCTCTCTCTCTCACTCTCTCTCTCCCTCTCTCTTTCTCTCTCACCCCTCTCCCTTTCCTTCTCTCTTTCTCTCCCTCTCTTATTATCCCTTTCTCCTTCTCTCTCATTCCCTCTCTCCCTCCCTCTCACTAAGTCCTTCTCCCTCTCCCTCTCTCTCCTTCTCTCTCTTTCATCTCTCTCCTACTCTCTCCTTTTCCTTCTCTCTCACTCTTTATCTCTCCATCTTTTTCTTACTCTCTCTCTTTCCCTTTCTTTCCCTCTCCCTCTCTCTGTCTCTCCTTTACTCTCTCTTCTTTCCCTCTCTCTCTCTCCCTCCCTTCCCATCTTCCTCTCCCTCTCTCCTTCTCCTTCTTTCTCTCTCCACCTTTTTCCATCCCTTTGTCCCTTCATCTCTCTCCTCTTTCTCTCTCACTCTATCCCTCTCTCCTATTCCCTTTCTCACACTTCTTCTCTCTCACTCTCTGTCCCTCTCTACCTCTCCCTCTTTCATACCTTCTCTGCCTCTCTCTATTCCTAACTATTTCTCTCCTCCTACCCTTTCTTTCTGTCTCTCCCCCTCTCTCTCCACCTCTCTACCTCTCTCCCTTCGTCACTTTTCCTTTACCTCTCTCTCCTACCCTCTATTTCTCGTCCGTCTCTCCTCCCTCTCCCTCTTTCTCTCTACTCTCCCTCTCTTTGTTTCTTTATCTCTCTCCTGCTTTCATTTCATCACTTTCTCTCTCCTTTTCTGCTACCCTCTCTTTCCCTCTCTATCTCTCCCTCTCTCTCTTTCTCCCTTCTCCCTCTATCTCTCTCCTTTTCCTTTCCTACCTCTTCTCTCTCTCCCCCTTTTGTTCCCTCCTATCCCTCTCCTTATCTCTCCCTCTCCATTTCACTACCTCTCTCTTACTCTTTCCCTCTCCCTCTCCTTCTTTTTCTCTCTCACTATCCCTCCCCCATACTCTCCTTCTCTCCCCCTCTCCCTCTCACTCTCTCTTCATCTCTTTCTCTCCATCTCTATCTTTCTCCCTCTTCCTCTCTCTCCCCTCTTTCTCACCCTTTTCACTCTCTTACTCTCCTTCCTTCCTCTTCTTATCCTTCATCCTCTCTCTTTCTCTCCCTTTCTCACTCCCTCTCTTCTTCTTTCCTCTCTCTATACCTCTTTTCACTCTCTCTCCTTCCTCTCTCTCTCTCTCCCCTCCCTTCATCAATCTCTCCTTCTCCTTCTCTTTCTCTCTCATTATCCCTTCCTCATACTTTCCTTCTCTCCCACTCTCTCTTCATCTCTTTCTCTCCATCTCTATCTCTCCCCTCTTCCTCTCTCTCCTTCTTTCTCACCCTTTTCACTCTCTCTCACTCTCCTTCCTTCCTCTTCTTATCCTTCTTCCTCTCTCTTTCTCTCCCTCTCTCACTCCCTCTCTCTTCTCTTCCTCTCTCTATACCTCTTTTCACTTTCTCTCTTTCCTCTCTCTCTTTCTCTCCCTCCCTTCATCAATCTCTCTCTCTCCCTCTATCCCTCTCTTCCTCCCTCTCCCTCCCTCCCTCCCTCTTACCCTCTCTCTCCCTCTTTCCCTTCTCGACCTCCCTCTCTCTTATCTCTCCCTCTCTTACTTACTCTCTCCCTCTCCCTTTCTTCCTCTCCTACTTCCTCTCTCTTTTATTCTTGTCTCTCTCCCTCTCTCCTTGTCTCCCTCTTTTCCTTTTTCTCTCCCTCTCTCCTTGTCTCCCTCTTTTCCTCTCTCTCCCTCCCTCACCTTCCCTTCCCTTACTACCCCACTCCCTCTTTCCATCTCTTACTTCTCTCTCTCCCTCTCTCTCACCTGTCCCTCTCTCTCTTTTCCCTCTCTCTCCCTCCCTCTATCTCCCTCACCTTTCCTTCCCCTCTCTCCTTCTCCCTTCCATTCTTTCTCTCTCTTTTTCATTCTTCATCTCTATCTCTCTCTCTTCCCCTCTACCTCTCTTTCTCTCCCTCATTTTCTCCCTATCTCTCTCTTCCTCCATTTCTCCCAATCTCTCTACCAATCTCTCCCTCTTTCCATTTATCTCTACCTCTCCCTATCTCTCTCCCTCTCCCTCTCCCTCTTCCTACCTATCCATCCCTCTAGCCCTCTCCCTTTCTTCCTCTCTCTACCTCTCCCTATCTCTCTCCCTCTCCCTCTCCCTCTCCTCCCTATCCCTTCCTCTCCCTCTCCCTTTCATCCTCTCTCTACCTCTCCCTATCTCTCTCCCTCTCCCTCTCCCTCTCCTCCCTATCCCTCCCTCTCACCCTCTCCCTTTCTTCCTCTCTCCACCTCCGTCTCTTCTCATCACTACTCGTCCTCTCTCTCCCCTATTTCTTCCTTTTTTCCCCTTCTCTCCCTACCTCTCTCTTCCACTCTATCCCAATCTCTCCCTCTCCCTCTTTATCGCTCCTCCTCTCTCTACCTTCCCTCCCACTCTGTCCAAATCTCTCCCTCTCGCCTCTCTATCTCTCCTCCTCTGTATCCCTTCTTCTCTCCCCCTCCTTCACTCCTTCTACCCTCTTTTCCTCTCTATCTCTCTCTCCCTCCCTCTACCTCTATCTTACCATTTCTCTACCTCTATTTTTTCCTCTCTACCTCTCTTTCTCTCCCTCTCCCTCTCTTCTTCTCTCCTCCTCTATATCTCTCCTTCTCCTTCACTCCCTTCACTTTACCTACCTCTTTCTCTCCCTCTCTCGCTACCTCTCTCTCTCCCCTCACTCTATCTCTCTCCTTCTATCTCCCATTTTCCCTCTTTCTCTCCCTCCCTCTTTTTCCTTCGTGCTTTCTCGCCCTCTCCCTCCCTCTCTTTCTCCCTCTCTTTCCTACTCCCTCTCTATCTCTCACCACACCTCTCTCCCTCGCTTTATATCTCCCTCCTCTCTCTCCCTCTCTCCTTTTCCCCTTTAGTCTCTCTATCCATCTCTCTATTCTTTACTCTCTTCCTCTCCCTCTCTCCCTCCCTCCCTCCTTCCCTCCCTCCCTCTCTCTCCCACTCTCTTCCTCTTCCTCAAACCCTTTCTCCCTCCCATTCTACCATTCCACCTCTCTACCTCTCTCACCCTCTCCCTCCCTCTCCCCCTCTCCCTCTCCCTCTCCGTCTCCGCCCTCTCCTTCTCTCCTTCTCACTCTTTTCACTCCCTCACTCTCTCTCCCTCTCTCCCACTCCCTCTCCCTCTCCTTGCTTCTCTCTTTCTCCCTCTCCCTCTTTCCCTCTCTCTCCTATACTCTCCCCCTCTTTCACTCTCTCTCCCTCTCTTCCTTTCTCTCTCTAACTCTCTCCCTCTCTTTGCTTCTCTCTTTCTCCCTCTCCCTCTTTCCCTCTCTCTCCTATACTCTCCCCTCTTTCACTCTCTCTCCCTCTCTTCCTTCCTCTCTCTAACTCTCTCCCCATCTCCCTTTCTCTCCCCCTCTCCCTCTCCCTACCTCTATCTCTTTCTCTCTCCATCTCTCAATTCCTCTCCCTCTCCCTCTCTCTCCCTCTCTCGATCCTCTCCCTCTCTTCCTCTCTCTCCCTCCCTCCCTCCCCCTCACTCCTTCTTTTCCTTTCCCTCTTTATTATCTCCCTCTCTCTCTCTCCATCTCTCATTCCCTCTCTCTATCTCTCACCCTCTCTATTTCTATCCTTCTCTCCCTCCTTGTCTCTTTATCCCTTTTTCTCTCTTTCACTCTCCCTCTTTATCCCCCACTTTCTCCCTCACTCTTTCGCCCTCTCCCTCTCTCTATCTCTCTCCCTTGTCCTCTTTATCTTTCTCTTCATCTTTACCTCCCTCCCTCCCTACCTCTCCCTCACTCTCTCTTCCTCTCTCTCCCTTCCTCCCTCCCTCTCCTTTTCTCTCTCTCCCTCTCTCTCCCTCTCTTCCTCCCTTTCCCTTATCTCTCTCCCCTAATCTCTCCATGTTTCCCTCTCGCTCTCCCTCTTCTCTCTCTCTCTCCCTCTCTATCTCCCTCTCTATCCCTCTCTCCCTATCTCTCTTTTTTCCCTCTATCTCCCTCTCCCTGTCTCACCCTTTATCTCTCTAGCCCTATGTATTTCTCTCCCACTCCCTCTCACTTGCTCTCTCTTTTCCCTCTATTTTTGTCTCTCTGTCTCACCTTTTATCTCTCTAGCCCTCTCTATTTCTCTTCCACTCTCTCTCACTTGCTCTCCCTCCTTTTCTCTCTCTCCCTCCCTCTCCATCTCCTTTTTCTCCCTCACTCTCTCTCCCTTAATTGTCTTCTTCCCTCCCTCTTTCTTTTTTCTCCTACTCTCTCTTGCTCTATCCCTCCCACTCCCTCTCTTTTACTCCCTCCCTCTCTCTTCCCACTCTCTCCCTTTCTTCCTCTTCCTCTCCTTCTTCCTCCCTCTCTTCCTCCCCCACTTAACCACTTCTCTCCCTCTCTTTGCCTCTCTCTCTCCATCTCTATCACTCCCTCTTTCTCCTACTATCCTTCCATCTCCTCTCTCTCACTCTCTCCCTCCCGCTTCTCTCTCTCTCCCTCTCTCCCTCACCCTCTCTCCCTCACCCTCTCTCCCTCTCTCTCTTTCCATCCTTGTCTCTTCCCTTCTCTCTCCTTTCTCCCTCTCTATCTCCCTATCTATTTCCTTTTTTCCTATTCCTCTATCCCCATCTCTCCCTCTCTCCCCTTCTATCTCTTTATCTCTTTCCCTCTCTCCCTCTCTCTTCCTCACCCTTTCTTTCTCTCTCTCTCCTTATTTATTTCCCTTTTTCACCTCTTCCTCTATCTCCATCTCTCCCTTTCTCCCACCTTCTCCTCCCTCTCTCCCTCCCTTTCTTTCCTCTCCTTCCCTCTTCCGATCTCTTCCTTTCTCTCTCACACACATTCTCTCTCTTCCCTCTATCTCCCTCCTTTTTATGTCAATCTACCTCTTCTCTCTCTATCCCTATATATATCTCTCTCCCTCTCTCTCCCACCCTCGCTCTTTCTCTCTTGCTCACCCTCTCTCTTTCTCTCTTACCATTTTTCTCTCTTTTCGCTATATGTCTCTCCTCTCTCTCTCTCTCTCGTTCTCTTTCTATCTCTCTCACCCTCTCTATTTCTCTCCCCACTCTCTCTCCCCCTCTTTCTCTCCCTCTTTCCCTCTCTATCTCTTCCCCTCTCCTAATCTTTCTCTCTTTCCCTCTCTTTCTCCCCTCACTCGTCTTACCCTCTCTCCCTCTCTCCCCTAGTCTCTCACCCTCTCTCCCAATGTTTCTCTCTGTCCCTCTTTCCCGCTCTCTTTTTCTCTCCCTCTCTCCTAATCTCTCCCTCACACACTCTCTCCCCTAATCTCTCACCCTCTCTCCCAATATTTCTCTCTCATCCTCTTTCCTTTTCTCCTCTTTTTCTCCCTCTCTCCTAATCTCTCCCTCACATTATCTCTCCCTCTCCCTCTCCCTCCCTCTCTCCCTTTCTCTCCCTCTCCTTCTCCCTCTATATCTCTCTCCCTCTCATTCTCCATCCCTCCATCCCTCACTCTCACTCACCCTTCCTCTCTCTCTCTCTCTCTCACCTCTCTCTCTTTCGCTCCCTCTCTCTCTCACCCCCTCTGTCTTTATCTCTCCTTCCGCCCCTACCTTTTCCTTTCTCTTTCTCTTTCTCTCCATTCATCTCCCTCTCCTCCTCTCTCCCTTTCTCCCTCTCTCTGTCTTTCTCTCTCTCCTTATCAATCTCTCTCTCTCCCCCTCTCTCCACCTCTCCCTTTCCCTCGTCTCTCTCCCACTCTCCCTATCACTCTCTCCCTCCTCATCACACTCTCTCTACCCCTCACCCTCCCTATCTCGCCCCTCTCTCCCTCCCTTTATTCCTCTTCCTCTTTCACATTTCTCTCTTCTTTACTCCATCCCTCTCTCTCCCCTCCTCTTTTCTCTCTCTCCTTCTCTTGCTCTATCGTTGTTTTTCTCTCTCTATCTACCTCGTTACCTATCCCTCATCTTCTCCATCTCTCCCCCTCTCTCCCTACCCCCTCTCTCTCCCTCTCACCCCGTCTCCCTTTCACACTCCCTCTCTTCCTCTCTCTCCCCCTCCCTCTCCCTCTCTTTCCTAACTCTTTCCCTCTCTTTGTTAGGATTCAAAGCAATACAATAGGAATTGACAAAGTAAAAATAATGTCATATAAAAAAATTATTTCTTAATGCCATAAGATACGAGATCAAATTATTACCTCTTATAGAGTAGATCACATCTCTTGTATGAATAACAAGCATAGATCTATGAACTGTACCTTTATCGATATCCATATGAATGTCTTGATCACCAGAATAATTCTATAATGGAGAATCACCTCAAGTCAAAAGGTTAGCTATGAATTATGGTGTTTAAAGGCTGGATCACTCTTCCACTCAAGGCGGCTAGGTTTTCTCTCAAAGTTAGGGTTTTTGTCTTCACATTTAATCAAGGTTTAGCTCATAATTACTCTTTTATAAATATTAAGTGATGGTTGTATTTCAAAACAATCAGAACATGTGTGATGCATAGTTCCATTAGGAAACTAATTTCCTAACACTAAGGAGAGAGAGGAAAAAACATAGACTTAAACATGGGTTGATTATTTTTGACATATTAATATCCAATAGCCTTGCGACTTCATTAAGCCCATTTTATATAACTTAATAAAACTAGCCCATTAGTATAATTAAATACTATAATCCAGAATGTATCTTAGTCTCATTAGGAACCTTAACCTCACTAGGAATCCTAATCTAATTAGGAGTATTAATCCGACTAAGAATTCTAATCCAATTAGAAATCTTAACTCGACTAGGAATCCTAATCCAATTAGGACTTCGGTCATACTTCAATATCAAGTCACTCTTTGTGTGTGACCCTATAGGTTCTTATTACGTTGGTAGTGGTCTTAAAATAATAATTTAGAATCATAAATAGTGAGCAGCATCTAGCAATGAATCACTACTATCCAAGTAATAAGAATGTCGATGATTCGTGACATATGTTACCATGTAGTATAGTCCCTTTGTCCTAGATTTATAGATTAAACATGAGACATTGAATGTCTCATCCTCATATAGTTTAATCTTAGTGTTTCTTGATCCAAGAGTTGACTTCTCCAAACAAATGAGATTGATATCTCATATTGATTCATTTAAGCATGGCCATGCATTTCATAATCTCAATCAATCAAAGGCCCGTAGACATCACTCTTATTATATAGGAGGGACAAATCCTATCTACATCACTCACATCCCTTTGCATGATTCATAGTATATCCAATAACTAACTTTATAATCCATCCTATTACGGATGACATATGATGATATCAAAATATATGATTTTTCATGTAGGGAACCATAGTGACTTCAAGTCGAAGGATCACATACACCACATTCATAATGAGACCATCTTATGACATCGATATAATGATCCACATAGTGATCTCATGGTGGGTCGGTCTAGTACATATTCTCTAACTTGTACACATGTTTCGATTTGATATCTCACACATTGTTATCGATCAATGCACATATCAGTCTCTATGCTTTATTGCTACCCCTTTAATATTTTCACAATAAAACACTTGATTGGGGACATTCAAGAATATTGATATTCTTAGGACTTTATCATGTTAATCTAATAAAACATAGGAATAAATAATCATAATAAATGGAATGCCTTATATATATATATATAACATGGTAAGTGTATGCTAGTATAATCAAACTATGATTGGCTTTTGGGGCATACACTAACAATCTCTCACTTACACTAGAGCCAATCACTCATGTATCTAACACCCGGTGATCTAACATGGCCGTTATGCCTCCGTTGTGTTAGAGGCTTCGTAAGTGGGTCGACAAAATTATCATCTATTGATACTCTACATATCTTCACACTCCTCGATTGATTATTTCTCAAATGAGATGGAAGCATCGAAGTATATGTTTGGATCGCTAGTGAGATCTAGGTTCCTTAGCTTGCACATTAGCTCCATTGTTGTCATAATACGAGTCAATTGGATTCGCAATGCTAGGAACAACACCAAGTTCAATAATGAACTTCTTGATCAAAACTCCCTTCTTAGTTGTATCTAAGGTAGCTATATAATTAATTTCTATTTTAGAATCGACTACTATCTCTTGCTTTGGACTCTTCCGGCTAATAGCACCATCATTAAAGAAAAACACAAAACATGGTTTTGATCTAGAATCATCTTTATTTGTTTGGAAACTAGCATCGTTGTACCCTTTTACAACTAGCTCTTTAGAACATCTAGATACCAAGAATAAATCTTTAGTTCGATGAGGTACTTTAGAATATTCTTGACAATAGTTTAGTGACTCTCAACGAGATTAGATTGGTACTCGCTCATCATGCTCGAGCATATGAGGCATCGAGATGAGTATGTATAATGGCATACATAATTGATCCGATTACAGAAGAAAATGATATCTTACTCATACGATCTCTTTCTTCCTATGTGGAAGGACATTGAGCCTTAGAAAGATGTATGCCATGTGACATAGGTAGAAATCCCTTATTGGACTCATTCATGCTAAATCGTTTTAGCAACTTGCCAATGTATGTACCCCGAGTTAGGCCAAGTAATTTCCTTAATCTATCTCTATAGATTTTGATGCCCAAAATATAGGCAACTCACCTAAGTCCTTCGTGGAGATACAATTCCCTAAGCAAGTCTTTATAGACCTTAGGTTGGGTATGTCATTTCTAATGAGTAGTCATTCATTTACATTCAATACTAAGAACATAATTATGCTCCCACTAATCTTCTTATAAAAACAAGGTTCATCCTCATTCTTGATGAATCCAAACTTTTTGATCGCATTATCAAAATTAAGATTCCAACTCGATAAGATTGCCTTAACCTATAAATGGATCGCTACTGACTCGCTTACATACTTTTCTAGCATTTTTTAGATCAACAAACCCCTCAAGTTGTTTCATGTACACATCCTCGAGAAGATTTCCATTAAGAAATGTATTCCATCCATTGCCGAATTTGTAGTCATAAAATGCTATAATAGCAAGTAAGATCCCGATGGATTTAAGCATAGTGACTGGAGAAAAAGTTTCATCATAGTCTATACCATGAATTTGCTTGAAACCTTTAGCAACCAATCGCCCCTTAAAGGTTTGTACATTACCATTCATGTCAGTTTTCTTTTTGAAAACCCATTTGCACCCAATGGGTTTTACCCTTCAGGTGGTTCAACCAAAGTCCATACTTTGTTTGTGGACATGGATTCATTTCGGATCTCATGGCTTCTTACCATTTTTTAGAGTCCGGTCCCATGATAGCCTCTTAGTAGGTAATAGGCTCACCGCATTCCATGAGCAATACATCATCACTTTGAGTCATGATAAATCCATATCTCTCGTGCTCATTACTTATCCTACTAAATCTATGAGCACCTTATGTTATTTGACTAGGTATTTGGTCAACAATAACTTGTACCCTTTGCTCGAGTTCCACCTAAGGTTCATTGCTATCTTGGGGATCATGAATTTCTTCAAGTTCTACTCTCCTCCCGCTAGTCCTTCTAAAGATGATTTCTCTTTCTAAAAAGACACTAGTCCAAGCAATAAACACTTTATTCTCATTTGAATTATAGAAGTAGTATCGCTTAGTTTCTTTTAGATACCCCCACAAAATAGCATTTGTCAAATTTGGGTCCTAGGTTATCTAAAGCTTGAAGCTTTATATATGCATCACAATCCTAATTCTTCATAAAAGACATACCGGGATGTTTCCTAATCCACATCTCATATGGTGTCTTTTAGACTCGCTTTAGATGGAACATAATTAAGTGTAAAGATAGTTGGTTTTAGAGCTTGTCCCTAAAAGAAAATCGAAAGATCCGTATGACTCATCATAGATCATACCATGTCCAACAAGGTGCGAATTCTCCTATCAAAAACACCATTCCATCGTTGTTTATCCAATGGAGTGAGTTATGATAAGATACCATACTTTTTAAGATAGTCATCAAATTCTTGGCTCAAGTATTCACCACCTTGATCCGATCAAAGAGTTTTGATACTTTTGCCAACTTGGTTTTGCACTTCCTTCTTGAACTCCTTAAACTTTTCAAAGGATTTTGACTTGTGTTTCGTAAGATACATATAGCCATATCTGTTGAAACCATTAGTAAAAGTAATGAACTAATGATAACCTCCTTTAGCTAGTGAGTTTATGGGCCTACATACATCACTACGTATAAGGCCTAAGAGATCACTAGCCCTTTCACTATGTCTAGTAAAAGGGACTTTAGTCATCTTTCCAAATAAACATGATTCGCATGTCTCATTTGATTCAAAATCAAATGAGTCTAAGAATCCATCTTTATGGAGCTTGGATGTATGTTTCTCATTTATATGACCTAATTGACGAGTGTTAGAGATAAGTTGGGTTTAAATCATTAGATTTGAACCTCTTAGTAGTAATGTTATAGACGAGTGTTTCAAGATCCAATAGATAAAGAACATTGATTAATTATGAACTACCATAAAATATTTCATTTAAATAAATGGAGCAACATTTGTCCTTTATTATGAATGAAAAACCTAACTTGTTCAAACAAGAAATGAAAATAATATTCCTACTCATGGCAGGCACATAATAATAGTCTTCTAAATCAATAACTAGCCTAGAGGGAAAAGATAAATTATAGGTTCCTATAGCTAAAGTAGCAACTATTGCTCCATTGCCTACTTGTAGGTCCACTTCACCTTTAGCCAAATATCAACTCCTTTTGAGTTCTTGCATATTTACACAAATATGAGAACCACATCTAGTATCTAATACCCAAGATGAAGTAGAAAGATTGACTTATAACCAAGATACCTAAAGTGGAAGTCTCACTTCCCTTCTTCTTTTTAGTTCTTCTAAATAAAACTTATAGTTCCTCTTCCACTATCTAGTCACACCATAATGGAAGCAAGTTGCCTCTTTCGACACTTCACTATTGGGTTTCAATTATTTGTCCTTGGGCGTGCTCTTGGGCTTGATGATTTTCTTACCCTTGCTTTTGTTCTTGCCCTTGCCCTTTTGAACCATCGAGTATGGAAGTGGGTTTAGACCTTTTTAGATTCTATTCAGTAGTTATCAACATGTTTAGTAGTTCGGTAGTGGTTTGTTAATTTCATTCATATTTTAGTTCATGAAGAATTTACTATAGCTCTCGAGCAATGATTGGAGAACTAAATCGGTGGCCACATCTTATCCTAGAAAAAAGTCTAATCTTTTAAGGCTCTCAACATATCGAATCATCTTCGAGTGCATAAGGAGCAATAGGGTTTCCTTTTGCCAACTTACACTAAAACAATGCCTTGGAGACATCAAATCTCTCATGACATCCATGCCCCTAATAGAGTCTTTTGAGATGACCAATCTATCAAAGGCATTCATGTTTTCATATTGCTTCTAGGGTTTAGAATTCGTAATAGTTAACATGAGACAACTAACATGCTTTTTATGAGCATCTTTCTTAGCATAAGGGGCATTAGCGAGTAGAAGTAGGAGGAAGGCACAACATGCAAGTCATATTTACAAAATTACAATCAAGATAAATACCTACCAATCACATTGGTCTACAACCATAACTACACACCATGTATCATATAGCATAGAATCATATCAAATAAATTTAAAGCATGATTTCATAAATTGATTAACTTTTAAGGAAATTAATTATGGGGTTTTGAAATAATAGTCCGAAGGTTAAAGGGCGGCGCCTTGGTGATGGTCTCGCTAGCTGGTCGGGGAGCGAGGGTCAAGGGCGAGTGCCCTTGTAGGGGATCAAGGGTAGCACCTTCAAAAGGTAAACAGAATTCACCTTCCTTGCCCAAAAGGAAATTCATCAACCCTTGATGTATATGTTCTAAATTTAGTTCCAGAACTAATTCTAGAACCATATTCAAACACCTTATTCCTATCTATTTATATATCAACAATTGATATAAGTCTAATTATTCCAAATTATCATCCAGATCGATTCTAAAACAATTCTAAAATATTTAACACACCACATAGACCATGTGATTATCAAATATTACAAACACATATCATATATGTTGATGAGATATTTAATCACTATAAATCAAGTCTATTTCATGATTTTTATCTTATTAAAATTATGAAAGAATATCATATATTGATAAAACCCTAAATATCATGATTTCAATCACATTAAAGTCATGAAAGAATATCATATACTTATAAACCCTAAATTTTATTACTTAAATCATATTTAAATCATGGCAGAATAATGTATATTAATAAATATCACATATCAACATGATCATTCGCATAATCGACTTAGAGTTTCGCAAGTGGTTTTGATGCCACTATTAGGATTTGAAGCAATACAACGGGAATTGATGCATAAAAAATAATGTCATATAAAAAAATTGCTTTGAAACGCCATAGGATCCACACAACAATAACAAAGTCAAAGGATTAGATCATTACATCTTATAGCACAAATTGCATCTCTTACTCGAAGGATGTCTAAATCATAAGCACAAATCTATGAACTACACCTTAATTAGTATTCACACGAATGTCTCGATCACCGAACAATTCTAAAATGGAGAATATCCTTAAGTCGAAGTGCTAGTGATGAGTTATGGTATTTAAAGGCTGGATCACTTTCCACTAAAGGCGACTAGGGTTTTCTCTCAAAGTTCTTAGGGTTTCGTCTTCAAAGTTAATTGAGTTTCTATCTCATAGTTACTCTTTTATAAAGATTATGTGTTAGTTGTATTTAACAACCATAACATGTGTGATACATAGTTCAACTAGGAAACTAATTTCCTAACCCTAAGGAGAAGCGAAAAACCATAGACCTAAATATGGGCTGATTATTTTGTTAGATTAATATCCAACAACATTGGACTTGGACTTTATTAAGCCCATTTTATATATCTTAATTGAACTAGCACATTAGTATAATTAAATACTATAATCCAGAATGTATCCTAGTCTCACTAGGAATCTTAACCTAACAAGGAATCCTAATCCAATTAGGAGTCTTAACTTGACTAAGAATCCTAATCCAATTAGGAATCTTAACCCGACTAGGAATCCTAATCCAATTAAGACTTTCTATCATACTCCAATTTTGAGTTCTCTTTATATGTGACCCTATAGGTTTTTATCACATTGGTAGTGATCTTAAAACCATAATTTGGAATCACAAATAGTGAGCGGCATCTAGCAATACATCACTACTACCCAAGTAATAAGAATGTCAATGATTTGAAATAACCTTGTTCGTGACATATGTTACCATGTAGTCTAGTCCCTTTGTCCTAGATGTCTAGATTAAACATGAGACATGGAATGTGTCATCATCATATAATTTAATCTTAGTGTTTCGGATGCATGAGTTGACTACTCTAAACAAATGAGATCAATACCTCATATCAATTCATTTGAGCATGGCCATGCATTTCACAATCTCACTTAATCAAGGGGCCTATAGACATCACTCCTATTGTATAGGAGGGAAAAATCAAATTTACATCACTCATATCCCTCTACATGATTCATGGTATATCCAATAACCAACTTTATAGTCCATCCTATTACGGATGATGTTTGATGGTATCAAAATATATGATTTTTCATGTAGGGAGCTACGATGACTTCAAGTAGAAGGATCACATACACCACACTCACAATGAGGCCAATGTATGACACTCATATAACAATCCACATTGATCTCATGGTGAATCGAGTCTAGTACATGTACCTATGTCTTGACATCATATTCATACCACATTGTTATCGATCAATACAATACCAATCTCTACGCTTTATTGTAGCCCCTTTAATATATCCACCATAAAACATTTAATCGGGACATTCAAGAATATTGATATTCTTGAGACTTTATCATGTTCCTTTAATAAAACACAGAAATAAATAAACATGATAAATGGAATGCCTTATATATATTAACATGATAAGTGTATGTTAGTACGGCCAAACTATGATTGGCTTCTAGAGCATACACTAACACTCTTTCCCCTCTCTCTCCCTCTCTCCCTCTCCCCTTCTCTATCTCATACTCTCCCTCTCTCTTTCCTTCTCCCTCTCTCTATCACTCTCTCCCTCTCTTTCCCTCCTTCTCTCCCCCTCTCTTCCTCTCTCTCTCCCTCTCTATCCCTCTCCTTGTCTCCTTCTCTCTCTCCCTCCTCATCTCTCCTTCCCTTTATCTTCCTCTCCTCTCCTCTCTCTCCCTCTCTCTCCCCTCTCCTTCTCTCCTTCTCTCTCACTCACCCTCTCTCTATATGCCTCTTCCTCTCTCACTCCCTCTCTCTATCCCTCTCTTTCTCTCTATCCCTCTCTACCTATCCCTCTCCTTCTCCCACTCTCCTATTCCATCACTCTTTCTCCCTCTCTCCCAACCTCTCACCTCCCTCTTCCCGCTCTCTCTCTCAATCTCTCTTTCTTCCTACTCTCTTCCTCTTTTTCTATCTCTCTCCCTCTCTCTCATCATATCTCTCTTTACCTCTTTCTACCTTTTCCACTTTCTCTTCCTCTTTTTCCCCTCTCTTTGCCTTTTTTCTCCGTCTTTCTCTCTCTCTCATTCTCTCTCTATTAATCTCTCTCACCCTCTCTCCTTCTTTCTCTCTCTCACACTCTTTTCTTCTTTCTCTCTCTCCTTTTCCCTCTAACTCTCTCTCTATCTTTATTTCTTTGTCTTTCTCTCTTACCCTTTATATTTCTCTCTCTTTCTCTCTCTTTATATTGCTCCCTCATTTTCCCTCCCTCTCCCTCTTCTTCTCTCTCCCACTCTCTCCCTCACTCTCTCTCCCTATCTCCCTCTCTATTTATCTCCTTCTCCCTCTTCATCATTCTCTCTTGCATACCCTCCCTCTCTCCTTATCTCTCCCTCCCTCCTTCTCTCCCCCCTCATCTCCCTCTCTCTATCTCTCTTTATAATTCTTTCTCTCTCTCTCTCTCTCCCACTACTCCCTCTCTCTAGCTTCTCTTTCCCTCTATCTCTCTCCCTTCTCTCTCTCCTTCTTTATCACTCTCTCTCCCTTTATTCATCTCTCTCTCCTCCTCTCCCTCTTTCTCTTCTCAATCTCTCTTCCTCCCTCCCCTCCTTCTCCCTCTCTCTATCCCTCTCTCCCCTCCTTTTACCCTTCTCCCTTTACCTTTCTCTCTTACTCTCTCTCTTCCCTCCTCTCCCTATTTATCCCACTCCCTCTCTCCCTCTTTTCTCTCCTTCTCTCTCTCCCTCTCTCCCTCTTTCTTTTTCCTTCTATTTCTCTCTCCCTCTCTCTTCCACTCTCCCCTTCTCTCTCGCCCATTCTCTTTCACCCTCCCACTCTCTCTTTCACCCTCCCACTCTCTCTCTCACTCTCTCAATCCCTCCCCTCTCCCTCTCCTTCTCTCTCTCCCTCTCCCTTTACATCCTCTCCCTCCCTCTATCCCTCCCTTTCCCTCTCTTTCTCACTACCTCTCTCCCCCTCTCTCCTTCTATCTCTCTCACCGTCTTTCTAAGTCTATCCTCCTCTCCCTCTCCCTCTCCCTCTCCCTCCTTCTCTCCCTCACTCTCTCTCTATCTCTCTCCCTCTTTCTCTCTTTCCCTTTCTCTTGCTCTCTCACTCTCTCTCCCTCTCCCTCTCTCGCTTCCCTCTCTTTCCTTTCCCTCTCCACTTCCCTCTCTTTCCCTCTCCCTCCCTTTCCCATACTCTCTCTTCTTCTCTTTCTCCCCACCCTCTCTCTTTTGCTCTATCTTTCTCTTTCTCTCTCTCTCTTTCTTCCCCCTCTCTATCTCCCTCTCCCTCTCTCTTTTCCTCTCTTTCTCTTTACCTCTCTCTCCTTCTTTTTCTTCATCTCTCTCTTTATCTCCCTCTCAAACACTCTCTCGCCCTCCCTCTCCCTGTCTCCCTTCCCTCTCTCCCTCTCTCTCTTACTCTCCTCCTCTCTCATCCAATATATATATCCCTTTTTTCTCCCTCTCTCCTTCTCTCTATTCCCCTATCTCCTTCCTCCCTCCCCCTCTCTCCCTCCCTCTCCGATGCTCTTTCCCTCTTTTCCTCTCTTTTTCTCTCACCCTCTCTCTCATGCTCCCTCCCTCCCTCTCCCTCTTTGTACCTCTCTCTCTCCCACTTTATCCCTCTCTATATCTTTCTCCCCCTCTCTCCCCTGTTCATATTTTCTACCTCTTTCTCCATTACCCTCTCGCTCTCTCTCTCCCACTCTCCTCTCTCCCTCTCCCTCTTTACCTTGCTCCCTTTCTCCCTTTATATCTCTCTTGCTCTCTCTCTCACCGTCCCTCCCTCTCCCTATCTCCCTCCCTTTCTCCCCACTCTCTCCCTCTCCCTCTCCTTCTCCCTATACCTCTCTCTCTCTCTTTCTCCATCTTGCTCTCTTGACCTCTCAAACTCAATCACTATCTCCCTCTACCTCTCTCTTCATTTCTCTTCTTTCTTTCTCCCTCTCTCTTTCTATCTCTCTCTTTGTCACTCTCTTTCTCTCTCCCTCCTCTTTCCCTTTCTCCCTTTGTCTTTCTCTCCCTCCCTCTCTCTAATCTATCTCCCTCTCTACCTCCCTTTCTTTCCCTCTCCCTCTCTCTCCCCTCTCTTTCTCCCCCTCCTCTCTGTTCCTCTCTCCTTTCCCTCCCCATCTTCCCTTTTACTCTTTCTCTCTCGCTCTTCTTCTTCATCTCTTTCTCCATCTATCTCCCTCTCTTCCTCTCCATATCTCTCCCCCTCAAACACTCCCCTCTCCTTTTCTATCTCTCTCTCCCTCTTCCTTTTCTCTCTTTCCCTCCCTCTGTCTCCCTCGCTCCTCTCTTTCTCTCCCTCCCTCCCCTCTCTCTACCTTTCCTTCTCTCTCCCTCCCTTTCTCTCTCCCTCGCTCCCTTCCTCTCTCCTTTTCTCTCTCCCACTCCCTCCCACTCCCTCTCTCTTTATCTTACTCTCACTCACCCTCTCTATCCATCTCTATCTCTCATTGTCCCTCTCTCTCACCCTCTCACTCTATCCCTCTCTATATACACCTCTCTATTTCTCTCTCCTTCTCTCCCATTCCCCTCTCTCTCTCCTCTCTATCTTCCTCTCTATATCCCTCTCCCTCTCACTACCTTTCTCCCTCTCGGTGAGAAGAAGAGGGAGGAGGAGAGAGAGGTAGGGAAGATGAAGAGCGGGAGTAGGACGAGAGAGAGAGAGAAAGAGAGAGAGAAAGCAAGGAAAAGCTAAAATGAGAGAGAGAGTAAGGGATGCGAGAGAGGAGGAAGGGAAGAGGGTGAGTGAGAGAAAAAAAGTGAGAGGGAGATAGGGGAGAGAGAGGGAGTGGGAGGAGAGAGAAAGAGAGAGAGGGAGAGGGATAAACACAGAGTGGGAGAGGGAGAAGGAGACAGAGGGTGAGAGAGTGAGAGAAGGAGATGGTAAAAAGGATAGAGGGAGAGAGGGAGGAGAGAGCGAAAGATAGAAGGATAGAGAGAGATGGAGAGAGAAAGTGGAAGGAGGAGAGAGATAGGGAAAGAGGGAGAACGAGAGGGAAAGAGAGTGCTAGAGGGAGGGAGAAGGTTAAAAGAGGGAAATGGAAGGAGATGGGGAAAGGGAAAGAGGGACGGAGAGAGGGAAAGGAGAGGAAGGGAGAGATGAAAGAGAGGGAGAGGGAGAGGGAGACAGAGGAAGAGGGAGAGGGGGAGGGAGAGGGAGAGAGATAAAGAGGGGGAAAGGGAGAGAGAGATTGAAAGAAGGATGTTAGGAGAGAGAGAGGAGGGAGGGAGGGAGAAAGGGTGGGAGGGAGCGAGGGAGAGGGGAGAGGTGGAGAGAGGGAGAGGATGGAGGGGAGAGGTGGAGAGAGGGAGAGGATGGAGGGGGAGAGGTAAAGAGAGGGAGAGGGAAAGAGTGAGAGAGGGAAAGAGAGAGGAAGAGGAAGATGAAGGGAGAGAGGATAGAGGGATAGGGGGAGAGAAAGAGAGGAGACAAGGATGGAGGGAGAGAGGAGGGACGAGGAGGGGGAGAGGGGGAGAGAAGGAAAGGGAAAGAGAAGGGAAAGAATGCTAGAGGGAGGAAGAGGAATGGAGGGGGAGGTAGAGAGTGGGAGAGGGATGGGGCGAGAGGTAAAAATAGGGAGAGAGGGAGAGGGAAAGAGAGAGAGAGGGAGAGAAGGAGAGGAAGAGGAAAGAGAGGGAAAGAGGGAGAATGAGAGAGGGAAAGGAGAGATAGATGGAGGAAGAGATAGGGAGATAGAAAGAAATGGAGAAAAGAAAGGAGGGAGGGAAAGAGAGAGCTAAAAAGAGAGGGAGGGAGGGAGAGAGGGTAAGAGGGGGAGAGGAGAAGGGATGGCGAAGAGAGAGAGGGAGAGAGAGAGGGCGAGAACATGAGAGGGAGATAGGGGGAGGGAGAGAGAGGGAGGGGTAGGGAGAGAGGGAGAGATAGGAAGAGTGGGCAAGGGAGAGAGAGGGAAAGAGAAAAGGGAGAAGGCAAGAGGAAGAGCGAAGGAGAGACAGGGAGAGTTAAAGGTGGAGAGAGAAGGGAAGAGAGAAAAAAGGAAAAGAGTGAAAGAAAGAGAGAGAGGTAGAGCGAGCAACAAAGAGGGGAGTGAGAAAGGGAGAGAGGGAGAGGGAGTGAAAAGAGAGAGAGAGAGGAGTGAAGAAAGATAGAGATAAGAAAAGGTAGAGGGAATGAGAGAGAGAGGGAGAGGGAGAGGGAGAGAAAGGGCAAGAGAAAAGGTTAGAGAGAGAGAGAGGAGAGAGTGCATTAGAGGGAGGGATAGAGAGGGGGAGTATTGGAGAGAAGAAGAGGAAGTGAGAGGGAGAGAGGGGGTGAGATATAAAGAGGGGGAAAGAGAGAAGGAGAGAGAGAGAAGTGGGGTAAGGGAGAGAGGAAAAGTGGTAGAGAGGGAGAGGAGGCGACAAGGGTGGGAGAGAGAGAGGGAGAGGAAGAGAGGGGAAGGGAGAGGGAGAGAGGGAGAGAGAGGGAGGGAGAGGAGAGAGAGGGAGGGAGGGGGAGAGAGGGGGAGAGAGAGGAGATAAAGTGAGAGGGTGAAGGAGAGAGGGAGAAAGCGAGAAAGAGGAAGTGGGGGAGAGAGAGGGAGAGAAAGAGAGCTAAAAGGAGAGGGAGAAAGAAGAAGGAAAGAGATAGGGGTAGAGAGATAGGGAGAGAGGGATAGAGAAAGGAAGAGGGATAGGGGGAGAGAGGGATAGAGAGAGGAAGAGGGATAGGGAAAGGAAGGGGGAGAAGGGAAAAGAGAGGGAGAGAAGGAGAGTGAGGGGGAGGGAGAGGGAGAGAGAGGGTTAGAGAGAGGGAGAAAGGGAAAGAGATAGATAGGGATAGAGAGGGAGAGGGAGAGGGAGAGGGAGAGGGAGAGCGAGGGAGAGGATGGAGAGGGAGAGAGTGAGAGGGTAAGGTGGAGAGGGAGAGTGAGAGAGGATGAGAGGTTGAGCACGAGAGTGATTGAGGGAGAGAGCGAGAGAGAGGGGGTGAGAGAGAGAGAGGGGGAGGGCTAAAGAGAGAGGGAGAGAGAGCTTGACAAAGGGAGATGGAGAGAGAGGGAAAAAGAGGGAAGGAGAAAGTGAGAGAGAGGTAGAAAGTGGGAAAAGTAGAGAGCTCAAAAGAGAGATGGAGAGAGAGGAAGAGAGAGAGAGACAGGTAGAGGGAGAAAGAAAGACTAAGATAGAAGTAAAGGGAGAAAGAGAGTGAGAGAGGTAAAAAAAGGGATAGAGAGAGTGAGAGAAGGGGATAGAGAAAGAGGGGTAGGAGAGAGAGGGATAGAGAGAAAGAGAGAGTGAGAGAGGGGGAGAGAGAAAGAGGGGTGGGAGAGAGAGGGAAAGGGAGAGAGGGAAAGAGTGAAATGGAGGGAGGGGAGAGGTAGAGAGGGATAGAGAGTGAAATAGAGGGAGAGGGAGAGAGAGGTTGAGGGAGAGGAAGGGAGAGAGAGGGAGGGGGAGAAAGAGAGGGAAAGAGGGGGAGAGGGAGAGGGAGAGAGTCGAAGGGAGAGAGAGATAGAGAAATTGAAGGAGGGAGGGAAAGGAGGAGCTAAAGAGAGGGAGAGAGGGTTGAAGGGAGAGAGGGTGAGAGGAGGGAGAGAGGGAGAGGGATGGTTTGGAAGAAAGGCGGGGGAAAAGCATGAAATCGAGAGAGGTAGAGGGAAAGAGAAAGGGAAAGAGGAAGAGGGAGAGAGAGGGAGGGGGAGGGAGAGTGGGTAAGGGAGAGAGAGGGAACGAGAAAGAAAGAGAGGGCAAGAGGGAGAGAGACGGAGCAAGAAAGAAGGAGAGGGCAAGAGGGAGAGGGAAGGAGAGAGAGGGAGGAAGGAGAGAGAAGGAGAGAGGGGAGAGGGAGAGGGAAAGGATAGAGAAGGAGAGTGAGAGAGGGTGAGATTGAGAGGGAGAGTGAAAGAGTAAGAGAGGTGGAGCATGAGAGTGACTAAGGGAGAGAGCGAGAGAGAGGGGTGAGAGAGAGAGAGAGGGAGGGCTAAAGAGAGAGGGAGAGAGAGCTTGACAAAGGGAGATGGAGAGAAAGGGAAAAGAGGGATGGAGAAAGTGAGAGAGAGGTAGAAAGTGGGAAAAGTAGAGAGGTCAAAAGAGAGATGGAGAGAGAGGAAGAGAGAGTGAGAGAGAGGGAGAAAGAGAGTGAGAGAGGTAGAGAGGGATAGAGAGAGGTAGAGAGAGGGATAGAGGAAAAGAGAAAGTGAGAAAGGGGAGAGAGAAAGAGGGGTAAGAGAGGAAGGGAGAGGGAGGGAGGGAGAGGGGAGAGAGAGAGAGGGAAGAGTGAAATGGAGGGAGAGGTAGAGGTAGAGAGGGACGAGATAGTGAAATGGAGGGAGAGGGAGAAGAGGTTGAGGGAGAGTGAGAGAGAGGTAGAGGGAGAAAGAAAGAGTGAGATAGAGGTAGAGGGAGAAAGAGAGTGAGAGAGGTTGAGAGGGGGATAAAGAGAGTGTGAGAGGGGAAGAGAGAAAGAGGGGTAGAGAGAGAGGGATAAAGAGATAGAGAGAGTGAGAGAGGGGAAAGAGAAAGAGGGGTAGGAGAGGGAGGGAGAGGGAGGGAAGGAGAGGGAGAGAGGGAGAGAGTGAAATGGAGGGAGAGGAAGAGGTAGAGAGGAACAGAGGGTGAAATGGAGGGAGAGGGAGAAGAGGTTGAGGAAGAGATAAGGAGAGACGGAGGGGAGAAAGAGATGGAAAAAGGGGAAGAGAGAGAAAGAGAGGGAGAGGAAGAGGGAGGGAGAGAGGGAGAGGGAGATGGATGGAGGGGGAGAGAGGGAGAGAGGAGGGAGAGAGAGATAGAGAGAGATGGAGAAATGGAGGGAGGGAGGGAGGGAAAGGGAGAGCTCCCACCCACTCTCTTGAACTCTCGCTTGCTCTCTCACCTTCTTTTTCCTCTCTCTTCCCTTCAATCTCTCTACCCCCATCTCACCCACTCTCTTTAACTCTCTCTCCCCCTCTCTCCTCTCCTTCACTCTCTCTCCCTCCCCTTCCCTCTTCCTCCACCTTTCTCCCTTGCTCTCCCTCTCCCTTTCTATCCCTTTCTCTCCCCCTGTCTCCCTCCATCTCTACTTCTATTCCTCTCCCTCTTTCTCTCCCCCTCTCTCCCTCCCTTCCTCCCTCTCCCTCTTCCTCTCTCTTTCTTTCTCTCCCCCTTCCTCTCTCTTCCCTTTCTCCCTCCCTCTCTCTCCCTCTCACTATCCCTCTCTCTATCTCCTTCTCTCCCCACTCTCTCTCTTTGTCTCTCTCTTTCTCTCTTTCTATCCCTCCTTCCCTTTCTCTCTCTCTCCATCTCCCTTTCCCTCTCTCCTTCCTACCCTCTATCCTATCCTACTTTTCTCTCTCACTCTATCCCCCTCCCTCCCTCTCTTTCCCTATTCCTCTCCTTCCCTCTCTCCCTCCCTTCATTCCTCTCTCTCTCCTTCCCCCTCTATCCCTCCTGTCCCTCTCCCTATCCCACTCTCCCCTCTAACTCGGTCCCTTTCTCCCTCTATCCCTCACTCCCCCTTACTATCCCACTCTTCCCCTCTAACTTAGTCCCTCTCTCCCTCTCCCTATCCCACTCTCCCTCTCTAACTCAATCCCTCTCTCTCTGTCCCTCACTCCCCCTCGCTATCCCACTCTCCCCTCTAACTCGGTCCCTCTCTCCCTATCTCTCTCCCTCTCCCTCCCATCTAATCTCTCTCTCCCACTCTATATCCTTCTCCCTCCCTCCCTCCCTCATTATCTTTCCCTCTTTCCTCTCTCTAACTCTCTTCCTCTCTACCTCTCTCTCTCTCCCTCTCTTTCTTTCTCTATCTCAATCTCTTTCTCTCTCTATCTTTCTCCCTCCTCTCTCTCCCTCTTTCCGTATCTCCCTCTATTCCTCTCCCTATCCCTTTCTCCTCCCCTCTCTACTTATCTCTCTATCCCTTATTTTCCCTCTCTCTCTTCCTCCCTCTCCCTCATCCCGTACTTGCTTTCTCTCTCCCTCTTCCCCTCTCTCCCTTTCATCTTTTCTCTCTCTCCCTCTATCCCTCCTTCCCTTCATCCCTCACCCTCTCCCTCTAACCGATTCTCTTTTTCTCCCTCTCTCTCTCTCCCTTTCTCTCCTCACTCTTTCTCTCTTTACCTTTCTTACCCTCTCTCTTGCTCTCTCTCTCTTCTTTTCTCTCCCTCTCTCTATCTCTCTCTCCCTCCGTCTCTCTCCCCCTCACACACCTTTTCCCTCTCTCTCTTATTCTCTCTTTTTTCCCTTTCTCCCTCCCTCCCTCCCTCCATGCCTCTTCTCTCTCCATCCATCCATGCTACCCTCCATCTCTTTATCTCCCTTCCTCTCTCTTCCTCCCTCTTTCTCTCCCTTCTCTATCTACCATTTTCCCTCACTCTCTCTCTCTCTCCCACTCTCCCTCATTCTTCTCTCTCTTCTTCTATTTCTCTCCTTCTCTCTCTCTCCCTTTCTCTTTTCATCTCTCACACTTTTTCCCCTCTCCTTCTCTACTCCTCTTTTCCCTCTCTCTCTCTCCCTTCTTCTCTCCTTGCCCTCTTTTGCTCTTCCTTCCTCTCTCTCCCTCCCCCTTTTTCTCTTCCTCCCCCTCTCTTCTCCCTATGCTCTCTCTCCCACTTTTCCTCCCTCTCTATCCCTCCTTCCCTCCCTCCCTCCCTCCCTCCCTCTATGTCCCTCCCCCTTTCTCCCCTTCCCTCTCCCTTTCTCTTCTTCTCTATCCCTCTCTCCTTTTCTCTCTCTATCACTCTCCCTCTCTTTTTCTCTCTCTATCTTTCGACCTCTCCCTTCCTCTCTCTTCCCTCTTCTCCCTCTCCCTCTCCCTTTCTCTCTCCCCCTCTCTCTTTTCTCTCCATCTCCTCTCTCTCCCTTTATCCCTTCCTCTCTCTTATTCTCCTTCTTTACCTCCCTCTCTCTCCCTCTCTTCCTCCCTCTCTCTCCCTTCTCTCCTCCTGTTTCCCTCTTTCCCTCTTTCTCACTTTCTATCTTTATCCTTATCTCTACCTCTCTCTCCCTCTCACCCCCTCTCCCTCTCTCTTTCTCTCTCCCCTCGCTCTCTCTCTCTTCTCCCTCTCTCTCCCCCTCTCCCTTTGTCTCACCCTCTCTTCCACTCCCTCACTCTTCCTACTCTTTCTTCTTTCCTTTGCCCCCTCTCCCTTTCTTTCTTCATCTCTCACACTCTTTCCCCTTCGTCCCCCTCTCTATTGCCCTTCCTCTTTCTTTCTCCCTCTTTCTCTCCCTTCTCTATCTACCATTTTCCCTCACTCTCTCTCTCTCTCCCACTCTCCCTCATTCTTCTTCTCTCTCCTTCTATTTCTCTCCCTCTCCCTCTCTCTCTCGTGCTCTTAATCTCTCACACTCTTCCACCCTCTCCTTCTCTACTCCTTTTTTCCATCTCGCTTTCCCTCTCCCTCTCCCTCGCTCTCTTTCTCTCCCCTTCTTCTCTCCCTCTCGCTCTTTTTCTCTTCCTCCCTCTCTCTCCCTCCCCCTTTTTCTCTTCCTCCTTCTCTCTTCTCCCCATGCTCTCTCTCCCACTTTCCCTTCCTCTCTATCCCTCGTCTTCCTCCCTCCTTTTATGTTCTTCCCCTTTCTTCCCCTTCCCTATCCCTCTCTCTCCTTCTCTATTCCTTTCTCTTTTTCTCTCTCTATCACTCTTCCTCTTTTTCTCTATCTATCACTCGCCTCTCCCTTCCTCTCTCTCCGTCTCCCTCTCTTTCACTCTCTACCCCTCTCTCTTTTTCTCTTCATCTCCTCTCTCTCCCTTTCTCCCTTCCTATCTCATTTTCTCCTTCTCTACCTCCCCCTCTCACCCTTCTCCCTCCCTCTCTCTCCCTCCCCTTGCTCTCTCTCCCTTCTCCCCCTCTCTCCCCCTCTCCCTTCCCTCTCTCTCTTTGTCTCACCCTCTCTTCCACTCCTCCACTCTCCCTACTCTCTCTCCCTCCCTCTCATACTCTCTCCTTCCCTCAATCTTTGTATCTTCCTCTCTCCTCCACTTTCTCCCTCTCTATCGATTTTTCCCTCTCCCTCTCTCTCCTCCCTCTCTCTCATTCTCTCTCTTCCTCTCCAATCTCCCTCTTTCCCAATCTCTCTCCCTCTCTCATTATCCTTCTCTCTCCCTCTCTCTAACCCTCTCCCTCCCTCTCTTTCCCTACATCTCTCTATCTCCCTCCCTCTCCCTCCCCTCCCTCTCCCTCCTCTTCTCTCTCCCTCTCTCCCTCCCTCTCTCCCTCCCACCTTTCCTCCCTCTCACTCTTTCTCCCTCTTCATCCATCTCTCTCTCTCTCTCTTTCTCACTCTCCTCTCTCCCTATCTCCCTTTCCCTCTCTCCATCTTAGTCTCCCTCTCTCCCTCTCACTTCCTCTTTCTCCTTATCTTTATCTCTCTTATTCTCTCTCTTCATCTCTCTCTCCCTCTATCTTTCCTCTCCTTTCATCCATCCTCCCTTTGTCATTCTCTCCCTCCTTACCCCTCTCTCTCCCTCTCTCTCCCTATTTCTCTCCCATCTCTCTCCCTCTCTCTCCCTTTCTCTCCTCCTTCGTCTCTACCTTATCCTTTCTCTATCCCTCTCTCCCTTCCTCCCTCTCTTTCTCTCTTCCACTCTCCCTTTCTCTCTTTGTCCCTCTCCCTCTCTCTTAATCCATCTCCATCCCTCTCCCTCTCTCTTCCTCTATATCTTTCTTTTTTTCCCTCTCTCCCCCTATCTCTTTTCTCTCCTTTCCCTCTCTCACCTTTTCTCCTTGCCTCTCTTTTCTTCTCCTTCTCTTCCTCCCTCTCTCTCCCCTCCATCTCTCTTACCCTCTCCCCTTTTCTCTCCCTCTCCCTCTCTCTTCCTCTTTCTCCTTCTACCTCTCTATCCTTATCTCTACCTCTCTCTCCCTCTCCCTCCCTTTTCTCCCATCCCTCACTCCCTCTCCCTTCTTCCCCTTTTCCCTCCTCCCTCCGTCCCTCCTCTCTCCCTTTCTTCCTCTCCCTCACTCTCCCCTCTTTCTCCATTCTTCTTTCCCTCCCTTCCTATCTCACTCTCTCCCTCCCTCTCTCTCCCTCTCTTACCCCTCTCTCCTTGTCTCCTTCTCCCTCTTTCTCCATTCTCCCATTCTCCCTCTTTCTTTCTCTCCTTTCTCCCTCTCTCCCCTCTCCTAGTCTCTCCCTCCCTCTCTCTCCCTCTCATTATCCCTCTCACTATCCAACTTCTATCCCTCTTCTCTCCCTCTCTCCTTATCTCTATCTCCCTCCCTCTCTCTTCCTCTCCCTCCCTTCCCTCTCCCTCTCACCCTTCCTCTCTCTCGACCTCTCCCGCTTTAGTTATCTTCCTCCCTCCCTCTCTCTCTCCCCTTCTCTCTGTCTCCTTCTTGGTCTCCCTACTTTTTACCTCCCTCTCCCTCACTTCCCTCTCTCTACCTCTCTCCTTCTCCCTCCTTCTCTCTCCCTCTCCCTTCCTCCCTAACTCCCTCTCTCTCACTCTTTGTCCCCCTCCTTTCTTCTATCTCCCCATCCCTCTATCTCCCTCCCTCCCTCTTTCTCTCTTTCTCTCACTCTCCTTCTCCCTCTCCCTCTCCCTCTCCCTCCCTTTCTACCTCCCTCTCTCTTTCCCTCTCTCCTTCTTTATCTTCCTCTATCCCTCTCTCTCCCTCGCTCCCTCTCTCTACCTCTCTCCCTCTCTCTTCCACTTTCTCCTTATCTCCCCCTCTCTATCTTCCTTTATCCCTTTCTCTCCCTCGCTCCCTCTCTCTACCTCTCTCCCTCTCTCTTCCACTTTCTCCCTATCTCCCCTCTCTTATTCCCCTTCTCTCTCTATCTTTCTCTCCCTAATCTCCCTCTCTTATTACCCCTCTCTCCATCTCTCTCTCCCTATCTCTCTTTCATGTTCTCTCTCCCAACACCTTTATCACTCTCTTCCTTCTTACCCTCTCTCTTCCCCTCGCTCTCTCGCTCTCTCTCCTTATCTCTCACCCTCTCTCCCTCTTTGTCTCCCTCTCTCTCCCACTCTCTCCCTTCCTCTCTCTCCCTCTCTACCTTTCTTACCCTCTCCCTCTCTTACTTTCTATCCCTCTCTCCCTCTTTCCCTTTCTCTCTCCCTCTTTCCATTTCTCTCTCCCTCTCTCTTCCTCTCCTTATCTCCCTCTCCCTTCCTCCATTTCCTTTTCCCTCACTCTCTTCTAGAGAGATAGAGAAAGATAGAGAGAGGGAGAGAGAGGGAAGGGAAAAGAGAGGGAGAGGAGAGGGAGAGAAAGGAAAAGAGATGGTGAGAGAGGGAGAGAGAGCAAGAGAGGGACATAGAGGAAGAGAGCGAAGGATAGAGGAGACAATGTGAGAGAGGGGGATATATATATATATACAGGAAGAGAGAGAGAGAGTGAGAGAGGGAAAGAGAAACAGAGGGAGAGAGAAAGAGAGGGGGAAAGAGGGAGGGTGGTAGAAGGAGAGAGGAAGAGAAGGAGAAAGAGGTAGAGAGAGGGAAAAGAGGGAAGGAGAGATTAGTTAGGAGAGAGGGGAGAGAGAGATAGGGAGTTAGCAAGGGAGAGGGAGAAAATGAGTGAGACAAAGGAGAGGGAGAGAGAGAGAGGGAGAGGAAGAGCCAAAGAGAGAGGGTGAAGGAAAGGGAGAGAGAGGGAGAAGGAAGTAGAGGGATAGAGATGGAGAGATTAGGAGAAAGGGAGGGAGGGAGAGGGTGAGGGAGAGGCAGCAAGAGAGAGAATGAGATAGAGGAAGAGAGAGTGGGTAAGAGAGGGAGCGAGCTAGAGAGGAGGGAGAAAGAGAGAGAAGGTAAATAAGGGGAGAGTGTGAGATAAAGAGGCAGAGGCAAAGATGGATTGAGAGAACAAGGGAGAGATAGAGAGATATATTTAAAGGGAGTAGGGGAGAGAGAGAAAGCAAGGGAGAGACGGATAGAAAGAGGGAGAGAGAGGGGAGAGTGGGAGATAGAGAGAAGGAGGATGAGAGGGAGGAAGAAGGAAGAGAGAGGGAGAGAGGGACAGGGATAGGGAAAGAGAGAGAAAGAGAGGGGGAGAGAGGGATAGGGAAAGAGAGGGAGAGGAAAAGATAGGGGGAGAGAGGGACGGGGACAAGGAGAGGGAAAGATAGGGGAGAGAGGGAGAGGGGAAAGAGAGAGAGAGTGAGAGTGAGAGAGGAAAAGGGGAATAGAGAAAAGAGGGAGATAGATTGAAGAAGAGAGAGAGGGAGACAAAGAATAAGGCAGAGAGATAGGGAGGGGAGAGAGAGGAGGAGGTAAGAGAGAGAAAGAGAGGGAGACATAATATGAGAGAGAGGGAGAGGGAAAGAGAGGTAAGGCGAGAGGGAGAGATAAGGAGAGAGAGAGAGAAAGAGAGAGGGAGGGAGAGATAAGAAGAGAGAGAGAGAAAAGAGAGGGAAGGAGAGATAAGAAGAGAGAGGGACGAGAGAAGGAAGAGTGGGATAGAGACGGATGAAGAGGAGGCAAGAGTGACAAGGAGAGAGAGGGGGTAAAGAGCGATAAAGACGAGAGAGGGATAGATTAAGAGAGAGAGCTAGAGAGATGGAGGGAGAGATAGAAAGAGAGGGAGAGGGAGAGAGGGACAGGGACGGGGAAAGAGAGAGAAAAAGAGGGGGAGAGAGGGACATGGAAAGAGAGGGAGAGGAAAAGAGAGGGAGAGGGAGAGGGAGAGGGAAAGAGAGGGAGAGGAAAAGATAGGGGGAGAGAGGGAGAGGGGGAAAGAGAGAGATAGAGAGAGTGAGAGAGGAAAAGGGGAATAGAGTAAAAGAGGGAGATAGATTGAAGAAGAGAGAGGGAGACAAAGAATAGGGGAGAGAGATAGGGAAGGGAGAGAGAGGAGGGGGTAAGAGAAAGAAAAGAGGGAGACATAGTATGAGAGAGAGGGAGAGGGAAAGAGAGGTAGGGAGAGAGGGAGAGATAAGGAGAGAGAGAGAGAGAAAGAGAGAAAGAGAGAGGGAGGAAGAGATAAGAAGAGAGAGGGACAGAGAGGGAAGAGTGGGATAGAGACAAGTGAAGAGGAGGCAAGAGTGACAAGGAGAGAGAGGGGGTAGAGAGCGATAAAGACGAGAGAGGGATAGATTAAGAGAGAGAGGTAGAGAGATAGAGAGGGAGAGATAGAAAGGGAAGAAGAGGGAGAGGGAGAGGAAGAGACAAAGAGAGAGGGAGGAGAGAAATGGAGACAGAGTAGAAGGGAGACAGAGAGGGAAAGAGAGATAGAGAGGGAGTGAGACAGATTGAGAGAGATACGAGAGGGAGAGAGGAAGAGAGAGGGAGGGAGGGAGAAAAGGAGAGAGGTAGAGGGAGAAGAATATAGCAAGAAAGAGTGATGGGAGGGAGAGAGAAGGATAGATAGAGGAAGACAGAGGGAGAGGGACACTTTAGGACAAAGGATGAGAGAGAAGGGGAAAGAGAAATAAGCGAACCGAGGGAGAGAAAGAGAGAAAGAGGGAGAGAGGTAAAAAGAGGAGTGGGGGAGAGAGGGAGAGAGAACATGGAGGGAGGGAGAGATTAAGAAGAGTGAGAAAAAGAAGCACATGAGAGAGAGGATAGAAAAGAAGAGAGAGAAGGAGATAGAGAGAGAGAGGGACTGGGAAAAAGAGTGAGAGGGAGAGAGATAGATAAAGAGGGAAAGGGAAGGAGAGGGAGAGATAGGGGAGAGGGTTAGGGATAGAGGGAGGGAGAGAAAAGGAGAGAGATAGAAGGAGAGAGGGAGGGTGGTAGAGGGAGAGAGGGAGAAAAGGAGAAAGAGCGAGAGCGAAAGGAGAGAGGGAGAGATAGGACAAAAAAGAGAGGGAGAGAGGTAGAGATTAGGGGAGAGAGAGGGGAGATAGGGAAAGGGAGAGGTAGCAGGTGAATGGGGGTAGGAGAGATAGGGAGAGAGAGAGTGAGTGGGAAAGGGAGAGGGAGAGAGAGAGGAAGAGGGGCGAGAGAGAAAAGGAGGGAGAGAGAGCAGAGAGAGCAAGAGAGAGTGGGAGCGAGGAAGGGAGAGATACTATGAGAGGAGGAGATAGAAAAAAGAAGGAGAGATTGAGGGAGAGGGGGATGAAGAGAGAGGGAGAGAGAGATGGAGAAAGGGAAGGAAGAGAGAGGGAGAGAGAGATGGAGAGAGGGGGAGAGAGGGGGAGAGAGAGGGAGAGAGAGTGAGAGAGTGAGAGGGATGTAAAAAAGGAAAGGGAGAGAGATAGAGAGCGAGGGAGAGAGAGTGAGGTAGAGAGAGGGAGAGAGGGTAAGAGAGAAGGTGAAGAAAAGGTAGAGGGAGAGAGAGGGAGAAAGATGTAGAGGGAGAGAGAGGGAGAGATAGGATGAGAGGTGGAGAGAAAGGGAGAGTGTGGGAGATAGAGACATGAAGAGAAGAAGGAGGAGAGGAAATGAGAGAGGGAGAGAAAGAGGGAAAGAGAGAGAAAAAGAGAGGGGAGAAAGAAAGAGGGAAAGAGAGGAAGGGAGAGAGGGACGAAAGGGGGATAGAGAAAGGGAGAGGTGAAGAGAGTGAGAAGGGAAAAACGGATAGAGATAGAGAGGGAGAGAGATGAAAGGAAGGAGAGAGGGAGAAAGAGAATGATGGAGGGAGACAAGGATGGAGAGAAAGAAGGAGGAGAGAGATAATAGAAGAGAGAAAGAAAGGGAAGGAGAGGGAAAGAGAGGGAGGGAGAGAGAGATTGAGAGGGAGAGATAAGGAGAGATAAAGATAAAGAGAGAAAGAGAGGGGGATGGAGAGAGAAAGAGAGAGTGGGATAGAGAGATAGAAGGAAAGAGGGGCATGAGAGAGGTAGAGATAGGGTAAGAGTGACAAGGAGAGAGATAAGGAGAGGGGTAAAGAGCAATAAAGAGGAGAGATGGAAAGAGGGATAGAGAGGGAGAGATTAAGAGAGAGAGGTAGAGAGGTAGATAGAGAGAGGAAGAGAGAGGGAAAGAATGAGATAGGGAAAGAGGGAAAGAGAGAAAGAGAATAGGGGAGATAGAAAGGGAGTGGGAGAGGGGGAGACAGATAGGTAGGTAGAGGGGAAGTGAGAGGGAGAGGGAGAGAAAAGGAGAGATGTAAAGGGAGAGGGATAGAGCAAGAGACGGTGAGGGAAAGGGAGAGAGAGGGAGAAGGAAACTATAGGACAAAGAGGGAGAAAGAAATAATGGAACAAAGGGAGAGAGGTAGAGAGAGTGAGTGGGGGAGAGAGGGAGAGATAAGAGGTAGAGAGAGTGATTAGGAGAGAGATAGAAAGAAAAGTAGAGGAGAGAGAGGGAGATAAAAAAAGAGAGAAAAGAGAGAGAGAGAGAGCTAGAGAGGGAGAGAGGGAGAGCGATGGAGAGGAGGAGAGGAGGGAGAGAGATAGATAAAAAGGGAGAGAGGGAAAAAGAAAGGGAGAGACAGAGAGGGAGAAAGAGGGAGAGAGGGTTAGAGATAGAGGGTGAGGAAGAGAAAGAAAGGGAGAGAGATGGAAGAAGAGAGGGAGAGAGAGAGAGAAAGAGGGAGAAGGAGAGTGAGGGAGAGAGAGAGAAAGAGGAAGAGGGAGAGTGAGGGAGAGAGATTAGGAGAGAGATAAGGAGTAAGAGGGTGAGAGAGGTAGAGAGAGGGAAAAGGGTATGAAGAGAGATAGGGACTAAGAAGGAGAGAGAATGAGAAAAAGGGAGAGAGTGAGAGAGGAAGAGAGAGGGAGAGAGGGATGGAGAGGAAAGGAGAGAGGGAGGGAAAGACAGAGAGAACAAGAGAGAAAGAGATAAAGAGATGAAGAGAAAGAGAGAGGGAGAGAGAGTTTATGAAGAAACAAGAGGAAGGGAGTGTGAGGGAGGGAAAAAGGGAGAGAGGGAGTAAGAGGGAGATAGAGGGGGAAGGAGAGAGTGAGGGAGAGGGAAAGAGAGAGAATGAGAAAAAGAGAGGCATAGAGTAAGGAAAAGATAGAAGAGGATAGAGAGAGAAAGGGTGGTATAGAAAAGGAGAGAGTGAGAATTAGAGAGAGAGAGGGTGAGGGAGATAAAACCGAGGAGAGAGAAGGAGAGAAATATTGTGAGCAAGAGAGAAAGAGAGAGATGAAATTATGCAGGATAGAGAGAGGGAGAGAGAGAGATAGAGTCAAAGAGGGGCATAGAGAAGGAAGAGAGGTAGAGTGAGAGAGGGAGCGATATATATTAGAGAGAGAGTGAGAAAGGGAGAGAGAAAGAGGGAGAGAGGGTGAGGGAGCAAGCGAGAAAGATGGATAGGGAAAGTGAGATGAGGGAGAGAAGTAAAGAGAGAGGGAGAGTGGGAGAGAAAGGGAGAGGGAAAGTGAAGAAGGGCAAAGGAATATGAAGGAGGGAGAGAGAAGGGAAGAGAGAGGAAGGAAGAGAGGGAGAGAGAATGGGAGAGGGAAATCATGTGAGAGGGAGAGAGAGGAACAGAGAGAGATAAAAAGGGAGAGAGAAGGGAGAGAGAAGAGAGAGGGAGAAAGAAGGAGAGTAGGAGAGAGAAGGAGAAAGAGGTAGAGAAGAGAGAGTGAGAGATTGGGAGAGAAGAGGAAGATATTAAGAAAGAGGGTGGGAGAGAGAGGGAGAGAAAAATGGGTGACAGAGAGGAAAAGAGAGACAAGGAGAGAGAGGAAGAGGGAGAGAGAGGGAGGGGGAGAGGGAGACTAGGAGAGAAAAAAAGAGGGAGAGGGAGAAGGAGACAAATTTAGGAGAGAGAAAAAGGGAGGCATAGAGAGGAGGGTGAGGGAAAGAGTGAGAGGGAGAGAGAGAAGATAGTGTGGTAGAGAGATGAAAGAGAGTGAGTAAGGTAGATAGCGAGGGAGAGAGCGAGAATGAGAGGGAGAGGGAGAGAAAGGAAAAGAGAGGGAGGGAGGGGGAGAGGGAGAATGAGGGGTGGAGATAGAAAGGGCAAGGGAGAGAGAAAGGAAAAGAGAAAAAGAGAGAGATATTAAAGGAGAGAGGGAGAGAGGTTGAGAGAGGCTAAAAGAGAAGTTAAGAGAGAAAGAGAGAGAGAGGGATGAAAGAGAGGGAGAGGGAGAAAGAGGAAGAGAGAAGGAAAAGAGAGAGGGAGAGATAAAGGGAGAGAGAGGGAATTATAGAGGGGGAGAGGGTGGGAGAGAGGGAGAGGGAGAGATATGGGGAAGGAGAAGGAAATGGAGAGTCAACGAGATAAAGAGGGAAAGAGAGGGACATAGAAAAGGAGAGGAAGAGGGAGAAAGAGCGAGAGAGAAACAAATGGGAGAGAGAGGGAGAGGGAAAGACAAGGATAGGATGTTGGAGAGAGATAAAGAGGTGAAGAGAAAGAGAGAGGGAGGGAGAGTTTATGAAGAAACAAGAGGAAAGGAGTGTGAGGGAGAGAAAAAGGGAGAGAGGGAGTAAGAGGGAGATAGAGGGGGAATGAGAGAGTGAGGGAGAGGGAAAGAGAGAGAATGAGAAAAAGAGAAGCATAGAGTGAGGAAGAGATAGAAGGGAGAGAGAGAGAAAGGGTGGTATAGAAAAGGAGAGAGTGAGAATTAGAGAGAGAGAGAGGAAGAGGGAGATAAAAACTTAGGAGAGAGAAGGAGAGAAATATTGTGAGCAAGAGAGAAAGAAATATTGTGAGCAAGAGAGAAAGAGAGAGATGAAATTATGCAGGATAGAGAGAGGGAGAGAGAGAGATAGAGTCAAAGAGGGGCATAGAGAAGGAAGAGAGGTAGAGTGAGAGAGGGAGCGATATATATTAGAAGAGAGAGTGAGAAAGGGAGAGAGAAAGAGGGAGAGAGGGTGAGGGAGCAAGCGAGAAAGATGGATAGGGAAAGTGAGATAGAGGGAGAGAAGTAAAGAGAGAGGGAGAGTGGGAGAGAAAGGGAGAGGAAAAGTGAAGAAGGGCAAGCGAATGTGAAGGAGGGAGAGAGAAGGGAAGAGAGAGGAAGGAAAAGAGGGAGAGAGAATGGGAGAGGGAAAGCAAGTAAGAGGGAGAGAGAGGAACAGAGAGAGATAAAGAGGGAGAGAGAGGGGGAGAGAGAAGAGAGAGGGAGAAAGAAGGAGAGCAGGAGAGAGAACGAGAGGGAGAGAGAAGGAGAAAGAGGTAGAGAAGAGAGAGGGAGAGATTGGGAGAGAAGAGGGAGATATTAAGAAAGAGGGTGGGAGAGAGAGGGAGAGAAAAATAGGTGACAGAGAGGAAGAGAGAGACAAGGAGAGAGAGGAAGAGGGAGAGAGAGGGAGGGAGAGGGAGACTAGGAGAGAAAAAGAGAGGGAGAGGGAGAAGGAGAGAAATTTAGGAGAGAGAAAGAGGGAGGCATAGAGAGGAGGGTGAGGGAAAGAGTGAGAGGGAGAGAGAGAAGATAGTGTGGTAGAGAGATGAAAGAGAGTGAGTAAGGTAGATAGCGAGGGAGGGAGTGAGAATGAGAGGGAGAGGGAGAGAAAGGAAAAAGAGAGGGAGGGACGGAGGGGGAGAGGGAGAGTGAGGGGTGGAGATAGAAAGGGCAAGGGAGAGAGAAAGGAAAAGAGAAAAAGAGAGAGATATTAAAGGAGAGAGGGAGAGAGGTTGAGAGAGGCTAAAGGAGAAGTTAAGAGAGAAAGAGAGAGAGAGAGGGATGAAAGAGAGGGAGAGGGAGAAAGAGGAAGAGAGAAGGAGAAGAGAGAGGGAGAGATAAAGGGAGAGAGAGGGAAATATAGAGGGGGAGAGGGTGGGAGAGAGGGAGAGGGAGAGATATGGGGAAGGAGAAGGAAATGGAGAGTCAAGCAGATAGAGATGGAATGAGAGGGAGATAGAAAAGGAGAGGAGAGGGAGAAAGAGCGAGAGAGAAACAAATGGGAGAGAGAGGGAGAGGGAAAGACAAGGATAGGATGTTGGAGAGAGATAAAGAGATGGAAGGAGAGAGGGAAGAAGAAAGAAAGAGAGAGAGAGACAAAAAGAAAGGTATAGATTATGAGAGAGGGAGCGAGATAGGTAGAGAGGGAGGAGAGAAGGGGGAGGTAAAGAGCGAAACAAAGGTAAAGGGAGAGAGGGAAGAAGAGGGGTGGAGAGGGAGAGAGGGAAAGATGAAGAGAGAGGGAGAAGGAAAGGGAGAGAGGGAGAGAGAAAAAAGAGATAGGGAGAGACTAGGAGAGGGAGGAGAGGGAGGAGAGATTAGGAGAGGGAGGAGAGAGGGAGGGAAAAAGAGACATAGGGAGAGAGAGAAAGGGAGAGGGAGAGAGAGAATGAGAGAGGGGGAGAGGAAGGTAGGGAAGAGAGAAGGAGAGCGAAAGAATGAGGGAGAGAGGGAGAGAGGGATGGAGAGGGAGAGAGAATGAGATAGAGAGAGGGAAAGAGAGTGGTAGGAAGTAAGAGAGAGAGATAGAGAAGGGGAGGAGAGTGAGAGAGGGGGAGAAGGAATGTGAGGAAGGTAGAAAGAGCAAGAGAGAGAGAGAAAAGGGAAGTAGAGAAGAAGAGAGAAAGAAGAGGAGAGGGATAGAGGGAGAAGGGGAGAGATGGAGAGATATAAAGCGAGGGAGAGAGAGAGAGGGAGAGGGCAAGAGTAAGAGAGAAAGAAGGAGAGAGAGAGGGAGAGGGAAAGAAAGGGAGAGAGAGATCAAGAGAGCGAGAGATAGGGAGAAGAAGAGAAAGAGATGAGGGAGAAAGAGAGAGAGAGAGAGTGGAAGAGGGAGAGAATGGGGGAGAGAGGGAGGGAGAGGAAGGGAAAGATAGGGAGAGAAAGAGAGGAAGATAAAATGAGAGGTAGAGAAAGAGAGAAAGAGAAAGAGGAAGAGAGGAAGAATGAGGGAGAAAGGGAAAGAGAGGGAGAAATAGGGATAGGGAATTAGATAAAGAGAGGGAAAAAGAGTGGGAGGGAGTAAGAGAGAGAAAGATAGGGGGGACGAATGAGAGAGGGGAAGAGGGAAAGTGAGAGAGGCCAAAAGAGAGAGAGAGAGAGAGAAGACGAAGAGAAAGAGATAGAAAGAAAGGGAGAGAAAGAGAAGGAGAAAGGGAGAGATGAAGAGAGAGAAAGAGAGGGAGAGAGGGAGAGGGTAAGTGAGAGAGAAGGGAGGGAGAGAGTGGAAGAGAGAGGGAAGGAAAGGGAGAGAGAGAGAGAATAAGAGAGGGGGAGAAGAAGAGAGAGATGAGAGGAGAAAGAGATAAAAAGAGAGAGAGGGTAAAAGTTAGAGAGGGAGAGAGTAGGAAAGAGAAAGAGGGAAAGATAGAGAGAGGGAGAGAGGAAGATAAAAATGAGAGGTAGGGAAAAGAGGGAGAGAGAGAAGGAGAGATTGATAGAAGGAGAGAGAGGGAAAGAGAAAAAAGGAAAGAATGAGAGAGTAAAGGATAGGGGGATAGAGAGTAAGGGAGAGATAAAGAGAGAGGGAGAGAGAGGGAGAGAGAGAGATGGTGAGAGAAGGGGTAAAGTAAGAGCGAGTGAGAGAGATGAAAGATGGAGTGACGAGTAAGGAGGGAGAGAGGGAGAGAAATAGAGATGGTGAGAGAAAGAGAGATGGAAATTGGGAAGAAGTTAGAGAGGGGAAAGAAGAAGAGAGTGATATATGTGGAGAAAGAGAGAAAAGGAGCGAAGGTGTGTGATGGGGGAGAGAGATTGAAGGAGCAAGGAAAAAAGATAGATATATAAGAAGAGAGTGAGATGGGCATAGAGAGGGAGAGGGAGAGGGAGAGAGAGTGGAAGGTAGAGGGAGATAGAGAGAGGTAGAGAGAAAAATAGATAAGGAGAGGGGAAGAGGGAGAGAGGAGGCAAGGAGAGAGAGAGAGGGAGAGAGAGGGAGGTAGGGAAGAAAGAGATGGAGATGGAGAGAAAAGGGAAGAGAGGGAGAGATATGAAGAGAGAGAACAAGAAATAGAAAGAGAGAGAGAAGAAGGGAGGGAGAAGGGAGAGAGAGAGAGAAGTAGGGAAAGGGAAGAGAGAGGAAGGAGGGAGGGAGAGAGAAAGAGATAGAGAGTGGGAGAGAAAGGAAAAGGGAGAGGGAGGGAGGGTTAGTTGGAGAGTGGGAAAGGGAAAGAGGGAAAGCGATAGAGAAAGAGAGATAAGGAGAGAGTGAGGGAGAAAGTAAAAGACAGAGGGAGAAAAAGGGAGATAGAGGTTAAGAGATGGATAGAGGAAAATGGAAAGATGGCAAGAGAGGGAGAGAGAGGGTGATGGATGGAGAGAAAGGGGGAGAGAGGGAGAGGGAGAGGTCGAAGGGATAGAGAGCGAAAGAGAGGAAGAGATTAGGAGAGAGAGAGGGAGATAGGGAGTGAGATATATAGAAAGTGAGAGAATAGGGAAAGATAAATAGAGAGAATGAGCGAGAGAGCATGAGAGAGATAGAGAGGAGAGGGAGGGAGCGAGAGAGAGTGGGGGAGAGAGAGGAAGAGAGGGAGTGATTAGGGGGAGAGGGAAATATATAAAGAGAGATAAAGGGAGAGAGAAGGAAAGAAGGGGGAGAGAGATAAGGGGGAGAGAAGGAAAAAGGGGGAGAGAGGGAGAGTGATAGGGGAGAGACAAAAGGAGAGAGAGTGAGAGAGAAAGATTTAGAGAGAAGGAGAGAGGTAGAGTAAGAGAGAGGGAGAGGGGGAGAGAGATTGAGAGGGAAAGAAAGAGAGGGAGAGAGAGGTAACAGGAGAGAGGAATAGAGAATGGGAGAGAGGGAGAGGGAAATAGAGGGATGGAGGAAGAGTAAGGAAGAGAGAGGGAGAGAGAGGGAGAGAGAGAGGGAGAGAGCGATAGAGGGAGAGAGAGGGAGCGAGGCGAGAGAGTGATAGAGGGAGAGAGAGGGAGAGAGGGAGAGAAAGAGAGAGAGAGGAAGGGAGAGAGCAATAGAGGGAGATAGGGAGATAGAGGGGAGAGAGATTGAGAGGGAAAGAGAGAGAGGGAGAGAGGGATAATAGGAGAAAGGGATAGAGAATGAGAGAGATGGAGAGGGAAAGTGAGGTAGGGAGGAAAAAAGGAAGAGTGAGAGAGAGAGAGAGAGGGGACATAGAGGGAAGGAGAGAGAGGGAGAGAATGATAGAGGGAGAGAGAGTAAGAGAGATAGAGGGAGAGAGGGAGAGAGGGAGGGAAAGGGAGAGGGAGAGAGAGGGAGAGAGGGAAGAGAGAGAGTGAGAAATACTAGGTGAGGGAGAGAGAGGAAGATAGGGAGAGACAAAGAGAGGTAGTGAGAAAAAAGGATAGGGAGAGGGAAAAAAGAGAGAGGAGGCAAGGAAAGGGAGGGGTAAGAGGAAGGTTGGGAGAGAGAGGGGGAAGGAGGGAGAGATATGGAGAGAGATCGAGGGAGAGAGAGGGAGGGAGGAAGAGGTGGGAGAGAGAGAAAAAAGGGAGATAGAGAGTAGGAAAGAGATAGAGATTGAGAGGTGGAGAGAGAGGGAGATGGGGGAGAGAGGGGATGGGAGAGAGGGAGGGAAAGAAAGAGAGGGAGGAAGAGTGGGAGGGAGAGAGAGATAGAGAGGGAGAGAGGGAAAGCAATAAGGAAAGAGAGACAAAGAGAGATTGAGGGAGAGAGTGAGAGAGATTGAGAGGAAAGAAAAGAGAGGGGGAGAGAGAGATAGAGAGAGGGAAATAGAGATAGAAGGAGAAAGACAAAGAGAAGGGATAACTAGATAAGGAGACAGAGGGGGAGAGAGTGAGATATAGAGAGATAGAGAGAGATAGAGAAAGAAAGATAGAGAGCAAGAGAGCGAGGAGAAAGATAGAGTGAAAGGTAATGAGAGGGAGAGAGGGAAATAGAGAGAGGAAAAGGAAGGGTGGTAGATAGAAGGAGATAGGGGGAGAGAGAGGAAGAGAGGGAGAGATTAGGAGAAAGAGGGAGATAGATAGAGAGGGAGAGGGGGAACAAAAGAGGGAGGGGAGAAAGAGAGGCAAAGGGAGAGACTAGGAGGGAGAGGGAGAGAGAGGAAAACAAAAGGAGAAAGATAGAGAAAGGGGAGAGAGAGGGAGAGGGGGAAAGAGAAGCAAAGCGAAGAGGAGAGAGAGAGGCAAGAAAGAGGGAGAGAGAAAGATTTAGAGAAAAGTGAAGAGAGAGGAAGAGCAAGAGAGGGAGATGAAACGAGAGAAAAAGAGTGATTAAGTGGGAAAGAGAGAGAGAGAGAGGGAGAGAGAGATAGATAGTGAGAGAGAAGGAGAGGGAAAGAAAGAGAGGGAGGGAGGAAGAGTGAGGGAGAGAAAGGGGGAAAGAGGGAAGGGGAGAGAGGGAGGTAGAGAGGGGGAGAGAGTGGGAGAGAGTGATAGAGGGATAGCAAACGAGATTAAGGGAGAGAGGGAGACAAAGGGAGATAAAGAGAGACAGAGAGAGAGGGAGAGAGAGAGAAAGAGAAAGTGAGGGAGAAAGTGGAAGAGAGGGAGATGGAGAGAGAGAGAGAGAGAGAAAGACAGAGGGAGTGAGGGAGAGGGATGGAGAGAGTGGGAGATGTTAGTGTTAGTGGCCAAGATCCAACCATGTTTGGATGAGCTTATCTTAATATGTTATTGCATCATTTATTTTAATAATAATAAAGAAGTCATTCTATTAATTCTTATGTTTACATGTTTATAAATTCGAGTAGCATTAGATAGAAGTCCTTATGATATACATTTGCAATAGTGATTGATCGAACGATGTGAGATAAACACTAATGCACATAAATGATATCATTAAATGTCCCAAGTTGGCCCATCGTCAAGAATGGATATTGAAAATATACGGATAGACTTATGAGTGCTATGCTCATGCTATATGATAGCAATAGGAGATCTCACACCTATTGGCATGATGATGCCAAAGCAAGCACTCGGGTGATTTATGTTAGAGAACATGTCCTTGGATTTGACTCACCATGAGAACCCATTTGGTTTAAGTTTATGAGAATCTCATACAAGATAGGTACAAATGGTCCTTAGACTTGAAGTTATCATGGTTATCTCATTGGAGGAATTACGTTCTTTGACACTCGTTTCGATGGATCCATTAATGGGTTGCACGTGGGTGATTCGTTGCGTGCACTAGGAATCCAATGCAAATAGGTGTATGGCTAAGATAGGGCATGTCATTCCTTGTATGTTAAAGGAATTGTCACATTGCACTTCGATAAATGTTTGCTCAAGAAATCTATGGTCATAGTAGGAGTACACCAATAAAGCATAGTTGGTTTACTCTAAGAGTTAAGAGATTTGAGAATAGAAGAAAACTTGTGTGATCATAATCAAACAAGCCTAATAACCAAGTTTGAGATCACACTGTAATACGTTGACATGAGGATTGAATTGTATGGTAACCATGCTCGTGAAAGGTAATAATGGATTAACTAATCCTCCTAGAGAATTGGGTAGTCATGATGCCTTGCTAGAGGCCAATCTTGATTTATGTATCAAGAGATGAAAGAGGAGTCTTTTATTTTTGATACATTGCTAACCTATCTAGGAGCCTATTGAGTTACACACATAAGTTCAAGTATTCACATTACAAATGAGAGTCAAAGATATTGAAAAAAGTTTCCAATTATGAAAGTTTCCTAAAATGGAAAATGAAAAGTTCCAAAATGGAAAGTTTTCTAAAATGGGAAATGGAAGCTTTTCAAAATGGAAAGTTTCCTAAAATGAAAGTTTCCTATTTTAGAAATCGGTTTCCTAATTTGGAAGTTAGTTTCAAATTTGGAAACAAAGAACCTAAAAGGAACAGAGTTTTCTAATTTAGGTTAAAGGGTATTTTGAGAAATTATTCCCTAATGTGGACCTCGCCAAAATAATCTAAGAATATTTATTTGAATAGTCCAAGTAAATTAATTAGGCTAAAATAGTTTTAGCCCATCGATTTAATTAAAGGCCTTAAGATAATTTTGGTAGGAGGATAAACATCAACCTTATTAGATAAGGATGAATGTCTTAAAGGTACACATTAAGTAGTCCACATATACAATAACTCCTTAACCTTGGAGGATAAGGATGTAATAACCTAGAGTCCTAATTAAAGACTTAGGCCTCCCCTCTCATTATCTTTGGAGGATAAGGAAACTCTCCCCTATAAATAGGAGAGAGGTTCGGCAAAAAGGAGGAATGCATATATTGAGATTCGACCAAGCTAAAAAAAATTATATAGCAAAATTTGGCCAACCTTAATACCAAGCTAGGGTACACTGGCCAAGAGAGAAAAAGAGCAAAAATAGTTTTCTCCTAAACCCTAGCAAGTCATACATTTTCCTCCTTGAATAAGGTTTTCACAAAGTTGCCCGGGATTGATTTATAATGGAAAAACTTAATCAAAAATGGTGGTGCTAGCACCCTATCAATTTTGAGTGCATCTTTGTGGATATTTGGGTCGTGTGGATCATCAATAGAGGTCGGATACTTGGACAACTAATCAAAGAAAAGAAATTTAGATTTTTGCTACAAGAGTTAATCCTTTACTTTTATCATATTATTCATGTATGTATGATTAATTGATTCAACGGCATGATCTTGGGCCCTTAGATGAAGGAAAATTTTTATTTATTCCGCACCTCCATCGGATGTATGATCCTTCAATTAGTAACAAAGCCTCCGTTGAATCTTTGGTTGTATGATTGGTTAATTATGATGAACTACATGATAAGATATACTTGATTATAAATCTTGTGTATTGGTATTTTATATTAATATAAAATTAAAATTTTAGGTCAAAATCGGTAGGAGCATGCAAGGCCGATGTTGGATGTCAACCTTATGCGTGTGGCAACTTTACTACCGATAGGCAAGCCGTTGGCTCGCTAAGTGCTCGTCAGTGCGCGGTAGAGGCCACGAGCCTACCGTGCCACGCGCCATACGGGGCATTGGCCTACTAGGCACACTCTAGGCCCGCGCCGTGTAGGTTGCGAGCCCGCGCCGGGCCACGCACTTTGAGAAAACACATACGAACCCGAGGGTTTGAGCTTCGAAACCCATGAATCCTTAAGGTCTAAAAGCTATGGGGCCAAAGTGGGCCCAAGGCCCAAAAGTTTTAAAATTGAAATTTAGAGAAATTTTGACAAATTTATAAAATGACCAAAACTATAGATTTATAATCATTTTAAGTTTGAACTTTTTCATGAGTATGGCATGCATCAATGTGATTGAAGCATGGGTGAATGGTATGGGTGAGTCGACCTAATTTTATGAATGGTTGGTATTTTTTGGATAAATAGGACTTGCGGGTCCCGCTTTCTCTATTACTCTATTGTATTTCTCTTCTTATCTTACTCCCCTCGAATGTAACTCAAGGTTTCTTATTTTGAATAAATGTAAAAGTAGAAGACATGGATTAGATTAGATACAAGGAGAAGACGTCAAAGATCGAAGACATTTATGAAGAATTTATAATAATTTTTTGCCTAGGTATTGACCCATTAGTCTCCTTATGGCTTGAAGGGGCTATTACTAGAGATCGATTACCATTCACCGAGTCCTCGAGTCATGCATGAGATGTATGAATATGATGAGATAAATATTAGTATGCATGATTATGAATAATGTGATTATTCTTTAGTATGCATGCTAGGATGAGACCAACCTTATTAAACCCTTTAAATAAAATATTAAGTTAAATGCTTTCCAACATTATGAGGTGCGAACTCTCTTGGTCGTTGTTGGTTTATTGAGATAACTCAAGGTCACTTCTTCTTCGAGGGAAACAAATCATGGTTCGTGCGATGACCCCGAACATTGGGTCTAACTTAAATGAGTTATTGGGTTTTTGAGATAACTCAAGGTCCGATAAACTTATAAGTAAGGATTGGTATTCACATAAGATGTGATAAAGACAAAGAGTTTTCATACCAATGAAATTCGAAATTACATTAAATGTAATTGCTAAGGAGTTACCTACCTAATCTTGTATGTATGGCTTGTTGAGATAACTCAAGGCTAATGCATGTGAGAGGATGGGATCCTAACCCACTAAGAAAATGAATCGAAAAGCTTTCTCGAGTACTATATTGAAGGTTATAGAACTTAAAGAAAATAGTGAGAGCGAACATAGATTTTACTTCTTTAATTTATGCTTTATTTTATGCAATTTAATTAACCAAACCGTACACTTTTCTATCCCGTCGGATTGCACAATATAAATGGTAACACATCAATATGATCGATCATTGATGGAATTAACATCTTTAATGGCATAAACTTCCTCGACTGGGAAATGAACTTGAGGATAGTCCTCCAACATGAGAAAATTCTTTATACGATAGAGAAAGCTCTTCCAAATAAGCCTCTTTTAGCTCAAGCTAAAGCTCATAAGGCATGGATCAAACATAGAGATGATGTAATCATCTGCTTAGAGTATCATGCTTGCTACTATGATGTTGGAATATAAGTGCCAACATAAAAGCTCACAAGCTTATGATATCATAGCAAGGCTCAAAAGCTTATTTGAGGAGAATATTAGGAATGAGCGCTATAAGATAGCAAGAAAGATCTTTAGGGCCGAATGGATGAGGGATCCAACGTCAAAAAGGATGTCGCGAAATGATAGGATATATTGATCGACTAGCCATACTTGAAGTTGGAATGGATGCTGAATTATCCATCGACCTAGTATTACAATCGTTGCCTAATAGCTATGGAAAGTTCATCATGAGCTTTAACATGATGCACATATAAAAGACTCTTGGAGAGTTACTCGTCCATGCTAAAGGAAGCTCAACTCTGAAATTAACAAGAAGAACAAAAGTTCCGTACTTCTACTTACTAAGGGAAAAGGTGCGAGTAAAGGGCAAGAAAAAGCCTAAAAAGAAGAAGAAGTCTTCAACCGCACCTACTAGAGGAGTGAAAAAGGTCGAGGCTCGGAATAGCCCAATGGATGTAGTTTGCTTTCATTGCAACAAGAAGGGGCATTGGAAGCGTAACCGCAAGGAGTACCTAGAAGGGGTGCAAAAGAAGAGTTCTACCACCACCTCGGGTATTTATGTTATTAATGCTAATCCTTGTATTTCTAAATTCCACCTCATAAGTATATGATACTAAATGTGGTGCTTACATTTTTGAAATATACAGGAGCTCGAAAAGGAAAGAAGATAGCTTCAAGGGAGAATATCTACATAGCCACAATGGATCAAAGAGTTGGACCATTAGATGTAGGTACTAATGAGCTAGCACTACCATGTTGGGATGTGCTATGACTCAATCATTATCATTTTAGTAAAGACTAAAGATGTTATTTTCATTTCTTATTTTGAACAAGTATTTCATTTTTAAGAATAGTAGTTATTTTTAATAATGTGTTTTGTGGAAATATTTGATAATGATTATATGCGTAAAACATAACTCCTAAATAAATAACATAAATACTAGAAGAATCAAATGATCTAAATAAACATTAATTAGTAACTAACATCAAACTTAGTCAAATAAGCAAGAATCCTATATCCAACCTACTTATACAAAAGGATATTTAGAATCATTAGATGATGTATAAGGAATCTTATTTAATTGACATAAGGACATGTATTCCTTTTTAGTTGCAAAGGAGAAAGAGTTACTAATCAATATAGTCCTTATACATAGAAATGTATATGGGCCTATGTTCACCCAACAAGAGGAGAACATCCTTGTCACATAACCATTAATGATAATGGATCATATTGTGGTTGTATGACACAAGTCCAAAACATTTAAAATGTTTAAAAGTTTAGACTTGAGAAGTCATGAGATGTGCTAGCAAGAGTTTTAAAGCATCTCGATTAGATCGAGGAGCTGAATACTTAAATGCTAAAATGTTAGATCACCTAAATGAGAATGAGATTCTCCATGGACATCACATGTTAGACATGATCAGTCCATAATGAGTCAAATTAATTATAAATGAATAAGATTCTAATCTATTGAAGATAGATTACATATGAGATATGGAAAGGGAAGTAAAATGAGTTAATCTTCCCTTAAATATTTAAGGCAATAAAATGCATGTCAAAGGGTTTGTTGAAGGCAAAAGAAAGCCTAAAATCAATAAAGTATTAGATTGTGAGATACCCTAAAGTAAGATTAGGATGTAAATATCTTACCATCGAATAAAGTGTTGTTCCTTACTAAGCATACTATGTTCCTTTGGAAGGAATTTATGAATGCTAGAAATAATGGAAGGAAATTTAAAACTCAACAAGATTTGAGTAGACTCACAAATTAATATTTTAATAAAAGAATCCTAAAGTAGTATAATTACAAAGAGTTATAACACTCTCATAAACAAACAAAAAAGAAGAATTTCATAAGTGTAAAAGAAATTCGTCACAAGATAAAAATGATATGATCATCACATCTTGACACATGGTGATGTGAGCCTTGAAAAGGATGACAAAGCTAATACTTGTGAAATGGCAATGTAAGACATTGATTCCTATAAAAGTCCAATAAAAGGGATGTGTAGTTGACACACCCTAATGGTTCCCAAGAAAGTGCAAATAAGATTTGTAAAAACGCTAAGGTCTATTAATAGACTTAAGCATGCCTCTAGGAATGTAAGTTGACGTTTTATGAAATGATCAAAGAGTTTGATTATTAATCAAAACAAAGACAAACCTTGTGTATGTAAGAAGTTAATGGGAGTCTACTAGTCATGGTTATTCGATACAAAATCACACCTCAACCATAACATCATGTTGCAAATAAGAGATTAAGGAATCTAGAGTAAATTTCCCAAAGATGACATATGAGAGAAACCTACATTCTAAGAGTGTAGATCTATAGAGATAAATCACTTAGAATGTAAGGAGTCTCCTAAGATAGCGACAATGACATGATACTCAAATGTTTAGTATAGAACAATCAAAGAAGTTTTTGTTCTAATGTCATATAGCTTAATGACCAACAACAAAGGATCCATAGCACAAGCTAAGAAACCAATGTCTCATCAATGGTCGAATCAAGTAATATAATGTTATCACTTGATTATAGAGATAAAAGAGTCATCGTAACATAAGGATAGAAAAGAACCACACGTACGATAAAAATACTAACCTAGAGTAAGCCTTTATTATAATCGAAACATCGATCCCTCACTCGAGCATCGAGATTAAGGGATATGGCTAGTTGGCTCTAGTGCAAGTGGGAGATTATTAGTGTTAGTGCCCAAGATTCAACCATGTTTGGATGAGCTTATGTTAATATGTTATTCCATCATTTATTTTAATAATAATAAAGAAGTCATTTTATTAATTCTTATGTTTACATGTTGATAAATTCAAGTAGAATTAGATAGAGTCCTTATTATATACATTTGCAATAGTGATTGATCGAAAGATGTGAGACAAACACTAATGCACATAAATGATATCATTAAATGTCCCAAGTCGTACGATCGTCAAGAATGGACATTGATAATATGCAGATAGACTTGTGAGTGCTATGCTCATGCTATATGATAGTAGTAGGAGATTTGACACCTATTGGCATGATGATGTCAAAGCAAGCACTCGTGTGATTTATGTTAGAGAACATGTCATTGGATTTCACTCGTCATGAGAACCCATTTGGTTTAAGTCTATGAAAATCTCATACGAGATGGGTACAAATGGTCTTTAGACTTAAAGTTATCACGCTTATCTCATTGGAGGACTTATGCACTTTGACACTCGTTTCGATGAACCCATTAATGGGTTGCACATGGACGATTCGTTGGGTGCACTAGGAATCCAATGGAGATATGTGTATGGCTAAGATAGGACATGTCATTCCTTGTATGCTAAAGAAGTTATCATATTACACTTCGATAAATGTCTCGCTCGAGAAATCTATGGTCGTAGTAGAAGTACACCAATAAAGCATATTTGGTTTACTCTAAGAGCTAAGACATTTGGGAATCGAAGAAAACTTATGTGATCATAATCAAACAAGACTAATAACCATGTTTGAGATCACACTATACTAAGTTGACATGAGGACCGCATTGTATGGTAACCATGCTCATAAAAGGTAATGATGGATTAACTAATCCTCCTAGAGAATTGGGTAGTCATGATGCCTTGTTAGAGGCCAATCTTGATTTATGTATAAAGAGATGAAAGAGAAGTCTATTATTCTTGATATATTGCCAAAATATCTAAGAGCCTATTGAGTCACATGCATAAGTTCAAGTATTCACATTACAAACGAGAAGTAAAGATATTGAAAAAAGTTTCCAATTATGAAAGTTTTCTATTTTGGAAAGAGTTTCCTAAAATGAAAAGTTTCCTAAAATGGAAAATGGAAAGTTTCCGAAAATGGAAAATGGAAAGCTTCCTAAAATGAAAGTTTTCTATTTCGAAATCGGTTTCCTAATTTGGAAGTTAGTTTCAAATTTAGAAATAAAAACCTAAAAGGAAAGCTTCCTAAAATGAAAGTTTTCTATTTCGAAATCGGTTTCCTAATTTGGAAGTTAGTTTCAAATTTAGAAATAAAAACCTAAAAGGAAAGGATTTTCCTAATTTAGGTTAAAGGGTATTTTGAGAAATTCTTCCTTAATGTGGACCTCATCAAAATAATCTAAAAATATTTATTTAGGTAGTCCAAATAAATTAGTTGGGCTAAAATAGTTTTGGCCCATTAGGTTTAATTAAAAGCCTTAAATAATTTTGATGGGAGGATAAACATCAACCTTATTGGATAAGGATGAATGTGTTAAAGATAAACATTAAGTAGTTCACATGTAAAATAACTCCTTAACCTTGGAGGATAAGGATGCAATAACCCGCAGTCCTAATTAGGGACTTAGGCCGCCCCTTTCATTATCCTTGGAGGATAAAGAAACTCTCACCCTATAAATAGGAGAGGTGCAGCAAAAAAGGAGGAATGCATACATTAAGATTCAGCCAAGCTAAAAAAAATATATAGCAAAATTCGGCCAGCCCTAATACCAAGCTAGGGCACACTACCAAGAGAGAAAAAGAGAGAAAATAGTTTTCTCCTAAACTCTAGCAAGCCATACTTTTTACTCATTGAATAAGGTTATCGCAAAGTTGCCTTGGATTGATTTCTAGTGGAAAAACTTAATCAAAAAAGGTGGAGCCGGCCATCAATTTTAAGTGCTTCTTTGTGGATATTTAAGTCGCGTGGATCATCAATAAAGGCTGGACACTTAGACAATAATCAAAGAAAAGAAATTTAGATCTACGTTACAAGAGGTAATCCTTTACTTTTATAATATTATTTACGTATGTATGATTAGTTGATTCAACGAACATGATCTTGGACCCTTAGATGGAGGAAAATTTTTATTTATTTCATACCTCCATAGGATGTATGATCCTTCGGGAGAGAGATACAAAGGGATGAAGAGAGACATCAAGAGAGAGAGAGAGTGAGAAAGTAAAGGGAGAGAGGAAGAGAGGGAGAGAGATGGAGAGAGGCAGAGAGAGGGAGAGAGTGGGAGGTTAAGAGAGAGTTTAGGATAAAGATAGAAAGAGAGGGACTAAGAGAAAGGGATTAAGGAGAGGGAAAGGGGGTAAAGAGAAAGTGTGGGGGAGAGAGAAAGAGATAGGGATAGGGAGAGAGAAGAAGAAAGAGATAGAGAGGGAAGGGAGAGAGAGAGGGTAAGAGGGAAAGAGAGGAATAGAGGGAGAAAGTGTGGGTGAGGGGAAGAGAGCAAGGGAGGGAGATTAAGAGAGAGGGAGAGAGAGGGAGAGGGATAGAGAGGGTGGGAGAGAGATAGAGAGGGATGGAGAGAGAGGGTGAGAGAGGAGAGCGAAAAGGGGAGAGAGTGGTAGGGAGGGGGGAGAAGGAGGGATAGAAGGAGAGATAGAAAGAAATAGAGAGATAGAGGGGGAGAGAGTGAGAGAGGAAGAAGGAAATGGGGAGAGAGATAGAGGGACGAGAGGGAGAGGAAGGGAGAGGGAAATGGAGAGGGAGAAGGGGGAGAGGGAGAGGGAGAGGGCAGATTGGGAGAGAGTTAAGGATAGAGATAGAGAGAGGGACTAAGAAAAAGGTAGTTAGGGGGAGGGAGAAAGTGAGAGAGATAAAGAGAGAGACAGAGAGAAAGAGAGGGAGAGAGGGAAGGAGAGAGTGAGGGTGAGAGGGAAAGGGAGAGGAAGAGAGAGATAGAGAAGGAGATAGGGAGAGAGAGAGAGAAATGAAGAGGATGAGAGAGTGGGAGAGAGATTGGGAAAGAGAGAACGAGAGGGAGAGAAGTAATAAGGGAGAGAGGGAGGGAGAGAGAGAGGGAGAGAGAGGGATAGATGGAGAGAGGGAGAGGAAGAGAGAGTGGAAGTGGGATAGAGAGAAGAAGAGAAAGCGAGTGAGAGAGATGAAGAGAGAGGGAGAGAGGGAGGGGAGATAGAGATTGGGAGGGAGGAAAAGTTAGAGTGGAAAGGAGAGAGATTGAGAGGGAGCGAGGGAAGAAAAAAGGGAAAGAGAGAGAAAGAGGGGGAGATAGTAAGAGGGAGGGAGGGAAGGAGAGAGATGTAGAGAGAGTTGGGAGAGAGAGGGAGAGATAAAGAGAGAGGGGGAGAAAGAGAGATTCAAAGGGGGAGAGAGATAAAGAGGGATAAAGATTGAGGGAGAGAGAGATAGCAGGGGAGAGTGGGAAAGATTAGGAGAGATAGGGATAGATATGGGGAGAGGGAGAGGGAGAGAGGGAGAGAAAACGTGATAGAGAGAGGGAGATAGGGAGAGAGAGGGAGAAGGAGAAAAGAAGAGGGAGGGAGAAGGAGAGGGAGAGAGGTTGATGAATGGGCGAGAGATAGATCGGGAGAGAGAGGGAGGGAGATAGAGAGAGAGAGAGCGGGAGAGCAAGAGTGTGAGAGAGGGGGAGAGAGAGGGAAAAGTAAGAGAGAGGGATTGAGAGGGAGGGAGAAGGAGGGAGAGAGAGTAGGAGAAATAAGGGAGAGAGGGAGAGATTATAGGAGATAGAGAGAGGGAGAGAGATGAGGGGGATAGAGGGAGAAAGGGAGAGATTGGAGGACAAAGAGAGGGAGAAAGAAGGGGGAGAAGGAGGGAGAGAGAGAGGGAGGGTTAGATGGAGAGAGAGGGGGAGATAAAGTAAGGAGAGAAATAAAGAGGGAAAGAGGGAGAGAGTGAAAGAGAAAGGAAGTGAGGGAAAAAGAGAGGAAGGAGAAAGAGGAGAGAAAAACAGAGGGAGAAAGGAAGAGAGGGAAAGAGAGAGGGAGGAGAGAAGGGGAGGTAGAGAATTGAAGGGGAAGAGATTGGAAAAGAGAGGATAAGAGGGAGAGGGAGAGAAGTAGTTAGGGAGAGAGAAGGAGAGAGAGGGAGAGATAGGAAGAGATGGAGAGAGGGAGAGGAAGAGAGATTAGAAGTGGGAAAGAGAGAATGAGAGCAAGGGAGTGAGAGGGAGATAGAGAGGGAGAGAGAGATGAAGAGAGAGGGGAGAGAGGGAGATAGAGAGGGAGAGAGGGAGAGAGAGGGAGGGGAGAGAGAGATTAGGAGGGGAAAAGAGATAGAGTGGGAGGGAGAGAGATTAGGAGGGGAAAAAGATAGAGTGGGAGGGAGAGAGATTAAGAGGGAGCGAGGGATGAAGAGGGAGGGAAGAAAAAAGGGAAAGAAAGAGGAAGGGAAGGAGGGAGGGAGAGAGATGTAGAGAGACGTTAGGAGTGAAAGGGAGAGGGAGAGAGGGGATTTAAAGAGGGAGAGATAAGGAGAAAGAGGGAGAGAAAGAGAGATTTAAAAGGGGAGAGTGATAAAGAGGGATGAAGAGAGAGGGAGAGAGATAGTGGGGGAAATATGGGAGATAGAGAAAGAGGGAGAGGGGGAGAGAGATGGAGGGGGCGAGTGAGAGAGATAGGGAGAGAGGGAGATAAGAAGATAGAAGGGGAAGAGAGAGGGGGAAGGAGAGAGAGAGGAGGAGAGAGTAGGATAGAGAAAAAAAGAGTGATAGGGAGAGAGTGAGGTAGGGAAAGAGAGGGAGAGAGAACAAGTTAAGAGGCGAGGAGATAGAGAAAGAGGGAGAGGGAAAGGAGGGGAGAGAGAGGGATATAGAGAGTAAGGGAGAGATAGTGAGATAATGAGAAGGAGAGAAAGAGAGGGAGAGTGGAAAATATTAGGAGAGATAGGGATTGATATGGGGAGAGGGAAAGGGAGAGAGGGAGATAAAAAGGAGAAAGAGATAGAGAGAGATAGAGGGAGAAAGGGAGAGGGAGAGGGAGAGAGGGTTGGAAAATGGGGAGAGATAGATAGGGAGAGAGAGGAACGGAGACAAAGAGGGAGAGAGAAGGAGAGAGAGGGTGAGAGAGAGGAGGAGAGAGAGGGATGGATAGAGAAGGAGAAAGAGGGGGAGAGAGAGGAAGAGTGGGAGAAATAAGAAAGAGAGGGGGAGAGATTATAGGAGATAGATAGAGGGAGAGAGATAGAGAAGGACAGAGGGACGGAGGGGAAGAGAGAGAATAGAGGACAAAGAGAGGGAGAGAGATGGAGAGGGAGAAGGAGGAAGAAAGTGAGGGAAGGTTAGATGGAGAGAGAGGGGAAGAGAAAATAAGGAGAGGAATAGAGAGGGAAAGAGGGAGAGAGGGAAAGAGAAAAGGAGTGGGGGAAAGAGAGAGAGAGGAGAGAGGGAAGCAAAAAAACAGAAGGAGAAAAGGAGAGAGGGAAAGAGAGAGGGAGAGATAAAGGGAGGTAGAGAATGGAAGGGAAAAGAGGGAGAGATAGGAAGGGGGATAAAAATGGATAGAGGAGGATAGAAGGGAAGGAGAGAAAGAGAAGAGGATTGAGAGGGAGAGAGGGATGGAGAGAGAGCAAGAGGGGGAGAGAGGTAGAGAGAGGAAGAGAGATAGATGAAGGAGGGGAAGAGAGAGGGAGAGAAGGAGAGATTAGGAGAGAAAAAGGAGAGAGAGCGAGAAATATATAGAGGGGGAGAAGGATTAAGAGAGAGAAGGAGGGAAGGGGAGATGGATGAAGAGAGAGGGAGAGAGAGAGGGAGAGATAGGGACATATAAGGAAGGAGAGAAAGGGGGAGAGAGAGATAAATAAAGAGCGAGAGAGAGATAATGAAAGGGTAAGGGAGAGGGAGGGAGAGAGAGGAGGAGAGATAGAGAGGGGGAGAAAAAGGGAGAGATTGAGAAAGAGAGAAACAGGGAGAGAGGTTGGGTGGAAGAGAGAGAAGGTGAGAGAGAGGGAGAGGGTGAGGTAGAGATAGGTAGGGAGAGAGGGAGAGAGATAGATTAAGAGTTTAGAGAGAGAGGGAGAGAGGGAGAGAGGAAGAGAGGGAGAGGAACAACAAGGGAGGGAAAGGGAGGGAGGGAGAGTGGGAGGGTAAGAGAGGAGAGAGAGAGAGGGTTAGAGAGAAGGAGAGATCAAGGTTGAGAGAGGTAGGGAGAGAAGGAGAGAGAAAGGTTGAGAGAGGAGGGACAAAGAGAAAGAGATAGAGAGAAGTAGAGAATGGGAGAGAGGGAGAGAGAGAGAGAGAGAGGTAGAGATAGAGAGGGAGAATGGGAGATAAGGAGGGAGAGGGAGGGAGAGGGTGAGAGGGAGAGAGAGTAAAAGAGAGATAAAGAGATGGAGAGACTAAGAGAGAGAGAAAAAGAGAGATAGAGAGGGAGAGGAGGAGAGAGAGATAAAAAGGAGAGTGGGAGAGAGAGGGAGGGAGAGAATAAGAGGGAGGGAAGGAGAGAGAGAGGGAGAGAGAAAGGGAGGGGGAGGGAGAGAGAGATGAAGAAAGAGGAGGAGAAAGAGGAGAGAGAGAGAGGTAAAGAGGGAGGGAGAAAGTTAGGTATAGTTGGGAGAAGGAGAGAGATATAGGGAGAGATAAGGATAAAGAGATAGAGAGAGAAAGGGAGAGAGAAAGTTAGGTATAGTTAGGAGAGAGAGGGGGAAGAGAGAGCTAGAGAGGGAAGAAAGGAGAGGGAGAGAGATGGAGAGACGGGGAGATAAAGTGTAGGGGAGAGCGGGAGAGAAAGGGGAAAAAGGGATGCAAAGAGGGAGAGATTGGGATAGAGATAGAGGGAGAGGGAAAGGGAGATGGAGAGGGAGAGGGATGGAGAGAGAGGGAGAGGCAAGGGTAGAGAGAATGAGAAAGAAGGAAAGAGTGGGAAAGAAAAGGGTAGAGAGGGAGATAGAGTTGGAGAGAGAGAAAGAAGGGAGAGCGAGATAGAGTGGGAAAGAGAGGAGTGGAGAGAGGGTAGAGAGGAGGAGAGAGGGTTGAGATAGAAAAGGTGAGAGAGAGGGAAAGATCGGGTGAGGGAGAAAGAGATAGATAGGGAGAGGTAGAGAGGGAGAAAGGGAGTAAGAAAAGGTGAGGGAGGAAGAGAGAGAGGGTGAGATATAGGGAGAGAAATAGAGCATTTGAGAGAGAGATAACAAATAAGAGAGGGAGAGAGGGAGAGAGAGATAGAAAGGGAGAATGGGAGAGACAGAGAGAAAGATAGAGAGACAGAAAGGGAAAGAGTAAGAGAGAGATAGAGAGATATTAGGAGAGAGAGAGTGAAAGAGAAAGAGATTGAGGGAGAAGGAGAGAGAGATAGAGAGGGAGAGAAGGAGGGGAGAGAAAGGGAGAGGCGGAGAGATAGAGGGGGAGAGAGAGGGTAGAGAGGGATAGAAAGGGAGAAAGAAAGAGAGAGAAAGAGAGGAGAGGGAGAGGGAAAGAGAGGGGGATAGAGAGAATGGGAGAGAGAGAGAATGAGAAAGAGCGAAAGACAAAAAGAGGTTGAGAGAAGGGGAGAGAGATAGTGAGAGGGAGAGGGTGGGAAATATGGACATAGAGAGGGAGCGAGAGAAAGGGAGATAGAGGGAAAGAGGGAGAGTGCAAGGGAGGAAGGGATAGAGAGAGTAAAGGAGAGTGGGAGAGAGGGAGGGAGAGAAAGTAAGAGAGGGAGAGGGAGAGAAAGTAAGAGAGGGAGAGGGAGAGGTTAAGAGAAATGAGGAGAGAGAGTGAGAGAGGTAAAGAGAAGAGAGAGAGAAATATAAGGAGGGAGGGAGAGTGAGGGAGAAAAGGGGAAAGAGAGGGATAGAGAGGGGGAGAGGAGAGAGGAGAGAGAAAGAAAGACAGGTAAAGAGAGAAAGCAAGAGATAGAGGGTGAGAGTTTGAGGGTAAGAGAGGGAGGGAGAGACATCGAGAGATGAGGAGAGTGGGCGAGAGAAAAGAGGAAAGGAGAGGGATAGAGAAAGTGAGAGAAGAAGAGAGAAAAAGTGAAGAAGTGAGAGGGGGAGAGATAGAGGAGGAGAGAGTGGGAGCGAGAGATAGAGGGAGGGAAAGAGATAGAGAGGGAGATAGAGGGAGGGATAGAGTGTCGGGGAGGGAGGGAGAGAGGGAGAGGGAGAGGGAGAGGAGGGAGATGGGATTAGAAGGACGGGGAGAGAGAGAGGGAAAGATTGAGAGGGATAGAGAGGGAGATAGGGAGAGAGAGAAGGAGGGAGATAAAGATAGAGGGAGAGAAATAAAAAGAGAGAGAAGGAAATAAAGGGGGAAGGGAGAGAGAGGAGAGAGAGGGAGGGAGGGAGGGAGGGATGGAGTGATAGGAAAGAGAGAGGGACGGACGGAGAGGGAGGGAGGGAGATTAGGGGAGGGAGAGAGAGAGGAAGGAAGAGAGGAGAGAGGGAGAGAGAGGGAGAGGGAGAGAGGGAGGGAAAGAAGAGGAGTGAGTAGGATAGGGAGAGAGAGAGGGAAAGGGGAAGAGAGAGAAGAAGGGAGATAAAGATAGAGTTAGAGAGATAAAGAGAGAGAGAAGGAAATAGAGGGGAAAAGGGAGAGAGAGGAGAAAGAGGGAGGGAGATGGAGAGAAGGAGAGAGAGTGATATGAAGGAGAGAGGGAGAGATAGAAAGGAAGGGAGGGAAAGGGAGAGAGTAAGGGTGAGAGAGTGAGAAAAAGGGAGAGAGAGTAAGGGTGAGAGAGTGCGAGAGAGGGAAAAGAGGGGTAGAGAGGAGGTGAGAGAGAAAGGAAAGGAGATAGAGAAAAAGAGAGAGTGAGAGGAGGGAGTGAGAGAGAGAGAGAGAGAGAGAGAGAAAGGGAGAGAGAAGAGGGAGAGGGAGATAGAGATAAAGGGGGAGAGGGTGAGGGAGAGTGAAAGAGTGATAGACGGAGATAGATAGGGAGAGCGAGAAAGAGAGAAGGAGAGAGAGGGAGAGAGAGGGAAAGGTATAATGATGGAAAAGAAGAGTAGAGAGAGGGGGAAGGAGAGAGGGAGAGAGAGGGAGAGAGGTAGAGAGGGAGAGGGTGAGAGAGAGGGATAGAGAGAGGGGAGAGAAGAAGGGAGAGAGAGAGCAAGAGGTAGGGAGAGTGAGGTGAGGGAGCAAGGGAGAGAGAAAGAGAGGTTAAGATAGGGAGATAGTGGAAGGGAAGGAGACATGAAGAGAGAGGAAAAGAGAGGAGAGGGAGCGAGATAGAGGGAGAGAGAGAGCATTGAGAGAGAGAGATTGAGAGAGAGGAAGAGAGAATAGGAGGTGAGAAAGAGAGAGAAGGGTTGAAGAGAGAGGGATAGAGAGGGTGGGCGAGAAGAAGAAAGAGGGGCGAGTGGGGAGAGAGAGGGAGAGAGGGAGTGAGAGATTAGAGGATAGAGGGAAGAGAGAATAGGAGAGAGAAAAAGAGAGGGAGATAGAGGGAGAGGAAGGGAGAGAGATAGAGGTAGAGAGGGAGACACGAGAGAAAGGGAGGAGGGAGAAAGGATAGAGGGGGAGAGGAAATAATAAGGAGAGAGAAGGAAAGATAAAGAGTTGAGAAGGAGGAGAGAGCGAGAAAGAGAAGGAGAGAGTAGGAGAAAGGGAGAGGGAGAGAGAAGGAGAGATAAAGAGTTGAGGAGGAGGAGAGAGCGAGAAAGAGATGGAGAGAGTAGGAGAAAGGGAGAGGGAGAGAGAGAAGGAGAGAGGCAAAAAAAGAAGAGAGAGGGAGAAGAAGAGGGAGAGAGATATCGAGAGAAAGAGAGAAAGAGAGGGAGAGACGAGAGGGAGAGAGGGAGAGAGAGGAGAGAAAGAGAGGGAAAAGGAGAGAAAGGAAAAAAAGAGAGAGATAGAGGGAGAGATAAAGATAAAGAGAGGGAGACAGAGTAGGAGAGGGAGAAAAATGAAGAAAGAAAAAGAGAAATTAAGGGAGAGGGAGAGAGAGTGAGAGAGAGGCGAGAGATGGAGAGAGACATAGAGAGGGAGGGAGTGAGAGAGAGAGTAACGGAGGAAGAAAGAGTGAGAAGGAGAGTGAAAGAGAAAGAAAAAGAGGGACATAGAGATAGAGGAAGAGAGTGTGAGAGATAGGAGGGAAAACGAGGGGAGTGGTAGAGTGGGAGGGAGAGGGATGGAGAGAAAGCAAGAGAGTGAGAGAGAGTTAAGAGAGAGGAGAGTGATAGGGAAAGAGATGGAAGAGATAGGAGAGAGAGAAAAAGCTAGAGAGAAGTAGAAAGAGATATTGAATTTAAGGGAGAAAAGGGAAGATAGAGGGATAGATAGGGAGAGAGAGAGTGAGGGATAGTGAAGGGGAGGGGGAGAGAGAGATAGAAAGAGTTGGATGCGGGGATAAAGAGGGAGGGAGATATAGGGAGAAAGAGGGAGAGAAGGGAGAGATAGAGGAATAGAGAGAGAGAGAGGGAGAGGGGAGAGAGAATGGGAGAGTAGGAAAGAAGGAAAGATAAGGAGAGGTTGAGAGAGGGAGAGGTTGGGAAAAAGGGACATAGAGAAAGGGAGAGAGAAAAGGGGAGAGAAGGAAAGAGGGAGAGAGAGAAAGAGAGAGTAGAAGAGGATAGGAGAGAGAGAAGATAAGGAAAGAGGGAGGGAGAGGGAGGGGTAGAAGAAGGGAGAGGGAGGGAGAGAGAGAGGAGAAAGAGGGAGAGAGGAAGAGAGAGTGGGGAGCGAGAAGAGAGAAAGAGTATGAGAGAGGGCGAGGGAGAGAGAGTAAGGGATAGTAGGAAAGAGGGATAGAGAGGGAGGGAGGGGAAACAAGGGAGGGAGAGAGAGGTAGAGAAAGTAAGAGAGGGAGAGAGAGTGGAGAGGGAGTGGGAGAGAGGAAGAGAAATAGGGAGAGAGAAAGGGAGAGAGAAATAAAGGGAAAGACGAAGAGCGAGGGAAAGAGGGGGAGAAAGAGAGGAAGAGAGGGATAAAGAGGGGGTAGAGAGAGGGAGAGAGGAGAGAGAAAAGAAGAGAGTAAGGGAAAGAGTGAGAGATAAAGAGGGAGAGGTTGAGGGTGAGAGTGGAAGGGAGAGCGATCGAGAGACAATGAGAGCGAGAGAGAGAAAAGAGGTTGGGAGAGGGACAAAGAGACAAGGAGAGAGAGAATGAGAGGAAGAGCGAGGGAGAAAAAGAGAGAGGGAGAGAGGAAGAGAGAGAGTGGGAGGGAAAGAGGGAGGGAGAGAGAGGAAGGGAGAGAGGTAGAGAAGGAGAAAAAGTGAGATGGATAGGGAGAGGGAGAGAGAGGGGAAGAGAAAGGGAGAGAGGCGGGGAGAGATAGATAGAGATATAAAGAGAGAGGGAGGGATAGAGAGGGAGAGAGATTGGGAAAGAGGGATAAAGAGAGAACAGAGAGAGAGTGGGAGGTAGGGAGAGTGAGAGAGAGAATGAGAAAGAGAGAGGGATATAGGGTAAGAAAGAGAGGGAGAGAGGGTAAGCGAGAGAGAGGGAGAGAAATAAAGAAAAAAGGAGGGATGGAGAGGAGAGAGACATAAAAACAGAAGGAGGATGGAGAGAGAGAGATAAAGAGGGAGATAGAGAGAGGGAGAGAGAGAAATGGAGAGGAGGAGGGTGAGAGAGAGAGGTATGTCACTCCCTTTTCTCTCTCTCCCACTCTCTTTCACTCCTTATCTCCTTCTCTTCCTCTCTATTTGTCTCTTCCTCCTCCCTCCCTCTCTTCCTCTCTCTCCTCTTTCTCCCTCTCTCTCTCTTCCTTTCTCTCCCACTCTCTTTCTTTTCTCTCTCTTTATCACTCCTTTTATCTCTATCTCTCTCTCCCAAACTCTCTCTCCCTCTTCTTCTCTCTATCTTTATCTCTCCCCCTCTCTCACTCTCACCTTCTCTCTCCTTTTCTCTCCCTCTCCTACTCTCTCCCTCTTGATTTCACTCTCCCTCTCTCCCTTCCTCGCTCTTTCTCTCTCCCTCTCTCTCCTTCCTTCCCTCTTTCCCTCACTTTTTCTCTCCCTCTCTCTCCCTCTCTCTTTGTCCCTCACTCTTCCCCTCTCCCACTCTCCTACTCTCTCTCTCTCCCTCCCCTTTACTCTTCCTCTCTCTCTCTCCCTTTCCTTCTCCCTCACTCCCTCCCTCTATCTCTCCCTGTCTCCCTCTCTCTATCCCACCCTTTGTGTCCCTCTCTCCCTCATTCCCTCTCTCCATCTTTCTCTCCCCCTTTATCTCCCATTCTCTCTCCCTTTCTCCCTCACTTTCTTTTTCTCCCACCCTATCTCACATTATTTCTCATTCTCTCTTCCCCTCTCTCACCTTCTCTCCATCTCTCTTACCTCTCTCTTGCTCTCCTCTCTCTCTCCCCCTCTCTCCCTCCCTCTCTCTCCCTCACCTTTAATCACTCTCTCCTTTTATCTTCATCTCTTTCTCCTTTTCTCCCACCTCCTCTCTCCTCTCTCTCCTTCTCTCTTTCCCTCACTTTTGCTCTCTATTTCTCTCTCCTTCTCCCTTTCCCTTACTTTTACTCTCTATCTCACTCTCATTCACTCTTCCTCTCCCAATCTCTCTCTTGCTCTCTCTCTCTCTTACTCCTCTTTTTTTCTCCCGCTTCCTCCCTCTCTCCCACTCTCTCCCTTTCTCTCCCTCTCTCCTCTTTCCTCTTTCTCCCTCTCTCCTCTCTCTTCCTCTCCCCCTCTTCTACTCTCCCTCTCCTTCCCTTTCCCTCTCACTCTTTCTCTCTCTCACTCACTCTCTCCCTCACTCTCTTTCTTTCTCTACCTATCTCCCTCCCTTTCTCTCTCCCTCTCTTCCTCTATCTTTCTCTTTCTCTCTTGCACTCTCCCTCACTCTCCCTCACCCTCCCTCTCCCTCTCTCTCCCACCTCTCTCCTTCTCTCCCTCCCTCCCCCTCTCTATCTCTCACTCTCTTTATATGTCTCTCCCTCTCTCTCACTCCCTCTATCTCTTTGGCTCTCTTTCACTTCCTTTCTCTCCCTTCCCTCTCCCCTTGTCCCTCTCCCTCTCTCCCTCTCTCTCCCTTTCCCTCTACCCCTATCTCTCTCCCTCTATCCCTCTCTCTCCTCCTCCTCTCTTCCTCTCTTTCTCTATCTCCCTCTTTCTCCCTCTCTCCCTCTATTCCTCTCCCTTTCTCTCCCTATCCTACTCCCTCTGTCTCTCTTCCACTCTCTCCCATCCTCTTCTCTCTTAGGTGGTAGCATTACAATCCAAGCTCGAATTTTTTATGTGACCTTGGTTCCTTAGCTTGCGTTAGGAATCTTTTGTAGTCAGCCATTAAGCTATGTGACATTAGAAGAAATTTTTTCTTTCATTCTTCCATACTAAACCTTTTAGGATCATGGTCATACACCTACCTTGGGAGAGTCGTCACATTCTATGTGATCTATCTCTATAGATCTCCACTCCTAGAATGTAGATTGCTCTCTCATATCCCTTTATCTCCCTCTCTCCCTTCCTCTTGCATCCTTCTCTCCCTCTCTAGTTCTTCTCACCCTCTCTCTCTCCCTCTCCCTCTTTTTCTCTGTCTCCCTCCCTCTTTGCCTCTTTCTCTTTCTTTCTCTCTCTCCCTCCCTCCTTCGATCTCCCTTTCTCTCTCACCCTCTATCCCTTTTCTCCCTCTTCCCCATCTATCTCTCCCTTTTTCTCTCTCTCCCTCTCTTATTACATTCCTCCATGTCGTCTTACCTTTTCTATTTCTCTCTCATCCTCTTTTCTCCCTTTATCTCTCTCTCCTTCCTAATCTCTCTCCTTGTCACCCTCTCTTTATCTCTCTCACCCTCTCTTTCTCTCTCTCCCTCCCTCTCTCTCTTTATATCTTTGTACCTCTCTATCTCTCCATCCCTCTCTCTCCCTCTCTCTTGCCTTCTCTCTCTCCCCTCTCTATATCCCTCCCTCGCTCTCCCCCTCTCCATCCCTTACCCTTTCCTTCTCTCCCTCTCTTACCCTTTCCCTCTCTCCTTCTCCCTCTCTCTCTCTCTCTCCCTCTCTCCCTTCCTTCTTTTTCTCTCTCTCTTTCCCCCTCATCTTTTAATCTCTCTCTCCCTCTATTTCTCTCCTTCTCCATCTCTCTCCCATCCCCTTCTCTCTCTCATCTCCCTCCCTCTCCCTCTTCCTCTCCCTCTCCCCTCCCTCTCTCCTACTCTCTCCCTCTCTCTTTCTCTCTCCCTCCACATCTCTCCCTTCCTCTCCTTCCTCTATTTCCCTCTCTCTCTTGCTCTCTCTCATTTTATTTTTCTCTCTATAACTCTCTCCCTCTCTCTCTCCCTTCCTTTTTCTCATTATTTCTCACTCTTTCTCCCTCTCTCTGCCCCTCCTTTTCTCTTTATCTCTCTCTCTCTTTTCACTTCACTCTCTCTTTTCCCTCTCCATCTCTATCTCTCTCTCCCTCTCTCTCCCCCTCACTCTCCATCTATCTCTCCTTCTTTATTTTAATCTCTATCTCTTGCCCTCTTTATTTTTCTCCCTCTCCCTCCTCCCTCCCTTGACCCCGCTCTCCCCTATCTCTCCCCTCTCTCCCCTATCTCTCCCTCTCTCTCACCCCTCTCTCCCTCACTCTCTCCTCTATTTAACTATCTCTCCCTCTCTCTACTTATCTATCTCCATACCTCTTTCCTCCTCTCACTTTCTCTCCCTCTCTCTCACTATCTCTATCCATCTCCCTCTTCCTCTCTCTATCTCCCTCTCCCTCTCTCCTTTCTACTCTCTCTCTCCCTTCTCCTTCTCTTTCCCTCCTTCTTTCCCTCTCTATCTCCTTCTCCTTCTCCCTTTATCTCCCTCCCTCCCTCCCCCTCATTCCCTCTCTCTCTCCCTCTCTTTCTATCCCTTCATCTCTCTCCCTCCTCACTCTCTCCCTCTCCCCCTCATTCTCCCTCTATCCCCCCATACACTCCCTCCCTCTCTCTATCTCTCTCCCTTTCCTCCAAGCTCTCTCCCTCCCTCTCTCCGCCTCTCTTGTCTCTCCTCTTTTTATCCCTCTCTCTCAACCTCTCATCTCCCTCTCTCGCTCTATCTATCTCTTACCCTCCCTCTCTCCCTCCCTCACTCTTTCCCTCTATCTTCTCCTCTCCCTCTCTCTCTTTACATCTCTCTCACTCTCCCTCTCCCTCTCTCCCTCTCTCTCCCTCTCTAACGCTATCTCTCCCTCTTTCTCCCTCTCCCTCCCCCTCTTTCTTCCTTCCCCTCTCTCTCACTATGTCTCTTCCTTAGTCCCTCTCTCCCTCTCTCCTTGTCCCTTTCTCTCCCTCTCTTACTTTGTTTCTCCCTCTCCTCTCCCTCTCACTCTCTCTCTATCTCCTTCTCTCTCCTCCTTCTCTTTCTCTCTCCCACTCTCTCTCTTCCTCCCTCTTCCCCTCCCTCTCTTTCCCTCCCACTATTTCTCTCCCTCCCTCTTTCTCTCTCCCTCTCTCTTCCTCTTTTCTCTCTCTAGCTGTCTCTAGCTCTCTCTCTCTTATTCTCCATCTCTCTCCCTCCCCTAAATATCTCTCTATCTCCCTCTTCCTTTCTCTCTCACTTTTTATCTCCCTCTCTCTCACTCTTTCTCCCTCTCGCTCTCCAACTCCCTCTCTCTCTCCCTTTCCTTTCTCTATCCTTCCCTATTTCGATCTCTCTCTCACCTTCTCTATTTCCCTCTATCTCTCTCTCCCTTTCTTTCTCTTCATCTCTCCCCCTCTCTCATCCTCTCTCATCCTCTCGCTCCCTCCTTCCCTCTCCTTCCCAATCTATCCCTCACTCTCTAGCTCTCTTTCCCTATCCCTCTCTCTCCCTTTCCCCCACTACTCTCTTCCCCCTCTCTTCTCTCCCTCTCTCTTGCTCTCTCTCTTTCTCCCTCTCTCCCTTTCCCTCTCCCCCTTCCTCTTCCCCTCCTACTCTCTCTCTCCTTCTCCCATTCTCTCCCTCTCTCTTTCCCTCTCTATCTCCCTCTCCTTCACCCTCTATCACCCTCTCATTCTCCTTCTATCTCTCTCTCCCTCTCCCTCCGTCTCATTCCCTTCTTCTTTCCATCTCTCCCTCTCCCTCTCTTGCTCTCTTTCCCCTCTCTCTCTCTCTCCCTCTCGTTGTCTCTCTCTCTCTCGCTCTCTATCACCTTCTCCCTCTTTCTCCTTCCCTCATCCTATATCTTTCTCTCTTTCTCCCTCTCCATCCACTTCTCTCTCTCCTCCTTTACCCTAATCATTCCCTATCTTCACCTCCCTCTCCCCCTCTCTCTCACTCACTTTCTCTCTCTCCCTCTCTCTAGCTCTCTTGATCTCTTCCTCTCTCTCCTCCTCTCTCTCCCTCTTTTTGCTTTCTCTCCCTCTCCCTCTCTTTCCCACTCTTCTCTCTCCCCTCTCTCCCTCTTTCTATTTCATTCCCCTTCTTTTTCCATCTCTCCCCGCCCCCTCTCTCCCCTCTCTCTCCCTCTCTCCCTCTCCTTTTTCTCTATCTCACTCTCTATCACCTTCTCCCTCTCTGTCTCCCCCTCTTCCACTCTCCCTTGCTCTCCCTTCCTTCCCTCCCTCTCTTTCCCTCTCTCACTGTTTCTTTCTCCCCCTCTCTCCCTCATTCTTTCTCTCTCTATCTTCTTATCTCTTCCTCTCTGTCTCTCCTTCTCTCCCTCTCCCTATCATTCCTCGTCCTTCTCCTTCTCCCTCTCTCAATCTCCCTCCCTCTCCCTTACTCTCTCCTCCTCTTCCCCTCACTCTTTATCTATCTCCCTTTCATTCTCTCTTTCTCGCTCTCTCTCTCCCTCTCTCCCTCTCTCTCTCATTTCCTCTCTTTCTCCCTCCCTCTCCCTATCTCTTCCTCTCTCTCCCTTATCTTTCTCTTCCTTTACCCTAATCCTTCCCTATGTTCACCTCCCTCTCCCCTCTCTCTCAATCACTTTCTCTCTCTCCCTCTCCCTACCTCTCTTCATCTCTCTCTCTCTCTTCCCTCTCTCCCTCTTCTTTGCTCTCTATCCCTCTCCCTCTCTCTTTCCCACTCTTCTCTCTCCCCTCTTACCCTCTCCTTCGTTTCATTTGCCTTCTTCTTTCCATCTCTCCCTACCCCTCTTTCCCTTCTCCCTCTTTCTTCCTCTCTTTCCCCCTCTCCCTCTCTCTCTCCCTCTCTCCCTCTCTTTCCCCTTTCCCTCTCTCTCCCTCTCTCCTTCTTCTTTTTCTCTCTCTTTATTACCTTCTCCCTCCCTCTCTCCCCCTCTTCCACTCTCCCTTCCTCTCCGCTTCCTTCCCTCCCTCTCTCCCCTTTCTCCCTCTTTCTTTCTTCGTCCTTTCTCCCTCATTTTTCTCTCTCTCTCTCTTCTTATCTCTTCCACTCTGTCTCTCCCTCTCTCTCACTCTCACCCTATATATTTTCGTCTCTTTTTCCCTTTATATTTTTCTCCCTCTTCCCCTCTCCCTATCCATCTCCCTTTTTCTCTCTTCCTCCCTCTCTCTTCCTCTCTCTCTTCCTCTCTCCCTCTTTTTGCTTTCTCTCCCTCTCCCTCTCTTTCCCACTCTTCTCTCTCCCCTCTCCCTCTCTTTCCCACTCTTCTCTCTCCCCTCTCTCCCACTCCTTCGTTTCGTTCCCCTTCTTCTTTCCATCTCTCCCGCCCCCTCTCTCCCCCTCTCCCTCTCTCTCTCACTCTCCTTTTCTCTATCTTGCTCTCTATCACCTTCTCGCTCTCTGTCTCCCCCTCTTCCACTCTCCCTTGCTCTCCCCTTCCTTCCCTCCCTCTCTTTCCCTCTCTCACTCGTTTCTTTCTCCCCCTCTCTCCCTCATTCATTCTCTCTCTGTCTTCTTACCTCTTCCTCTCTATCTCTCCCTCTCTCACTCTCACCCTTTATATTTCTCTCTCTCTTGCCCTTTATATTTTCCTCTCTCTTCCCCTCTCCCTCTATCTCCCTCTTTCTCTCCCTCTCATTCTCTTTATCACTCCTTCTCCTTTTCCTTCTCTCTCCCTAACCCTCTCTTCCTCTCCCTTACTCTCTCCTCCTCTCCCCCTCACTCTCTATCTATCTCCCTTTCTTTCGTTATTTCCCTCTCTCTCTCCCCTCTCTCCCTCCGTCTCTCTCCTTCTCTCCCTCTCTCCATCACTCCTCCTCCTTCTCCTTCTCTCTCCCTCACTCTCCCTCCCTCTCCAATACTCTCTCCTCCTCTCCCCTCACTCTCGACCTATCTCCCTTTCTTTCTCTCTTTCCCTCTCTCTCTGTCTCTCTCTCTCTCATTTCCTCTCTTTCTCCCTCCTTCTCCCTATCTCTTCCTCTCTCTCCCTCTCTCTCCCCTTATCTCTCTCTTCCTTTACCCTAATCTTTCCTTATCTTCACCTCCCTCTCCCCCTCTCTCTCACTCAATTTCTCGCTCTCCCTCTCTCTAGCTCTCTTGATCTTTCCCTCCCTCTCTCTTCCCTATCTCCCTCTTCTTTTCTCTCTCTCCCTCTCCCTCCCTCTCTCTTCCCCTATCTCCCTCTTCTTTGCTCTCTCTCCCTCTCCCTCTCTCTTTCCCAATCTTCTCTCTCACCTCTCTCCCTCTTCCTCTCGTTTCGTTCCCCTCCTTCTTTCCATCTCTCCCCGCCCTTCTCTCTCCCCGTCTCTCTCTCTTTCCCCCTTTCCCTCCCTCTCTCACTCTCTCCCTCTCTTTTTCTCTCTCTCGCTCTCTATCACCTTCTCCCTCTCTCTCTCCCCCTCTTCCACTATCCCTTCCTCTCCCTTCCTTCCCTCCCTCTCTCCCTCATTGTTTCTCTCTCTCTCTCTATTCTTATCTCTTCCTCTCTGTCTCTCCCTCTCTTACTCTCACCCTTTATATTTTTCTCTCTCTTCCCTCTCCCTCTCCCTCTCCCTCTCTCCCTCCATCCTCTCCTTCTCTCCCTCTCTATATCACTCCTCCTCCTTCTCCCTATCTCTCTCCATCTCTCCCTTCTCTTCTTCTCTCTATCACTCCTCCTCCTTCTTCTCTCTCTCCCTCACTCTCCCTCCCTCTCTCACACTCTCTCCTCCTCTCCCCCACACTCTCGATCTATCTCCCTTTTTTCTCCCTTTCCCCCTCTCTCTCTCTCTCTCATTTCCTCTCTTTCTCCCTCCCTCTCCCTATCTCTTCCTCTCTCTCCCTCTCTCTCCCTTATCTCTCTCTTCCTTTACCCGAATCTTTCCTTATCTTCACCTCTCTCTCCCTTCTCTCTCACTCACTTTCTCCCTCTAGCTCTCTTGATCTCTCTCTCCCTCTCTCCTTCCCTCTCTCCCTCTTCTATGCTCTCTCTCCCTCTCCCTCTATCTTGTTCCCCTTCTTCTTTCCGTCTCTCTCTGCCTCCTTTCTCTCCCTCTCCCTCTCTCTCCCTCTCTTTCCCCCTCTCCCTTTCTCTCTCCCTCTTTCCCTCTCTTTTTCTCACTCTCTCTCTATCACCTTCTCTCTCTCTCCCCCTCTTCCATTCTCCCTTCCTCTCCCCTTCATTCCCTCCCTCTTTCCCCCTCTCTCACTCTTTCTCTCTCCCCTTCTCTCCCACATTCTTTCTGTCTCTCTCTCTCCTCTTATCTCTTCTTCTTTGTCTCTACCTCTCTCACTCTCACCCTCTATATTTCTCTCTCTTACCTTTTATATTTTTCTCTCCCTTCCCCTCTCCCTATCCCTCTCTCCCTCCATCCTCTCCTTCTCTCCCTCTCTCTATCACTCCTCCTCCTTCTCCCTATCTCTCTCATCCCTTTCCTTCTCTCCCTCTCTTTATCACTCCTCCTCCTTCTCCTTCTCTCTCCCTCACTCTCCCTATCTCTTCCTCTCTCTCCCTCTCTCTCCCTTTATCTCTCTCTTCCTTTACCCTAATCTTTCCTTATCTTCACCTCCCTCTCCCTTCTCTCTCACTCACTTTCTCCCTCTAGCTCTCTTGATCTCTCTCTCCCTCTATCTTCCCCTCTCTCCCTCTTCTATTCTCTCTCTCCCTCTCCCTCTATCTCATTCCCCTTCTTCTTTTCGTCTCTCTCTGCCTCCTTTCTCTCCCTCTCCCTCTCTCTCGCTCTCTTTCCCCCTCTCCCTTTCTCTCTCCCTCTTTCCCTCTCTTTTCTCACTCTCTCTCTCCCCCTCTTCCATTCTCCCTTCCTCTCCCCTTCATTCCCTCCCTCTTTCCCCTCTCTCACTCTTTCTTTCTCCCCTTCTCTCCCTCATTCTTTCTCTCTCTCTCTCTTCTTATCTATTCTTCTCTGTCTCTACCTCTCTCACTCTCACCCTCTATATTTCTCTCTCTTACCTTTTATATTTTTCTCTCCCTTCCCCTCTCCCTATCCCTCTCTCCCTCCATCCTCTCCTTCTCTCCCTCTCTCTATCACTCCTCCTCCTTCTCCCTATCTCTCTCATCCCTCTCCTTCTCTCCCCTCTCTCTCACTCACTTTCTCCCTCTAGCTCTCTTGATCTCTCTCTCCCTCTCTCTTCCCCTCTCTCCCTCTTATATGCTCTCTCTCCCTCTCCCTCTATCTCATTCCCCTTCTTCGTTTCGTCTCTCTGCCTCCTTTCTCTCCCTCTCCCTCTCTCTCCCTCTCTTTCCCCCTCTCCCTTTCTCTCTCCCTCTTTCCCTCTCTTTTTCTCACTCTCTCTCTCTATCACCTTCTCTCTCTCTCTCTCCCCTCTTCCATTCTCCCTTCCTCTCCCTTCATTCCCTCCCTCTTTTCCCCTCTCACTCTTTCTTTCTTCCCTTCTCTCCCTTATTCTCTCTCTCTCTCTCTCTTCTTATCTCTTCTTCTCTGCCTCTACCTCTCTCACTCTCACCCTCTATATTTCTCTCTCTTACCTTTTATATTTTTCTCTACCTTCCCTCTCCCTATCCCTCTCTCCCTCCATCCTCTCCTTCTCTCCCTCTCTCTATCACTCCTCCTCCTTCTCCCTATCTCTCTCATCCCTCTCCTTCTCTCCCTTTCTCTATCACTCCTCCTCCTTCTCCCTATCTCTCTCATCCCTCTCCTTCTCTCCCTCTCTCTATCACTCCTCCTCCTTCTCCTTCTCCTTCTCGCTCCCTCACTCTCCCTATCTCCTCCTCTCTCTCCCTCTCTCTCCCCTTATCTCTCTCTTCCTTTACCCTAATCTTTCCTTATCTTCACCTCCCTCTCCCCATCTCTCTCACTCACTTTCTCCCTCTAGCTCTCTTGATCTCTCTCTCCCTCTCTCTTCCCCTCTCTCCCTCTTCTATGCTCTCTCTCCCTCTCCCTTTATCTCGTTCCCCTTCTTCTTTTCGTCTCTCTCTGCCTCCTTTCTCTCCCTCTCCCTCTCTCTCCCTCTCTCTCTCCCCTCTCCCTTTCTCTCTCCCTTTTTCCCTCTCTTTTCTCACTCTCTCTCTATCACCTTCTCTCTCTTTCTCCCCCTCTTCCATTCTCCCTTCCTCTCCCCTTCATTCCCTCCCTCTTTCCCCCTCTCACTCTTTCTTTCTTCCCTTCTCTCCCTCATTCTTTCTCTCTCTCTCTCTCTTCTTATCTATTCTTCTCTGTCTCTACCTCTCTCACTCTCACCCTCTATATTTCTCTCTCTTACCTTTTATATTTTTCTCTCCCTTCCCCTCCCTATCCCTCTCTCCCTCCATCCTCTCCTTTTCTCCCTCTCTCTATCACTCCTCCTCCTTCTCCCTATCTCTCTCATCCCTCTCCTTCTCTCCCTCTCTCTATCACTCCTCCTCCTTCTCCTTCTCTCTCCCTCACTCTCCCTATCTCCTCCTCTCTCTCCCTCTCTCTCCCTTATCTCTCTCTTCCTTTACCCTAATCTTTCCTTATCTTCGCCTCCCTCTCCCCATCTCTATCACTCACTTTCGCCCTCTAGCTCTCTTGATCTCTCTATCCCTCTCTCTTCCCCTCTCTCCCTCTTCTATGCTCTCTCTCCCTCTCCCTCTATCTCGTTCCCCTTCTTCTTTCCGTCTCTCTCTGCCTCCCTTCTCTCCCTCTCCCTCTCTCTCCCTCTCTTTCCCCTCTCCCTTTCTCTCTCCCTCTTTGCCTCTCTTTTCTCACTCTCTCTCTCTATCACCTTCTCTCTCTCTCTCTCCCTCTCTTCCATTCTCCCTTCCTCTCCCCTTCATTCCCTCCCTCTTTCCCCCCTCTCACTCTTTCTTTCTTCCCTTCTCTCCCTCATTCTTTCTCTCTCTCTCTTCTTATCTATTCTTCTCTGTCTCTACCTCTCTCACTCTCACCCTCTATATTTCTCTCTCTTACCTTTTATATTTTTCTCTCCCTTCCCCTCTCCCTATCCCTCTCTCCCTCCATCCTCTCCTTCTCTCCCTCTCTTTATCACTCCTCCTCCTTCTCCCTATCTCTCTCATCCCTCTCCTTCTCTCCCTCTCTCTATCACTCCTCCTCCTTCTCCTTCTCTCTCCCTCACTATCCCTATCTCCTCCTCTCTCTCCCACTCTCTCCCCTTATCTCTCTCTTCCTTTACCCTAATATTTCCTTATCTTCACCTCCCTCTCCCCCTCTCTCTCACTCACTTTCTCCCTCTAGCTCTCTTGATCTCTCTCTCCATCTCTCTTCCCCTCTCTCCCTCTTCTATGCTCTCTCTCCCTCTCCCTCTATCTCATTCCCCTTCTTCGTTTCGTCTCTCTGCCTCCTTTCTCTCCCTCTCCCTCTCTCTCCCTCTCTTTCCCCCTCTGCCTTTCTCTCTCCCTCTTTCCCTCTCTTTTTCTCACTCTCTCTCTCTCCCCTCTTCCATTCTCCCTTCCTCTCCCCTTCATTCCCTCCCTCTTTCCCCCTCCACTCTTTCTTTCTTCCCCTTCTCTCCCTCATTCTTTCTCTCTCTCTCTCTCTTCTTATCTATTCTTCTCTGTCTCTACCTCTCTCACTCTCACCCTCTATATTTCTCTCTCTTACCTTTTATATTTTTCTCTCCCTTCCCTCTCCCTATCCCTCTCTCCCTCCATCCTCTCCTTCTCTCACTCTCTTTATCACTCCTCCTCCTTCTCCCTATCTCTCTCATCCCTCTCCTTCTCTCCCTCTCTCTATCACTCCTCCTCCTTCTCCTTCTCTCTCCCTCACTATCCCTATCTCCTCCTCTCTCTCCCTCTCTCTCCCTTATCCCTCTCTTCCTTTACCCTAATCTTTCCTTATCTTCACCTCCCTCTCCCCTCTCTCTCACTCACTTTCTCCCTCTAGCTCTCTTGATCTCTCTCTCCCTCTCTCTTCCCCTCTCTCCCTCTTCTATTCTCTCTCTCCCTCTCCCTCTATCTCATTCCCCTTCTTCTTTTCGTCTCTCTCTGCCTCCTTTCTCTCCTCTCCCTCTCTCTCCCTCTCTTTCCCTCTCTCCTTTCTCTCTCCCTCTTTCCCTGTCTTTTCTCACTCTCTCTCTCTATCACCTTCTCTCTCTTTCTCCCCTCTTCCATTCTCCTTCCTCTCCCCTTCATTCCCTCCCTCTTTCCCCCTCTCACTCTTTCTTTCTTCCCTTCTCTCCCTCATTCTTTCTCTCTCTCTCTCTCTTCTTATCTCTTCTTCTCTGTCTCTACCTCTCTCACTCTCACCCTCTATATTTCTATCTCTTACCTTTTATATTTTTCTCTCCCTTCCCTCTCCCTATCCCTCTCTCCCTCCATCCTCTCCTTCTCTCCCTCTCTCTATCACTCCTCCTCCTTCTCCTTCTCTCTCCCTCACTCTCCCAATCTCTTCCTCTCTCCCTCTCTCTCTCCCTTATCTCTCTCTTCCTTTACCCTAATCTTTCCTTATCTTCACCTCCCTCTCCCCTCTCTCTCACTCACTTTCTCCCTCTGCCTCTCTCTCTCCTCTCTCTCCCTCTTCTATGCTCTCTCTCCCTCTCCCTCTATCTCGTTCCCCTTCTTCTTCTCGTCTCTCTCTGCCTCCTTTCTCTCCCTCTCCCTCTCTCTCCCTCTCTTTCCCCTCTCCCTTTCTCTTTCCCTCTTTCCCTCTCTTTTCTCACTCTCTCTCTCTATCACCTTCTCTCTCTCTCTCTCCCCTCTTCCATTCTCCCTTCCTCTCTCCTTCATTCCCTCCCTCTTTCCCCCCTCTCACTCTTTCTTTCTTCCCTACTCTCCCTCATTCTTTCTCTCTCTCTCTTCTTATCTCTTCTTCTCTGTCTCTACCTCTCTCACTCTCACCCTCTATATTTCTCTCTCTTACCTTTTATATTTTTCTCTCCCTTCCCCTCTCCCTATCCCTCTCTCCCTCCATCCTCTCCTTCTCTCCGTCTCTCTATCACTCCTTCTCCTTCTCCCTATCTCTCTCATCCCTCTCCTTCTCTCCCTCTCTCTATCACTCCTCCTCCTTCTCCTTCTCTCTACCTCACTCTCCCTATCTCCTCCTCTCTCTCCCTCTCTCTCCCTTATCTCTCTCTTCCTTTACCCTAATCTTTCCTTATCTTCACCTCCCTCTCCCACTCTCTCTCACTCACTTTCTCCCTCTAGCTCTCTTGATCTCTCTCTCCCTCTCTCTTCCCCTCTCTCCCTCTTCTATGCTCTCTCTCCCTCTCCCTCTATCTCATTCCCCTTCTTCGTTTCGTCTCTCTCTGCCTCCTTTCTCTCCCTCTCCCTCTCTCTCCCTCTCTTTCCCCTCTCCCTTTCTCTCTCCCTCTTTCCCTCTCTTTTTCTCACTCTCTCTCTATCACCTTCTCTCTCTCTCTCCCCCTCTTTTATTCTCCCTTCCTCTCCCCTTCATTCCCTCCCTCTTTCCCCCTCTCTCACTCTTTCTTTCTCCCCCTTCTCTCCCTCATTCTTTCTCTCTCTCTCTTCTTATATCTTCTTCTCTCGCCTCTACGTCTCTCGCTCTCACCCTCTATATTTCTCTCTCTTACCTTTTATATTTTTCTCTCCCTTCCCCTCTCCCTATCCCTCTCTCCCTCCATCCTCTCCTTCTCTCCCTCTCTCTATCACTCCTCCTCCTTCTCCCTATCTCTCTCATCCCTCTCCTTCTCTCCCTCTCTCTATCACTCCTCCTCCTTCTCCTTCTCTCTCCCTCACTCTCCCTATCTCCTCCTCTCTCTCCATCTCTCTCCCTTATCTCTCTCTCCCTTTACCCTAATCTTTCCTTATCTTCACCTCCCTCTCCCCTCTCTCTCACTCACTTTCTCCCTACTAGCTCTCTTGATCTCTCTCTCCCTCTCTCTTCCCCTCTCTCCCCCGTCTATGCTCTCTCTCCCTCTCCCTCTATCTCGTTCCCCTTCCTCTTTTCGTCTCTCTCTGCCTCCTTTCTCTCCCTCTCCCTCTCTTTCCCCCTCTCCCTTTCTCTCTCCTTCTTTCCCTGTCTTTTCTCACTCTCTCTCTATCACCTTCTCTCTCTTTCTCCCCCTCTTCCATTCTCCCTTCCTCTCCCGTTCATTCCCTCCCTCTTTCCCCCTCTCACTCTTTCTTTCTTCCCCTTCTCTCCCTCATTCTTTCTCTCTCTCTCTCTCTTCTTATCTCTTCTTCTCTGTCTCTACCTCTCTCACTCTCACCCTCTATATTTCTGTCTCTTACCTTTTATATTTTTCTCTCCCTTCCCTCTCCCTATCCCTCTCTCCCTCCATCCTCTCCTTCTCTCCCTCTCTCTATCACTCCTTCTCCTTCTCCCTATCTCTCTCATCCCTCTCCTTCTCTCCCTCTCTCTATCACTCCTCCTCCTTCTCTTTCTCTTTCCCTCACTCTCCCTATCTCCTCCTCTCTCTCCCTCTCTCTCCCTTATCTCTCTCTTCCTTTACCCTAATCTTTCCTTATCTTCACCTCCCTCTCCCCTCTCTCTCACTCACTTTCTCCCTCTAGCTCTCTTGATCTCTCTCTCCCTCTCTCTTCCCCTCTCTCCCCCTTCTATGCTCTCTCTCCCTCTCCCTCTATCTCGTTCCCCTTCCTCTTTCGTCTCTCTCTGCCTCCTTTCTCTCCCTCTCCCTCTCTCTCCCTCTCTTTCCCCCTCTCCCTTTCTCTCTCTCCTCTCTCTCTCTTTCTATCTCTCTCTCATTCTCTCCCTATCTATGCCTTCCTTTCCCTCTATGCCCTTCCCTTTCTCTCCCACTATCCATCTCCCTCTCTTCGTTTCTCCCTCTCCCTCTCTCTCCCTCTCTCTTTCTCTCTCCTCTCTCCATTGCTCCCTCTTCGTTTCTCTCTCCCTCATCCCTCTCTCCCTCTCTCTCCCTCTCTTATTATCGCCCTTTCTCTCCCTTCTTATCTCTTTCCCTCCTTCTCTCCCTCTCTCTCTCTCTCTTTCTCTCTCCCTCTTTCACTTCCTTTTTCCCCATCCCTCTCATATCTCTCCGTTCCCTCTAATCTCTCTCTCCCTCCCTCCCTTTTTTTCTTCATGTCTCCTTCTCTCACTCCCTTTCTATCCCTCTCTTCCCTCTCCCTCCCTTTCTCCCTCTCTCTCTATCTCCCTCCATCTCCCTCTCCCTCTCTCCCTCTCCCTCTCACTCTCTCCTTCTCCCTATCTATCCCTCCCCCTCTCTCTCTTTATATCTCCCTCCCTTTCTCTCTCTTTCTCCCTCTCTCTTCCCCTCTCTTTCTCTCTATCCCTCTCTCTCCCTCTCCCTCTCCCTCATTCCTTCTCCCCCTCTTTCCTCATTTTCCCTCCTTTTCTCTCTCCCTCCCTCTCCCTCTTTCTCTCTCTCCTCTCCTTATCTATATCCCTCTCCCTCTCTCCATCTCCCTCCCACTCTGCCTCCATCCCTCTTATTCCTTCTCCTTTTCTCCCCCTCTTCCTTTCTCTCTATCCTATCTCCCCTTTTTTATCTCTCTCTCGTTCCTCTCTTCCTCCATCTCCTTCTCTCTCTTTCCCTCTCTCCCTTTCCCTCTCTCCCTCTCCCTTCTTTCTCTTTCTCTCTCCCTCTCTTTTCCTCCCTCTCCCTCTCCCTCTCCCTCTCCTTTCCCTCTCTCTCCTCCCCCTCCCTCTATCTCTCTCCCTTTCTCCCTTCCTCCCTCTCCTTTTATCTCATCCTCTCACTCTTTCTATCTTTCTATCCCCTCTCTCCCTCTCTCTACTCCTTTCTCTCCTTCCCCCTCCCTATCTCCTTTCTCCCATTCCTTATCCCTATCTCTCTTCCTCTCTCTATCCCTCTTACTCCCTCTCTCTCCCTTCCTCTCTCTCCCTCTTTCTCTCCCCTTATCCATCCCTCTCCTTCTCTCTCTCTCTCTCACATTCTCCCTCCCTCTCTCCCTCTGTCTCCCTCTCCCCTCTCATTCTCCCTCACTTTCAACCTCTCTTTATCTCCCTCTCTTTATCTCCCTTTCTCCCTCTTCTATCTCCCTCTCCTTATCTATCTCTCTCCCTCTCCCTCCCTCTCCCTCCCTGTATCTCTCCCTCTCCATTACTTTTCATTCTCTCACTTTCACTCTCTTTCTCTCCCCCTCTCTCTATCCCCTCTTCTCTCCCTCTCTCCCTCTCTCTCCCTTTCTTCCTCTCACCCTCCTCACCCTCTTCCTCTCTCCCTCTCTCTCTCTTCCTCTCTCTCCTTCTTTCCCTCTTTCCCCTCTCTCTATCCTCCCTCTATCACTCCCTCTCTCTCTTTCTTTACCTCTCTTTTGCCCTCCCTCCCCTCTCTCTCTCCCTCTTCATCTCCCTCTCCATCATGGTTTTAAATAGCGATCGTTACATAACATAACGACCGTTATATAACGATAATGAGGCATCCTGTTACCATTATTCGGTGTTATTTACACTACAATGCCATTTCACATAAATAATGATAAATAATGACGTTAACATTATATAATGGTGTTGTACATAAAAAAAAATCAAACTTTACAAAAAAATAAAAAATGAAAACTATGCCTTAATTAATCACCAACCCATATAAAGAATGAAAATATTTTACGAGTCCAGTATACTTCCATTTCTAAATCTATTGAGGAGAGCAACCCGAAGAATCTATTACAAATTTTTCTAATCTTCATCTCAATTCGCAAGTCTTCTCCCATTCTCGAGATTGGTCCCCTCATTTGTTCTTTGTCCAGCTACTCGATCAATGAAGATGGAAAGGTAGCAAAATAACCCTAAGGTTCGATAAGAGAGCAAAGAGATAGAGATGAAAAAAAGAAAGATTTGCAATAGAGATAAAGAGAAGAGAGAGAGAGAGAGAGAGAGGAAGGAAAAAAGACGTGAAATGGAAATGTATGTAAATGCTTTGGAGTCCAAGGCTTTAGTTGAACAAATTACAATTAGCCTCTTTAGTTTGAAAAAATAATTTAGTTAGTCCTTCTTGTTTCAAATAACAATTATTTAGTTCATTTTATGTTATTTTCTAATTTTTTTCTTTTTATTTTAAACAATAGAAAAAAATAAGTTTATATCATAAAAATATTGATGGAAAAAAACATTTTATGAAAGAAAATAATATTACATTAAACATGATCAATATCAATCAAAAGATTAAATTATTTAGTTTAAAATAAAAAGGTTAATTAATTCATTTATCCAAATTAAAAGGACTAATTTATAATTTATTCAATTAAAGTACTGCATTTGTATAGATCTTTGATTTGGTTCGAGCAACTAAAATTTGGTTCAATAATAAGAAGTAAATTACACATTAGTCTCTTTAGTTTTGATAAATGAATTAATTGATCCTTCTTGTTTCAAGAACTAATTATTTAGTTTTTTTTTTGTTCATTTCACTTTATTTTTAAAATTGTTTTCCTTTTTGTTTTAAAAATAAATAAAAAAGTTTATATCATGAAAAAATTTATGGAATAAGATATTTTGTGGGATGAAATAATATTACATTAAATATGGTCACCATCGATAAAAAAATTGAATAATTAGTTTATTATTTTTTGTGTTATATAATCTATTAGAAGTGTTATTAACTTTTTTATAATAAATTTAACTATTTTTGTATAATTTTAAACTGTTGGAGATGTCATTACTTATTAGTATATTTAATTAGTAAAATTATTAAAAAAATGTGAATTAGAATAAATTTATTAATAGTTGCTAATGTATTCACAATATTGATTGTCGCAACCGTTATTTTACTACCGTTATGAGCCATGATCGTAATCATTTTTTCAATCACAACTACTATTTAAAACTATGCTCTCCATCTCTCTCTCTCTCTTTTCGGTCTCTCCCTCTCTTTCTCTCCCCCTCTTTTTTCTATCTCCCTCTCTCTCTCCTCTCCCTCTATCTCTTTATCCCCCTTCTCTTTCCCTTCTCTCTCCCTCTCCCTCTCCCTCTTTCTTTTGCTTTCTCACCCTCTCTCCCTCTCCCTTCCCTCTCTCTCCCCCTCTCTCCCTCTCTCTCTTTCCCTCTATCTATCTCCTTTCCCCTCTCACCCTTTATCCCTCTCCATCATCTATACCTCTCTCTCCCTCCCTTCCTATCCCTCTCTCTCTTTCTCTTTTTACCTCTATTTCTTTCTATCTCTCCCTCCCTCTCCCTCTCCCCCTCCTTCTCCCTCCCTCTATCCCTCTCCCACTCCCTCTCCCCTTTCTTCTTTCTCTCTCCCCTACACTCTCCCTCTCTCTCTCTCTCCATATCCCCCGCTCTACCTCTCTCTCCCTCTCTCCCTCCCTCTCCATCTCTCACCCTCGGTCTCTTTCCCTCTCTCCTTTTCTCTCTCCCTCTCTCCCTCCCTCTCCATCTCTCACCCTCAGTCTCTTTCCCTCTCTCCTTTCTCTCTCCCTCTCTATCCCTCTCTGTCTCACTCACTTACTCTCTCCATCTCTCTCCCTCTTCATCTCTCTCTCCTTCTATGTTTCTCTACTACTCACTATCCCTATCTATGTCCCTCTCCCTCCCTCTCCCTCTCACTTCTTCTCTTTCTCTCCCTATCCCTCTCTGTCTCACTTCTACTCGTGTCACTTTTGCTCTTTTAGTCCCTATCTCTCTCCCTTTCTCTCCCTTTCTCCATCTCTCTTCCTCTTTCTCCCTCTCTCCCTTTTTCCTTCTTTACTTCTCTCTCCCTCCTTATCTCTAACTCCTACCATCCCTCTCTCTCCCTCTCTCTCTCCTTCTTTATACCTCTCCCTCCCCCTCTCTCACTCTTTTTCCCTCCCTCCCTCTAACTCCTTACATCCCTCCCTCTCCCTCTATCCCCCTTTCTCCCTCTTTATCCCTCCTCCTCTCCCTCTCTCTCTCTCTCTCCGATCCATCTCTCTCTTATTTTCCTTCTCCCTTTCCCTCTTTCCCTCTCTTCCCCCTCTCTCTCTCCCCCTCTCTCTCCCTTTCTCACTCTCTCCCCCCACTCTCTCCCTCTCCCACTCCCTCTCTTTCTCCCTTTATCCCTCTTCTCTCCCCCTCTTTTCCTTTTTCTCTCTCTCTATCTCTCACTCCCTCTCTCCCACTCACCCATTTTCTTAGTCCTCTCTCTCCCTTTGCATATACCTCTCTCTCCATCTCTTCTTCTTCATCTCTCTCTCTCCCTCTCTTATTTCCTCTCTCTTTCTCCCTCACTCCCCTCTCCCATATCTCGCTCTCTTTCTCCCTCACTCTCCTTCCCTCTCTTTCTCCCCCTCTTTACCCCTCTTTCCCTCCCTCTATCACTCTCTCTCTCCCCCTCTATCCCCTCTCTCTTTCTCCCTATCCCCCTCTCTCCCTCCCTTTCCCTCTCTCCATCTCTCTCCCTCTCTCCCTCTTTGCTTCTCTCATTCTCTCCCCCTCTCTCTCTTTCCTTTTTTTACTCATTGACTCTCTCCCTATGTCTCTCTCTATCACTTTCCTTCTCTCCCCTCCTCTCTCTTTCTCTCTCTCCCTCTTTTGCCTCCCTTTCTATCCCATTTCACTCTCTTCCCCCTCCCTCTCTCTCCCTCTCTTTGTCCCTCCCTCCCTCTCTCTCCCTCTCTCCCTTTATCTATCTCTCTCTCATTCCCTCTCCCCTCTCTCACCCCTCCTCTTTTATCCCTATTTCTAGCTCTCTCTCCCATTCTCCCTCTTTTCCTCTCTATCTCCCTCCCAACCTCTTTCCCTCTCTCTTTCTCCATCTCTCTCCCTCTCTATCATTCTTTTGCTCTCTCGCTCCCTCCCTCTATCTCTCACTCTCACTCTCATAGTCTCTCTATCTCCTCCACTCTCCCACTCTCTTCCACTCTCTATCCGCCTCTCCTTGCCTCCTTTTCTCCCTCTCTCCCTCTCCATCTCCCTTTTTAGCACTCACTCTCTCCTCCTCTCTCTCCCTCCCTCTCCTTGCCTCTTGCCCCACTCCCCTCCCCTTTATCCCTATCTATTTCTCTTCCCCTCCCTCCCTTTCTCCCCCACTCTTCCTCTATCCCTCTCTCTCTCTCTCTCTCTTTCCCCTCTTGCCCTCTACCCCTTTTCCCTCTCCCTTTCTCCCTCGTTCCATCTCCCTCTCTCTCCTAACTTCTCTCCTTCTCCCTCTCTCTCCCCCTTTCCCTCCCTTCACTCTCCCTCTCTCCCTCTCTTTTCCACCTCTCTCCTACCCTCTCCATCTATCTCCCTTTCTCCCTCTCTCTCCCTCTCTCTCTTCATTTCTTTCTCTCTATCTCTCCCTCCCTTTATCCCTCTCTCTTACTCTCTCCTTCTCTCTCTCTCATGTAAACACTATCTCTCTCCCTCCTCCCACTCCTTCCTCCTCTCTTTAATTTCCTCTCTCTATCACTACTTTCCCTTTCTTCTCTCTCTTTCCCTTTCTTCCTCTCTCTCCCTCTCCCTCTCTCTCTCTTCCCCTCTCGCTCTCCCTCTCTCTATCCCTCTCTCTCACTCCGTCTCCTACTATCTCTCACCCTCTCCCTTTCCCTATCTCCCTTTCTCCCTCTCTCTCCCCCTCTCCCTCTCTCTCTATCTACCATCCTCTCTCTCTCCTAATAACTATTTCTCTCTCTACCATCCTTTCTCTCTCCCTCTCTACCTCGGTCTACCACTCTTTATCTCTCTCTCCCTCTCCCTCTACCTCTCTCTCTCCTCTCTTCTTTCTCCTCTTCTTTCTCCCTCCCTCTCCCTTTCTATCCCTTGCTCTCTCCCCCTCTCTTTTTCTCTCTCCCTCATCTCTTCACTCTCCCTTTCTCTCTCTCACTCTATCTCCCTCCATCTTTTTTCCTTTTACCCTTCCCCTCTCTCTACCTCTCCTAGTCCATCTCTCTCTCCATTTCCCTCTCCCTCTCCCTCTCTCTCCCCCACTCTTCCTCTCTATTCCCCTCTCTTTTCCCCTACATCCCTATATCTCTCTCTCCCTTCTCTTACTCCCCTTCCCTCCCTCACTCTCCTCTCTCTTCATTCACCTCTCTCTCTCTCTCTCTCTCTCTTTCTCTTTCTCCCTCTATTGTTTTCCCTTTCTCATGCTTTCTTTATCTCTCTCTCTTTCTTTGTCTACCTCTCCCTCTCCCTCTCCCTCTCACTCCTTCCTTATTCTCTCTCCTCTCCTCTCCCTCCCCTCACTCTCTCTTTCTCTCTTTCTCCCACTCTCTCTACCTCCCTCTCCCTCTCTCCTAACTCTGGCACTCCCTCACTCTCCCTCCCCTTCTCTCTCCTTCTCTTCTCTCTTTCCCTCTCACTCTCCCTCTCTCTTACTCTACTTCCCTCTCCCTCTACCTCTATCCATCCCCTTACTCTCTCCTCCTCTCCCTCTCTCCCTCTCTCTCTCCCCTTCATTCCCTCTCCCTATCTCCATCGCCCTCTCTCTCCTCTCTCTCCCCCTCTCTCCCTCTTCCCTTCTCTCTTCCTCTCTATCCTCTCTCCCTCCTCTAGCTCCCTCTCTCCCTACCTCTATCTCTCTCCCTCACCCACTCTCTCCCTTCTCTCCCTCCCCATCACTTCCTTAGTCTCTATATCTCTCTCCCCCTCTCTTCCTTTCTCCCTCTCTTCCTCACTCTCTTTCCCTCTCTCTCTCTCTCTCACCTTCTCTCCCTCTCTCCTACCTTCCTACGACCTTCATCTCTTTCCCTCTCTATCTCTCTCTACTCTATCCCTTCCTCTCACTCCCTTTCTCTCTCTTTGTCCCTCTCTCTCTCTCCCTCTCTCCCTCTCCCTCACCCTATCTCCCTTTTTCCTCCCTCCTTCCATCCCTCTCCCCTAATCTCTCCCTTTTTCCTCCCTCTTTCTATCCCTCTCCTTTAATCTCTCCCTTTTATATCTCTCCCTATTTCCCTCTCTCTCTCTCTCTCCCTCTATTTCTTTATCTCTCTTCGTCTCTCTCTTTCCCACTCTCCCCTTCTCTCCCTCTCTCCCTCTCTTCCTCTTGCCCCTTTCCTCTCTCTCCTTTTCTATCTCTCTCTCTCTCCTCCTCTCCTTCTTACTTCCTCTCTCTCCCTCTTCTCTCTCCCACTCTCTCAATCTCTCCCTATATATATCTCTCTCTCCCTTCTCTCCTTATGTCTCTCTCCCTCTCCCTTTCCCTCCCTCTCTCCCTCTCTCACCCCCTCTCCCTCTCCTTCTTTCTCCCTCTCTCCCTCTATCTATCTCCTCTTCTCTCTCCCTCTCTCCTTTTTATTTCTCTTGCCCTCTCTCTCCCTCACTCTCGCCGTCTCCCTCCCCTTTTGTCTTTATCTATCCCCTCTATCTCTCTCTCCCCTATTTTTCGCTCCCTCTATCTTTCACTCCTTCTCACTCTCTCTTTCCTTCTCTCTCCCACTCTATCCCACACTCTCTTTTTATCTCCCTCTCTCCTCCTCTCCTCCTCTTTATCCCTCTCTCCCAATCTCTCCCTACGTCTCTCTCCCTCTCCCCCTCTATCCTTACATCTCTCTCCCTCTCCCTTCTCTCTCTTTCTCCCTCTCTCATTTATCTCTCTCCCTCTAGTCTTTTCCTCCCCTTATCTCTCTTTCTTTCTCTCGCCCTCTATTTCTCTCTCCCTCTCTTTTTTCTCCTTCTTACTCTCTCTTTCCCTCTCTCTCCTACTTTTACTCTCTCCCACTCTATCCAACTCTCTCTTTGTATCTCCCTCTCTCCCCCTTTTTCTCCCTATCTCTTAATATTTCCTTACATATCTCTCCCTCTCCCCTCTATCCCTATATCTTTCTCCCTCTCCCTTTCCCTCTCTCTCGCTCGTTTCCCTCTCACTCCTCTCTTTCTCGTTTACCTCTCTCTCCCTCTCTCTTTTCTCCCCTCTATCTCTCTTTCCCTCTCCTTTTGTCTTTATATCTCCCCTCTATCTCTCTCCCCTATTTCTCTCTCTCGTTTCTTTTTTACTCTTTCTCTATCTCTCCGCCTCCCTCCGTATCTCCTACTCTATACCTCTCTATCCTTTTAACTCCCACACTCTCCCTCTTTCTCTCCCTCTCTTTCCATCACTCAAGAACTCTCTCACTCTCTCTTTCTCTCACTCTCCCTCCCTCTCTCTCTGCCTCTATCTCTCCCTTAATCTTTCTTTCTCTCCCTCCCTCCCTCCCTCTCTCCCTTTCCCTCCCTCCCTCCCTCCTTCCCTCTAACTCTCTCTTTCTCTCTCACTCTTTCTCTTGCCCTTTCTCCCTCTTTCTCTCTCTCCTTCTCTTTTTGCCTCCCTCTCCCTCTCTCCCCATCTCCCTCCCACTCCCTCCCTCTCCGATGCTTGCTCTCTCCTTCTTTTTCTCCCACTCCCTCCCCTCTCTACCTCTCTCTCCCCATCATTCCCCCTTAGTCTCCCAATCCCTCTCTTTCTCTCCCATTCCCTCTCTTTCTCCCTCTCCCTCCTTATCTATCCCTCTCACTTTTTCTCTCTCTGTCTCTCTCTCTCACTTCTTATCTCTCGCCCTCCCTCTCTCTCCCCTAACTCTTCGTATCCCTCTTCTCTATCTCTTTTTCCCTCTTCCTCATCTCTCTCTCCATCTCTCCCTTTCCTCCCACTCTTTTCTTATCTCTCCCTCTCTCTTCTCTCTCTCCCAATCTCTCCCACTTTCCTTCTCTCTCTCCCTCTTTCTCCCTTTCTCCTCTCCTTCTCCCCTTCCCTCTCTCTATCTCTTTGTCTCTCCCTCTCTCTCCCCATCTCTCTCTATCTTCCTCTCTCTCTTTCTCTCTATCCTTCCCTCTCCCTCTCCCTCTCTCTACCTCTTCTTATCCATCTCTACCTCTCCCTCTCTCTCGCTCTCTCTCCCTCCCAATCCCTCCCTTTCTCCACTCCCCTTGCTCTCTCTCCCTCTCTCTTGATCTTTCTCTATCTCTCTCCCTCTCTCTCCCTCACTCTTCCTCTCTTTCTCTCATCTCTCTCCCTCTCCCTTTCTTTCCTTCTCTCTCCCTCTCCATCTCTTTCTTAATTTTAATCTCTCTTTCTCACTCTCTATTTCTCTACCTCTCTCTCTCTCCCTCTTTCACTCCATCTATCTCCTTCTCTCACTTGTTTTCCCTTTTCCCCCTCTCTCCTCCTCTCTCTCTCCCTCTCCCTTTTCCTCTTTCCCTCATCTCTACCCCTCTCACCCTCTCTCTCCCTTTCTCTCCCTCTCTCCTTCTATCTCCCACTCTCTCATCCTCTCTCGTTTTCCCTCACCATCTCCTCAATTTATCCCTTTCTCCCCACTCTCACTCGCTTCTCTCTCCCTCTCCCATTCGCTCCCTCTCTCTCCCTCCCCACTCTCTCCCACTCTCTTTCTCTTGCTCTTTTTTGTCTTCCTCTCTCCCTCACTCTATCTCTCCCTCTCTCCCCTTCTCTCAATCTATCTCTCCCTTCCCTCTCCCTTTTTCGACTCTCTCCCTCTCTCCTCATCTCTCTTTATATCCTAATCTCTCTCTCCCCCTTTTTCTCCCCCTATCACTCCCTCCCTCCCTCTATCCATCTCTCTTCTCTTCTCTCCTTTGCTCTCTTACTATAGCCCTCACCCTCCCTTTCTCCTTCTCTCTCTCTCTCACTCCCCAATCTCTCTCCCTCCCTCTCTCTTCTTATCTCTCTCCCTCACCCTCTCTTCTTTCCTCCCTCTCTCCCTCTCTTCTTTCCTCCCTCTCTCCCTCTCCTTTGACCTTTCCTTCTCCCTCTCTTCTTTCCTCCCTCTCTCCCTCTCCTTTGACCTTTCCTTCTCCCTCTCTTCTTTCCTCCCTCTCTCCCTCTCCTTTGACCTTTCCTTCTCCCTCTCTTCTTTCCTCCCTCTCTCCCTCTCCTTTGACCTTTCCTTCTCCCTCTATCTCTCTCCCTCCCTCATTCTCTCCCTCTCTTTTTCCCCAACTCTCCCTCCCTTTTCCTCTCCCACTCTTTCCTTCCCTCTTCTTCTCCCTCTCTTTTTCATGCTCTCTTTCCCCTATTGTACTCTTATCTCTCTCCCTCTCTCTTTTCCCTCGCCATCTCCCTTTTCCTCTCTCTACCTCCCTCTCTCTCACTCCTATTCCCTCTCCCTTCCTCTTTCTCCATCCCTCATTTTCTCTCCCTCTCTATCTCGCCCAATCTCCCCGTAACCCTCGTAAAATCCATAGTCGTATAAGTGTACGTATCGAGATATTTATATTCATACGTATATAATGTATCGGTTACGCATGTGAAAATCAGTAGCTGAGTCAAAATATGTACTTGGAATATGTGGTATGTATGTATTTGTTGAGAGTAACTGGTGTACGTAAATATTTAGGCAGAATAATTTTGGATGAATTAATTAGTAAATCCCTTGTAAAGTGATAATTGCCAAACATTTTGGGTGGAAAGTTTTGGAAACATAACTAAATAAATTACCCTCAAATTAATCACAATTTAAGCCTCATTTACATTTAATCTTACCTCAAGCTATTGACACTTGGCTTGTTCATTAATCGGGAGAGGAAACATGAGATATTTAAGCAAGGAAATGGATAAGGATGCCCTTATTTTCCGGTGCATCCCGTTACTTACCCAAAAGAAAGAAAGAAAAAGTGAAAGAGAAGGGAGAAAGGGAGAAAAACGGGAAGAAGAAGAAGGGAAAAGAAAGGAAAAAGAAAGGGAAACTAAAAGGAAGCCAAAGAGATTTTAGGAAAGTTTAATCCAATGTAAGTAGGTTTCATTTTTTTTTTTTTGCTTTGTTTATGCTTTCCATGTTTATTCTATGAGTTGTTTAATTCATGTAAAATGTGATTATGGTATTTTGTGATGACTTTAAACACTTGATGTTTGATGATGGATGGTTATGCATGTGTGATGAGAAATGTGCTTTAAGAGAAGATTTTTGGATTTTAGGGGTGGAAAAACTCGAACTTGGTGTGATTTATTTCGGGATCTTAGATTGATTTTTAGGAATAATGCGAAGAATAAAAGTTGTTAATCTATATGTCTATTATATCTCTTTAACATTTTGTGACTTTTAGAAATATATATATATGGAGTTATGACTGACTTGGTATGGATTGTTCGAATGGACCACCTACTCGGAAAAATATTTCATTCCGAAAGTTGTGTGATTTATTTCGGGATCATAGAGTGGTTTTTGGGCAGAACTCAAAGAAGGTAAGTTTTTCATATATGTTTCTACTAGATGTATATAAAATTTCATGATTTTTAGATCTGTATGTAAGGATTTATGACTTATTTGGTACGGATCATTTGAATGGACCAACTACTCGGAAAAAAATTATTTAGTTCCGAAACTCGTGTGATTTATTTAATGGTTTTAGACTGATTTTTTACGGTAACTTAAAGAATGAAAGTTTTTGATCTGTGTGTCTACTATCTCTCCTTAGAAATTCGTGATTTTTAGATAGATATTTAAAGAGTTATGGCCAATTTGGTCTAGGTTGTTTAGGTGTACCATTGCTGGAAAATTTTTAACCTAAAACAAATGGGCTTGGACCAAAACAAAAAGGGGTTTGGATTCCATTAAATGGGCTTGAGTTAAAATGAGATGAGCTTGGATTTAAAAATAAAGTGGACTTAGATTAAAACAAATGGACTTGGGCTTGGATTAAAATAAATGAGCTTGGATTAATGCTAACGGGCTTGGACTTAAATAAAATAAACTTGGCTATGGACTTGGACTAAAATCAAAAGGCTTGGTTTTAAAGTAGATGGGCTTAGACTAAAATAAGTGGACTTAGATAGAAATAAAAAGGATTTGAAAATTTTAAAGAAAATTTATTATTTTAGAGAGGAATAAAAAAAAAGAAAGAATTGGACGTTCTTTTAATTATTAATGAAACTAATGAATAATATTAATGAGCGAAGGTTGTGTTTTCGCTATGAGTACCATGATTGGTATGTGAGCGCGGGGTAATCCCGAGTGTTGGTTGGACCGTGAGTATGGCTTGAGAAAGAAGGGCTGGTACTCGAGTTTGGTTGAATGTGATTAAACATGTCATCACATGCATCATGTGTATTGGGGGTGGAAATAAATTGAGAAAAATCATTGAGTCTTGAATTGACATGGTTTGGTACCCAAATTGAGTGGAATGGGTAATAGCAAGGAATCCATAGTGCGAGCTCTATTTACTAACACTCGTTAAGCGAGGGATAATTTTGGTAACCGTGTGCTACAACGAGGGATAATTTCATTACGAGCGATAAGTGATATTGAGATCACCGAGAGAAAGTAATAGAGCAATAGATGATAACATGATCACCGAGAGATTGGGCGCGCGAACTTGCATATACCTATGGTACCCGGATTAAAATGGATGAAAATGTGAGAAACACAATAGCATTGCATATCACGTGCATCACCCTACTTACCGAGCTTTGGCTCATTCCGTTATTGTATTTGTGTTGTTCGAGCAAGGGCAAAGTTAAGCTGATTAAGGATGCTACTAGTTCTCGCTAAAAGAGGCTCATGTGTGACTCATAAAAATAGGAATATCTTTTGTGTCATTTAAAAGGGGTACGGGCCTAGTTTTTAAATTTTTAGGCATTTTGAATATTTTATAAATTATAGAACTATCCGAAATAATATTGTAAATTATATCATACGTTTCTCACGGTTTAGTTTATGTTATGTATGATGGAGGAAGTAGGGGACTTCGTCCCAATAATGTGTCGCGCCGGTCACGCTTGTTAGGTAATAGGCAAAGGAGTCTGGGGCGTCACATTTATTAGTATCAGAGCTTTGGTTTAGTAAGTTGGGTAGAGTCCTACGTGTCACATGAGCCCAAGAACCAGTACTTTTCGATGGTAAAAAAAAAAAATTTCGATTCATTATATGTTTGGGTAAATAAATGTATGTGATTGTTGTATATATTTTGTGTTGGTATATACTCATACACCATAAAATAATGACGATTAGAAATATTCTCGTTGTAGATGCCGTGTATATGATGTGTTCCCCGAGTTGCTAGGACCCGCGAGTAGAGGATCACACTAGCCGCTTATTGGTTAGAACTAAATAACCTTGCTATGACACCGGATCGGGATATAGTTACTCACGTTACTAAAGTATATGACCCGATTCAAGCACATAGTATTTGCCGACGCCACTTTTACCCAAGATCTGTAACCTAGATTATATGCGGATGACTTTACATAGGACTCTCTTACCCGAGGATCAACGATTGCTAAATGAGGTATGAGAGGGTCAAATTGATTGCAATTCCTATCGAAACCTAATCCAAACTTTCTTGCCAATCCAGAGTTAAGCGGACCCTTATTAGGCCGATGTTTAATTGGGGTCTACCCGTGTGCATTGCTCGAGAAATCACACATGCCACATTGATCGATGCTATCAATTGGTGGACGGTAGAGGGTGCCTTTCTATGACACGTCCGATACATATTCCGATATGCTAGCCGCACTACTTAGACATATGATGTACGACGTGGTAGCCTTCGTACACTTTTGATTACGAAAACCCTTAGGAGGGGAAGTGCTTGTAAAAGCCAATTTTATATGAAATGCTTAACATATATATATGGAAAATATGTAAATTTTTGTATGTATCCGAATGACTTCCATTATATCTTGCTTATGATATGAAAGAATGTCGATATCATAACTAACCTAGATATAACATGACATGTATAAAGCTAAAACATGCCGCCGAGAAGGAACCCAGTGCGAGAAGGAGGAGAAGGAACCTCCAATGATAACAACATGAACCAACAAGATGTATTGAATCGTATGTTGGACATACTACAAGCAACAACAGCAAGCAATACAATAACAACAACAAACCCATGTGGAGCAAATGAGACAACTTCGGCTATGCGCCAACAGCCTCCACCTCCGTCGCCTCAGCATAGGAATGACATGGTGGAGAGATTCCGCAAGATGAATCCTCAAGAATTCTCTAGAGGTGTTAACCCGCCGATAGCGGAAGAATGGATTAAATCCTTGGAGGCAATATTTGAGTATCTACACTTTAATGATAATGAACGAGTGTCGTGTGTTATCTTTATGCTAACCATAGATGCCCGCACCTGGTGGAAAAGTGCACGAGTAACGCTTAATGTACCCACGTTAACTCGGGAGAGGTTTAAGGAAATGTTTTACAACAAGCATTTCACCGTCGACGTAAAGGCTAGGAAGATTCATGAATTTCTAGAATTGAAACAAGATGGAATGTCGGTAGGGGAATATGTAGAAAGGTTTGAACAAGGGTGCCGATTTGTTTCATTCATTGCCAAGGATGAAAATTTAAAAAAGAATCAATTTTTAACAAGACTAAACCCGAGAGTTCGGAGTATGGTACGGATGTCCGTCGCCAATATTTTTCCAAAAATGGTAGACAAAGCACTATTGGCGGACGAGGATCGAAAGGAATTTCAAAGGAGATACAACGAAAAGGCAAACATTCAAGTCCGGAGCTTCTTCCTCTAGGCCATTAAGACGAGCTCGCCAAGAAACTTCAATCGAGGTGGTGGTCTAGAAATTGCATAAGCTACCAAAGCGACACCATATGCCCCAAGGCCACTACCGGAAGTCAACCGAGACCAATGTTGGGTAACCAATCTCGATGCAATAAGTGTGGGAGGTTTCACACCGGGGAGTGTCCACCGGATTTGAGAACTTGTTTTATCTATCACAAGCAAGGGCACATAGCCTTTAACTATCCCCAAGTACAGAAACGAGGACCAGGAAGGGTACCTGCTCGGGTGTATACGATGACTCAAGAGGAGGCCGATCGAAAGGACTCGGTAGTGATTTGTGGTAATGTCTCACTCCTTGGCTTGGTTACTTATGTTTTGATTGATTTTGGTGCTACTCATTCATTCATATCAAAAACATTGGTAGAAAGCCTAGGTATTAAACCCAAAACATTGACAGTATGATATCCGATACTAGTCCCTTCCGGAGAATATATGGAGTCAACGAGCCTAGTAAAATAGTGTCCAATACGGATTGAGATAGGAGTTTGGAAGCAGATTTGATAGTACTCGGACCTTCAAGATTTTGATTTAATTCTAGGAATGGATTGGCTATCAAAGCACGATGCCCATATCGATTGTCGAGGTAAGAGAGTAGTTTTTGATCTACTCGGAGGTTAGCAGTTAGAATTTAGGGCCGATACGAAGGCTCAAGCCATACCGATCATATCAACCATAAAAGCTTGAAAGATGCTGGGAAAAGGGTGTATAGGGTACCTAGCACATGTGGTGGATAGTCGGGTAGAACAAGAGTTGAAGCCGGGAGATATAGAGGTTGTACGAGGTTATTTCAACGTTTTCCCATAAGGTTTGACCACGCTACCATTAGAGAGAGAGTTAGAATTTGAGATTGAATTAGAGCCGGGCACGACTCCAATTTCTAAGACTCCTTATAGGATGGATGCAATGGAGTTGAAAGAGTTAAAGGTGCAACTACAGGAATTACTCGGATAAGGGATTCATACGCCCTAATTCCTCACCATGGGGAGCTCCAAGATCTGTTCATGAAGAAGAAGGACGGTAGTATACGGTTATGTATTGACTATCGAGAATTGAATTGGGTGACAATTAAAAATAGGTACCCGTTGCCTCGAATTGATGACTTATTCGACTAATTACAAGGTGCGACGGTGTTCTCCAAGATAGATCCGCAATCGGGATATCACCGACTGAGAGTAAGATCGGAGGATGTGAAGAAGACAGACTTTCGTAATGAGATACGACCACTATGAATTCCTAGTAATGCCGTTTGGATTGACTAATGCCCCAACTCGCCGTTTTGGACTTGATGAATCGAGTCTTTAAAAGATTCCTAGATAAATTTATCATTATGTTCATCGATGATATTTTGGTTTATTCTCGGAGCCGGGAGGAGCATAGGGAACATTTAAGAGCTACTTTAGAGATTTAAGAGAGTAGTAGTTATACGTCAAATTCAAGAAATACGAATTTTGGCCGGAGCAAGTAGCTTTTCCTAGCCATGTGGTGACAAAAGAGGGTATAGCAAGAGATCCAAGAAAAGTAGAGGCTACCCAAAACCGGCCTACCCCGAAGAACGTGACGAAAGTATGAAGTTTCTTAGGACTAGCCGGTTATTATTGGAGATTTGTGGAGGGCTTCTCTAAGATAGCCGGGCCTCTTACTATCTTGATGAAAAAGAATGTCAAGTTTTAGTGGACTGGATGTTTGTGAGGAGAGTTTTCAAGAATTAAAGCAAAGGTTAGTCACCGCTCCAAGTGCTAACCATTTCGTCCGAAGGTGGAAACTTTATGGTGTATAACGACACTTCTAAAAATGGGCTAGGAGCGATGTTGATGCGAACGGAAGAGTGGTAGCATATACGTCACAATAACCGACGGAATATGAATTAAATTATCCGACACATGATTTGGAGTTAGCGACGGTAGTCTTTGCCCTAAAAATTTAGTGACACTACCTATACGGGGAGAAGTGTGAGATATATACGGATCACAAAAGTCTACGATATATCTTCACACAAAAAGAGTCGAACATGAGGCAAAGAAGGTTGTTGAGCTAGTAAAGGACTATGACCGTATAATCAATTACCACCCGAGAAAAGCCAATATTGTTGCCGATGCTTTAAGTAGAAAATTGGTAGCAACGATGCAATTAATTCAACGACTGATAGAAAGGGACTTTCAAAAGCTAGAATTAGAGGTAATTCCTATAGGCCATAAAAATATTTTATCGACTTTGATAGTCTAGCCGACTCTAAAGGAGAGAATCAAGATGGAGCAACAGTGTAGATGCAAAGCTAACTAAAATAAAACAGAGTATAGAGGCTGGAAAGGAGTCTAATTTTGAGGTGGATGATAAAGACGTAATTAAATTTAAGGGAAGGTTATGTGTTCCCTCGGTGGAGGACTCGAAGGAAGAGATACTAAGGGAAGCACATGCAACTCCATACTCGATACACCTAGGAAGCACAAAAATATATCAAGATTTACGAAAATGTTATTGGTGGCCCGGAATGAAGAAAGACGTGGCAAATCATGTAGCAAGATGTCGACTTGTCAACAAGTGAAAGCGGAGCACCAAAGACCCTCGGGAGCGTTAAAACCGTTGGCAATTCCATAATGGAAATGGGAGCACGTAATTATGGATTTTGTCATGGGATTGCCAAGGTCGGAGAAGGGGTTAGATGCTATTTGGGTGATTGTGGATAGGTTGACCAAATCAGCCCATTTTTTTCGAGTCAAGACCACCTACAATCCGAACCAAGTATGCCCAGTTGTACATTAATGAGATGATAAGACTACATGGGATTCCGATCTCAATTGTATCGGATCGAGATACAAGGTTCACCTCTATATTTTGAAAGAGTCCGCATAAAGCCATGGGCACGAAGCTAAACTTTAGCACGACTTATCATCCTCAAACTAACGGACAATCGGAGCGAGTAATTCAAATTCTAGAAGATATGTTACGAGCATGCATTCGGATTAGTCTAGAAAATGAGAAAAATATGTAAGCTTAGCTGAATTTGCGTATAATAATAACTACCAAGCTTCAATTGGAATGGCTCCGTATGAAGCTTTGTATGGACGTCGATGTAGATCTCCCATGCATTGGGATGAGTTCGGAGAAAGAAAGTTACTAGGACCGCAGTTGGTATAGCAAACGATCGAAGCAAGTGGATAAAATCCATCAACGACTAAAAATAGCTCAAAGCGAGACGGAAAAGCTACGTCGACAAGAGATGAAGAGATCTAGAATTCGAAATCGGTGACTATGTGTTCCTAAGGGTTTCACCGATGAAAGGCATGCTACGATTCGAAAAGAAAGGGAAGCTCGAGTCCCCAATACATTGGACCATTTCGGATAATGGATCGAGTAGGCGATAAAGCATATCGCCCGTTGCTACCATCATCCTTAGTGAGTGTGCATAATGTGTTCCATGTTTCTATGCTAAGGAAGTGCGTTGGAGAACCTAGCCAAAACTTGAAGACAGTTATACCGAACCTTACCCTTGACATGACATATGAAGAGAAACCGATCTAGATTTTGGATAGTCAAGTCAAACAGTTGAAGAATAAGGAGATTAGGCTAGTTAAAGTTATGTAGGAGAATCACGATCGTGAAGAAATGACGTGGGAGCTGGAGGAAGAGATGAGAGAAAAATACTCGATATTATTCGAATAGGTCAATTTCGAGGAAGAAATTTCTTTTAAGGAGGGGAGAAATGTAACCCTCGTAAAATCCATAGCCGTATAAATATACATATCGATATATTTATATTCGTACGCATATATATAGTGTATCGATTACGTATGTGAAAATCCGTAACTAGTGCCAAAATATGTACTCGGAATATGTGGTATGTACGTATTTGTTGAGAGTAACTATTGTATGTAAATATTTAGGCGGAATAATTTTGGATGAATTAATTAGTAAATCCCTTGTAAAGTGATAATTGCCAAACATTTTGGGTGGAAATTTTTGGAAACATAGCTAAATAAATTACCCTCAAATTAATCATAATTTAAGCCTCATTTACATTTAATCTAACCTCAACCTATTGACACTTGGCTTGTTCATTAATTGGGAGAGGAAACATGAGATATTTAAGCAAGGAAATGGATAAGGATGCCCTTATTTTCCGGTGCATCCCGTTACTTACCCAAAAGAAAGAAAGAAAAAGTGAAAGAGAAGGGAGAAAGGGAGAAAAATGGGAAGAAGAAGAAGGGGAAAAGAAAGGAAAAAGAAAGGGAAACTAAAAGGAAGCCAAAGAGATTTTAGGAAAGTTTAATCCAATGTAAGTAGGTTTCATTTTTTTTCCTTTGTTTATGCTTTCCATGTTTATTCTATGAGTTGTTTAATTCATGTAAAATGTGATTATGGTATTTTGTGATGACTTTAAACACTTGATGTTTGATGATGGATGGTTATACATGTGTGATGGGAAATGTGCTTTAAGAGAAGATTTTTGGATTTTAGGGGTGGAAAAACCCAAACTTGGAGTGATTTATTTCGGGATCTTAGATTGATTTTTAGGAATAATGCAAAGAATAAAAGTTGTTGATCTATGTGTCTATTATATCTCTTTCACATTTCATGACTTTTAGAAATATATATATATATGGAGTTATGACCGACTTGGTATGGATTGTTCGAATGGACCACCTACTGGAAAAATATTTCATTCCAAAAGTTGTGTGATTTATTTCGCGATCATAGAGTGGTTTTTAGGAATAACTCAAAGAAGGCAAGTTTTTCACCTATGTTTCTACTAGATGTATATAAAATTTTGTGATTTTTAGATCATTATGTAAGGATTTATGACTGATTTGGTATGGATCGTTTGAATGGACCACCTACTCGGAAAAAAATTATTTTGTTTCGAAACTCGTGTGATTTATTTAAGGGTTTTAGAATGATTTTTAGAGGCAACTTAAGGAATGAAAGTTTTTGATCTGTGTGTCTACTATCTCTCCTTAGAAATTCGTGATTTTTGGATATATATTTAAAGAGTTATGGCTGATTTGGTATAGGTTGTTTAGGTGTACCACTCGCTGGAAAATTTTTAACCTAAAACAAATGGGCTTGGACCAAAACAAAAAGGGGTTTGGATTCCATTAAATGGACTTGAGTTAAAATGAGATGGGCTTGGATTTAAAAATAAAGTGGACTTAGATTAAAACAAATTGACATGGGCTTAGATTAAAATAAATGGGCTTGGATTAATGTTAATGGGCTTGGACATAAATAAAATAAACTTGGCTATGGACTTGGACTAAAATCAAAAGGCTTGGTTTTAAAGTAGATGGGCTTGGACTAACAAAAATGGGCTTAGACTAGAATAAGTGGACTTAGATAGAAATAAAAAGAATTTGAAAATTTTAAAGAAAATTTATTATTTCGGAGAGGAATAAAAAAAAGAAAGAAAGAATTGGACCTTCTTTTAATTATTAATGAAACTAATGAACAATATTAATGAGCGGAGGTTGTGTTCCCGCTATGAGTACCATGATTGATATGTGAGCGTCGGGTGAATCCCGAGTGTTGGTTGGACCATAACTATGGCTTGAGAAAGAAGGGCTGGTACCCGATTTTGGTTGAATGTGATTAAACATGTCATCACTTGCATCATGTGCATTGGGGGTGGAAATAAATTGAGAAAAATCATTGAGTCTTGAATTGACACGGTTTGGTACCCGAATTGAGTGGAATGGGTAATAGCAAGGAATCCATAGTGCGAGCTCTATTTACTAACACCATTAAGTGAGGGATAATTTCGCTAACCGTGTGCTACAACGAGAGATAATTCTATTGTGAGCGATAGGTGATATTAAGATCACCGAGAGAAAGTAATAGAGCAGTAGATGATAACACGATCACCGAGAGATTGGGCGCACGGACTTGCATATACCTGTGGTACCCGGATTAAAATGGATGAAAATATGGGAAACACAATAGCATTGCATATCACGTGCATTACCCTACTTACTAAGCTTTGGCTCATTCTCGTTATTGTATTTGTGTTGTTCGAGCAAGGGCAAAGTTAAGCTCGATCGAGGATACTATCGATTCTCGCTAAAAGAGGCCATGTGTCACTCATAAAAATAGGAATATCTTTTGTGTCATTAAAAAGGGGTACGGGCCTAGTTTGTAAATTTTTAGGCATTTTGAATATTTTATAAATTATAGAACTATCCGAAATAATGTTGTAATGTTGTAAATTATATCATACGTTTCCCACGGTTTAGTTTCTATTGTGTATGATGGAGAAAGTAGGGGACTTAGTCCCAACAAGTGTGTCGCGTCGGTCATGCTTGTTAGGTAATAGGGAAGGGAGCTAGGGGCGTCACACTCCCTATCTCCCCTCTCTCGTTTCCTCTCACTCTTTATCTCTCCTAATCACCCTATCTCTCCCTCCCTCTCTCTCACACCCTCTTGCTCCATCTCACCTCTCTCCCTCTCCACACCTCTATTCCTCTCTCTCTCCCTCTACTTCTCTTCCTCTCTCTTTTGCCCTCTCTCTCTCTACCCTCCCTCTATCCGTCTCCTTCTATCCATCATCCTCTCTCCTTCTCGCCCTCCCATCCCTTTCTTTCCCTCTCCCTCTCTCTCCCACTTTTTCTCTCTCTTTCTCTCCTTTTCTCTTTTACTCTAGCACTCTCCCTCCTTTTCTCCTTCTCTCTCTCCCATCCCTTTTTTCCCTCTCCCTCTCTCTCCCTCTCTCTCCTTTTCTCTTTTACTTTAACCCTCTTTCTCTCCCTTATCTCTCTCTCTCCCTCCCTCCCTCCCTCTCTCTCCCTCCCTTGTTCTCTCCCTCTCTCTTTCCCCCTATCTCCCTCCCTCTCTCTCATACCCTCTTTTTGCACCTCTCTCTCCCTCTCCCTGTCTCATTCCCTCATTCTCTCCTTTTTTCTTTCCTCCACCTTCCCTCCCTCTCTCTCTCTCTTATATTTCTTCCTCTAGCTCTCACTCTCTCTTTCATACTCTCTCTCCTTCTCTCCTTTTCCCTCTCCCTCACTCTCTCCCCACACACTCTCTCCATCTTGTTCCCTCTCTCTTTCTCTATCACTCTCTTTCGCTTTATCTCTCTTTTTCTGTCCCTCTCTATCTCTCCTAATTACCCTATCTCTCCCTTTCTTTCTCTCTCACACTCTCTTCGTCTCACCTCCCTCCCTCTCCACACCCCTCTCCCTCCACCTCTCTTTCTCTCTCTCTTATCCTCTCTCTCCTCCCCCTCTCTCTACCTCTTTCTCTCCCTTTCTCGATCTCCCTTCTATCTCCTTTTCTCCTTTCATCTTCTTCTCGCCCTTATCTACCTCCCTCTCTCATTCTCTCTCTTTCCTCCCTTTCTTTCCTTCTCTTTCTCTCTCCCTCTCTCTCGCTCTTCCTCTTTCTTTCCCTTTCTCTCTCTTCATCACTCTATCTTTTTGTCTCTCCCTTTCTTTCCTCCTCCTTCTCTCCCTGTCCCCCTTCTTATCCTCCACTCTCTCCATTTATCTCTTCCTCTCTTTCTCCCTCCCTCGCTCTCTCCCTCTTTTTCTCTCTTTATGCATCTCTCACTCCCTCTTTCTCCCTTTTCCTCTCCCTCTCACTCTATTTCTCTCCCTTTCTATCACATTATTCCTTTCTTAACTTCTCTCTTACCAGCTCCTACTCTATCTCTCTATCTCCCCTAATATCTCTCTCCCTCTCTCTTTCTTCCTCTTCCCCTCACCATCTCTATTTCCCCCTCTCCTTTTCCTTCTTTCCCTTCTCTCTTCCTCACTCTATACCTCTCCCACTCTCTCTCCCTTTCTCTCCCCCTCTCCCTCTCTATCTTTCTCTCTCTTCTCTCTATCTCTCTCCCCTTTCTCCCTCTCTCCTTCTTTCTCACCCTCTCTATCTCCCTCCCCTTTATGCTTTCCCTCTCTCTACCTCTCCATCTCCCCGCCTCCTACTCTCTCCCCTTTTCCCCCTCCCTTCACCTCCCTCCCTCTCTCTATTTCCCTCTCTCTCACACTCTCTCTACCACCCTCTCTCCCTTACCCTCTGTCTCTTATTTCCCCCTCTCTTTCTCTCATTCTCTCCCATTTTCTCTCACACTCTCCCTCTCTCTCCCTCTATCCCTCCCACCCTTAAATCCTCTCTCTTCCGCACTCTCTCGCCCCCTCTCTATCCCTATTTCCCTCTCACTCCCTCTTGCACTCATTATCATTTACTCTCTCTCTCTCTGCCTCTCTTTATCTCTTATTTTCTCCCATTCTTTATCTTTCTCTCTCCCACTATCCGCCTCTCTCTACCTCTCTCCCTCCTTTTCTCTCTCTATTTGTCTCCTTCTCTCCTTCTCTCTCCTACTCTTACTCTCACTCCCTCTAATCTCTCTCTCCCTCTCTTTATCTCTTATTTTCTCCCATTCTTTATCTTTCTCTCTCCCACTATCCGCCTCTCTCTACCTCTCTCCCTCCTTTTCTCTCTCTATTTGTCTCCTTCTCTCCTTCTCTCTCCTACTCTTACTCTCACTCCCTCTAATCTCTCTCTCCCTCTCGCTCAATCCTACTCTCCCCTTTCAACCCTACTCTCTCCCACTAACTCTCTCTTTCCGCCTCTTAGTTAATCCATCTCCCTCTCTCTCCCTCTTCTTTCTCTCTCCTCCTATCTCCTACTTTCAAGCTCTCTTATTCTTTCTTTCTCTCCTTATCTCTCCCCTCCTATCTCTTATTTTCAAGCTCTCTTATTCCTTCTCTCTCCCTTCTCTCTCTATCTCCCTCTCGCACTCTCTCTCCTTCTCTCCATCTCTCTTACTCTTAAGCTCTCTCATTCTCTCTCCCTCTCTTCCTCTCTTTCCCCCTCTCTCTATCCCCCTCTATTTCCCCCTCTCTCTCCCCTTCTCTCCATCTCCATCTATGTCCCCCTCTCTCAATCCTTATCCCTCCCCCTTCCCTTCTCCCTCCCCCTCTCCCGCTTTGTCTCTCCCTCTCTCCCCCTCTCTCCTTCTCTCTCTATCTCCCTCTCCCTCTCTCTCTCCCTCCCCCTCCTCCCTTTCTCCTTGCCTCTCTCCCTCTCTCTCTCCTTCTTTCTACCTTCTCTCACTACTCTTGCTCTTTTTTCCTTTCTCCCTCTCCCTCTCTCCCTCTCTCCCTCTCTTCCTCTCTCCCTCTCCCTCTCTCTACCCGTCTTTCCTTATCTCTCTATCTCTCTCTCTCTTCTCCTCTCTTCCTCTCTCTCTCGCATCTCTCTCTCCCTATCTCTCCCTCCACCTCTTTATCCTAATCTCTCCCTCTCCCTCATTTTGTCCCTTTCCCTACTCTCCCCCTCTCTTCCTCTCTCTCTCCCTCTCCTTCTCCTCCTCCATCTCCCTCTTTCTCTCTCCCTCTCTTCCTCTCTCCCTACCACTTAATCCATCTCTATCCCTCTCTTTCTCCTCGCTCTCTCCCCTCTTATGCTCTCTTGCTCTCTCCCTCTCTCTCCCACTCTCTCTCGTTTCTTTTTCCCTCTCTATCTCTCTCTATATCCCTTTTTTCACCTTTCTCTTCATATATATATCTCTCCCTCTTTTCCCTTCACTCCATCTCTCTCTCTCTCAACCTCTCTTACTCTCTTACTCTCAACCATTATCACTTTCTCCATCACTCTCTATCTCTCTCTCATTATTGCTCATTCTTTGCCTCTTTCTCTCATTTCCTCTCTCTCCTTTTCTCTCTCTCCCTCTCTCATCCTATCTCCCACTCCCCGTCCCTCTCACCCTCTCTCTCTCCCTCTTTCTCCCTCTCCTTTAATCTTTCCCTTTCTTTCTTTCCCTATACATCTCTCTCCCTATCTTCATTCCCCTCCTTTGCACTCGCTCTCTCCTTTTGTCTCTCTCTTTATCTCTATCCCTCTCTCTCTTACCCTCTCTTTCACCAGCTCTCTCCCTCCCTCTCTCCCTCTCTCACTTTGTCCCTCTCCTTCTCTCCCTTTTTTTCTTTATCTCTATGTCATCATCTCTCTACCAATCTCTCTCCCTCTCTATGTCCCTTACTCTCCCTCTCTCCCTACTCTTTCTCCTTCTCTTCCTCTCTCTTTTCTTCTCTTTCTCCTCCTCTATCTCTTTTCCTCACTCCATTTCTCTCTCCCTCTCATCTTTTCTCTCTCCCTCTCTTTCTCTCTCTCCCTTCTTTCACTCTCCCTCTTTCTCTCCCTCTCCTTATCCCTTTCTCTCTTCCTCTTCCACTCTGTCTCATTGTTCTTTCTCTCTCGCTCCCTTTCTCCTACTTCTCTCTCTCCCTCTATCTTCCTCTCCCTCCCATTCTCTCTCTCATTCCCTCTCTTCCTCTATCTCCCTCTTTATCTCTCTCCCTCTCTATCTCCTTCTCCCTCTCTCTCTCCCTTTATCGTTCTTTCCTATTCTCTCCCTCTCTCTCCCCCCTTCTCTTCTTATCTTACTCCCTCTCTCCCCCTCTCTATCCCTTCTCTCCCTCCTTTCCTATTTCCCTCTTTCCTACTCCCAAGACCTCCCTTTCCCTCTCTCCTTCTCTGTAACCCTCATAAAAATCCTTAAAAGTAAAGCGATACGTATTAGAATATTTATATATATGCATATATTAAGTGTAAGTATAATTCTCATTACACCATGAGAAATTAATGCTTGAAATGTGTGATTTAGGTTAAATTAAAGTTATTATGCTTGAGATTAATGGTTTAATTATTAAAGAAATCAAATATGCAAAATCAATGTTTTGAGGACTATATTCTATTCAAATTTTGTGTGATCTATTTTAGGACTTTAGACTAATTTCTTGATAAAACTTAAAGAATAAACATTTTTCATCTATGTGTCTAATATCTCTCTATAAAAGTTCATGATTTTTAGATCTATGTATAAAGATTTATGGCCATTGTAGCATAGACTTCTTTAGAGGCATCATTGTAGGAATATTTTTGGGGGAAAGAATTCGAGTTTAAGGTGAGGAATTTCCAAAAAAATTATGAGAGTGAGGGATGTTTAGTTACTTGAACTAGATTAGTTAGAGTGTTTAACTAGTCTAACCAATTAGTTAGGACACATAAGCCCCCTTAATTAATGAATTAAGGCCGGCTATGCATTGACTATCAAGAATTGAACTGGGTATAATTAAAAATAAGTACCCGTTATCTCGGATTGATGATTTGTTTGATCAATTACAAGGTGCGACGGTGTTCTCTAAAATAGATATGCAATCGGGATACCACTAGTTGAGGGTAAAATCGAGAGGATGTGAAGAAGATGGCGTTTAGGACAAGATACATCCACTATGAATTCCTAGTAATACCGTTTGAATAGACTAACGCCCTAGTCGCTTTCATGGACTTGATGAATCGAGTCTTTAAAGAATGCCCGGACAAGTTTATCATTGTATTCATCAATAATATCCTAGTTTACTCTCGAAGTAAGGAGGAGCATAGGGGGCATCTAAGAGCCACCTTGCGAAGCTAAGGGAGCGACGAGCTATATGCCAATTTCAAGAAATATGAATTTTTGCTAGAGCAGGTAGCTTTTATAGGTCATGTGGTGACAAAAGAAGGCATAGCGGTAGATCTAAAGAAGGTAAAGGCTATCTAGAACCGGCCTAACTTAAAGAACGTGATAGAGGTATGAAGCTTCTTGGGGCTAGCCGATTACTATCGGAGATTTATGGAGGGCTTCTCTAAGATAGCTAGGCCTCTTACTAATTTGACGAAAAAAAGAATTAAGTTCTAATGGAAGGATGCCTATGAGAAAGGCTTTCAAGAATTAAAGTGAAGGTTAGTCACGGCCTTAGTGCTACCTATCCCATCCGAAGATGGAGATTTCATGGTTTACGAGTGATGCTTCCAAGAATGGGCTACGAGCGGTGTTGATGCGGAATGGGAAGGTAGTTGCCTTTGCATCATGATAATTGAAGGAATATGCACAAAATTATCCAACGCATGATCTAGAACTAGCAGCGGTAGTCTTTGCCTAAAAATCCGGAGACATTATTTATATGTGGCCAAGTGTGAGATATATACGAATCATAAAAGCTTACGATATATCTTCACACAAAAGGAGCTGAACATGAGATAAAGAAGGTGGTTAGAGCTGGTGAAGGATTATGATCGTATAATCAATTATCACCAAGGTAAAGCTAATGTTGTTTTCAATGCCTTAAGTAGAAAATTGATAGCAACGATATGGGTAATCTAGCCATCGATAGTGAGAGACCTACAAAAGCTGGACTTGGAGATAGTTTCGATGGGGTATGAGAATATTTTATTAGCTTTATTAATCCAGCCAACTCTGCATGAAAGAATTTAGATGGGGTAGCAAACATACAAACAACTCGAATGAATTGAAGAAAAACATAGAGGTGGAGAAGGAATCCGATTTTGTGGAGGATGACAAAGGCATAATTAGATTTAAAGGGAGGTTATGTGTTCCCTTGGTGGAGGATGTGAAGGAAAAGATATTAAAAGAAGCACACTCAACTCCCTATTCAATACACCCAGAAGCACAAAGATGTACCGGGACTCGCGATAAAGTTATTGATGGCTTGGAATGAAGAAATATATAGCTAATTTTATGGCAAGGTGTCAAATTTGTCAACGAGTGAAGGCGAAACACCAAAGACTCCCGGGGATATTAAAACCATTAGCAATTGTAGAATTGAAGTGGGATCATGTAACTATGGACTTCATCATGGGATTGCCAAGATCAAAAAGAGGGTCGGATGACATTTGGGTGATCATTGATAGATTGACCAAATTAGTGCACTTTCTTTCGATCAAAACCACCTATAATCCGAACCAGTATGCCCAGTTGTATCTTGAAGAAATTGTAAGACTACATAGGATTTCGATCTCAATTGTGTCAAATCGAGATCCTAGGTTCACGTCTACATTTTGAAAGAGTCCGCATAAGGCTATGAGGAAAAAACTAAACTTCGAGCATCGTATATCATCGATAAACCGATGAAAAATTCGAGCGAGTAATCAAGATTCTTGAAGATATGTTGTGAGCATGCGTTGTAGATTGGTTCAAAAAATGAGAGAAATACATATGCTCGACTGAATTTACGTATAACAATAGTTACTAAGCTTCAATTAGGATGGCTCCCTATGAAGCCTTGTATGGGCAACGGTGTAGATCTCTCGTGCATTGGGATGAGATAGGGGAAAGGAAGTTTTTAGGACCGGAGTTGGTGTAGCAAACAGCTGAAATGGTGGATAAGATCCGCCAACGGATGAAAACAACTCAAAGTAGACGGAAAAGCTACACCGATAAGAGGAGGAAGGATGCGGAGTTTATAGTCGATGACTATGTATTTTTAAAAGTTTCACCGATGAAGGGCATACTACAATTTGGAAAAAAGGAAAGTTAAGTCCACGATACATTGGATCATTTAAAATACTTGGATCGAGTAGGTGATAAGGCCTATCATCCGATATCGCCACCATCCTTAGTAGGAGTGCATAATGTGTTTCATATGTCTATGCTAAGAAAGTGTGTTGGAGAGCCTAGCTAAATTTTAGAGATAGAGCCACCAAACCCGACCTTAGACTTAACCTATAAGGAAAGACTGGTTCGGATTCTCGATAGGCTAGTTAGACAACTAAGGAATAAGAAGATTAGTCTAGTTAAAGTTTTTTAGGAAAATCATGACCTCGAGGAAATGAATTAGGAACGAGAAGAATAAATGAGAGACAAACACCCAAAACTATTTCTATGAGTCAATTTTGAGGAAGAAATTTCTTTTAATGAGGGGAGAATTGTAACCCCCTTAAAAACCCTTAATCGTAAAGCAATACGTATTAGAATATTTATATATATGCATATATTAAGTGTATGTATGATTCTTATTACACCATGAGAAATTAATGCTTGAAATGTGTGATTTAGGTTAAATTAAAGTTATTGTGCTTGAGATTAATGGTTTAATTATTAAAGAAATCAAATATGTAAAATCGGTGTTTTGAGGACTATATTATGTCCGAATTTTGTGTAATTTATTTGAGGACTTTAGAGTAATTTATGGGTAAAACATAAAGAATAAAAGTTGTTCATCTATGTATCTACTAGCTCTATGTAAAAGTTTGTGATTTTTGGATCTTTTTATAAGTGTTATGGCCATTTTAGTACAAACTACTTAAGAGGCATCACTTGTTGGAATATTTTTAGGGGAAGGAATTTCGAGTTTAAGGTGAGAAATTTCCAAAAACCATTGTGAGAGTTTTTAGTTAGTTTAACCAATTAGTTAGGACACATAAGCCCCCTTAATTAATGAATTAAGGCTAGCTCACCCTAAACCCATCAAACCCGCCACTCTCTCTCTCTTGACTCGCCGGTAGCTTTACACTCTCTCAAATTAAATTAAGAAATTTTCACACTTAATTATACTAATATTTTAAGCATGTATATATATAGACACTAAGTGAGAATGGAAGAAAATTTTAGGCGACTCGTAGCTACACAAAAGGGAGAGAAAAACGGTAAGGAAAGAGAGCAAGAGGAAAGGAAAAGAAAAAGAAAGAAGAAAGAAAAGAAAGAAGGGGAAAGCCTAAAAAACCTTTAGGAAATTCAAGTAAAGTAAGTAGGTTCCATTTATATTTACTTTATTTCTTAAGTTATTTTTTAAGTCTTTATTTCATGGGATTGTAATAATTTTTAATGGATTGCTATGGTTCTTTGTGTTGGTGTTAGGATTTAGTAAATTATGATGGATCTATGTGTTTGTGTTGTGATGTAAAGCTTGTTTGATGTGTTTAAATGTGTGGATGGTTTGGAAAGGAAAAGGAAAGAAAAAGGGTATGGACCAAATGGATTGAAATTAAACTAGGTTTGGTAAGCTTAACTTGGAAAGAAAAGAAATACACTTCTAGAGTTTCCCTAGGCTTAAACCATTCGGCCAAGTGGGAAAAATTGGGAAAGAATGGATCTTTTTGGGGAAATTAAGGGCCTAAATTATCATGGTAACCCAATTAGTCATGGATTAGTTGTTTAGGGTGGAAATGAATTCACTAGACATAAAAGGCAATCCATGGCCACCTTAAAACTCAATCGGTCCAACTAAAAAGAAAAATAAGGTTTTGGATTTCAATATGTAAATTGGATACTTGATGGCTAAATTTGGTTTCCTTTGTGAACCTTAAGGTTTAGATCTCCTTGGTAACCTTTTTAAGTATGACTTTGTAAGTTAGTATAAAAAGGAATTAACCTAGAAATGGAAAAACAATTTCATGCTCATTTTCGACCATTCGATCTAGTAGAGAAAATGATTAACATTGGGTTCTTTTCTATAATTAAAGATCAAGAATTAAATGTGAGCTTGAGTAGAAACCAATCAGTAAGTTAGATAAAATGGGGACAACTTTAACCACTTAAGGACATATTAGGCCTAAACCCATTATGAGTCAACTTCGACCACTAAGATTAAAGGTTTGGATTAAACAAGATTTTAGTTTAAGTATGTTACACTAAAGGTTTGGATTAAATAAGATTTTAGTTTAAGTATTTCACACATAAATCCTTAAGATTAATCGATCTTGTAAATTAATTAATACACCGAAAAATCCAAGCATAGACTTGGTACATGAGAAGGAAAACTCATAAGTACCGGGTAGATTTATGCAATGAATGGTACCAATGAATGGAATTTGTATTCTCATTTTGAAAACTTTGAATGGTACATGAAATACTTATGAATTCCCAAGTGTGTGTCGGCACACGGGAATGGTCCGAGAAGAAAATCTCGATAGCGTAATTAGTTAAATGTGTTAAACATAATACCATATGCATCATGTGCATTCACGGGTGGTATGAAATTGAGAAAAATCATTGAGTCATGAGATAATACAGTTTGGTAATGGAATTAAATGGAATGGGTAAAAGCATGAAACCATGTGCGTGCTTTATTACTAACACTATTAAACGAGGGATAATTTCGCTAATCATGTGCTACAATGAGGGATAATTCGTTGTGAGCGGTACGTGATAATGAGATCATTGAGAGAGAGTAATAGAGCGAGTAAGTGATAATACGATCATCGAGATATGGAACGCACGATCTTGCTAATACCTAGGGTACCGAGATTAAAATGGATGGGTAGAATGGGAAATAGAATTTCATTACATATCACGTGCATCACCCTACTTACTAAGCTTCGGCTCATCCCATTGTTGTTTTCATGTTATGATAGGAGTGAGTCAAAATAGTAGGGATGCTATCGGGTCCTCCAAAAAGGCTCACATGTGACACAAGTGTATTGAAATTTCTTTTGACTCGTAATTTTTAGGGTTGGGGTGTCGATAAACAGTTTAATAGTATTGTAAATAAATTTTGTAATTTCTTCTACTGTATTGCTAATATTATGTAAATTGTCTTATATGTGATTCATTGTATGATAAGTCCTTAATGTATAAGCACATATGTGTTTGAGGGTAATTTGGAAATTGGTTGTGTCAGCTGACACACTCCTTTCCTAGCCACTCCTTTTGGGTATTTAGCAAGTGGGTCGGGAGGGGGTGTCACATTCTCTTTTCCTTTCCCTTTCTCTCCATCTATTTGTCCCTCCCCCTCTCCTTCTCTCTCTCCATCTCTCTCTTCCTCTCTCCCTCTATCTCCCTCCTTCTCTCTAACTTTTCATCGCTCCCTCTCCCTCTCCCTCTCTCTCTTTTCCTCCATCTTTCCCCTCTCTTTCCTTCCCTCTCCCTCTTTCTCCCCCTCTATAACCCCCCTCTCCCTCTCTCTTTCCCTCTCCACCTCCCTCCCTCCCTCCCTCCATCTCTCTCTTTATCTCTTTGTCTATCTCTCTCCTTCCCTCTCACTATCTCTCACCCTCTTCCTCTCTACCTCTCTCTCCTCTCTTTCTCGCTCTCTCTCCCTCTCCCTATCTTGTTATCCCCCTTCTCTCTATCTCACTCCACCTCCCTCTCCCTCTGTCCCCCTCTTTCTCTCCCCGCTCTCCATCCCTCTCCCACTCTCTCGCTCTTGCTCTCCCTCTCCCTCTCCCTCTCCTTCTCTTTCTCTATCCCTCGCTCTCTCTCGTCCCTCCTTCTCCCCCACTCTCTTCCTCTCACTCTATCTACCAAATCTCTTCTTTTTTCTCCCTCTCTCTTCCCTTTCCCTCTCCTTCTCTCCAGTCTTTCTCCCTATCTCTCGGTCTCCCTCTCTCTCCCTCTCTCCCTCTCTCATAATCCCTCTCTCTCCCTCCCTCCCTCTCCATCTCCCTTTCTCTCTCTCTTCCTCTTTCTCTCTTCCTCTCTCCTCTTCTCTCTCTCTCTTACTCACCCTCTTTATGTCCCTTTGTCATTCTCCCTCTCTCTACCCTCTCCCATGCTCTCTCTACATCTCTCCTTTTGCTTCGCCCTCTTTCCCTTTCCATTTCTCTATCCCTCTCTCTCTCCCCTCTCTATGTCCATCTCTCCCTCTCACCCTCTTTCTCTTCCCCCTCCTTCTCCTTCCCCCCACTTTTTCCATTCCTTTCTTTCCCTCTCAATCTCTTGACCTCTCTTCATCCCCCTCTCTCACACTCCTTTTCTCCCTTTCTCTCTCTCTATCTCTCTCCCTCTCTCTCAACCTCTCTTTCTCCCTCTCTCTCTAGCCTTCTCTTTCTCCCTCTCTTTCCCACCCCTCTCCCTCCCTTTCTCCCTCTCCCTCTTTCTCCAATACCTTCTCTCCCTCTTTTTCTTTATCTATATGTCTTTATCTTTTTACCTATCTCCCTCTCCCTCTTGCTCTCCCTCTCTCCCACTCTCCCTCTCTCTGCCCCTTTCTTCCTCCTATTTCCCTTCTCTTCCTCTCTCTCTTTTTCTCTCTCCCTCCCCCTTCATCTCTCCTCCTCACTCCATCTCTCTCCCTCCCCTTTTCCCTTCTCTATCTCTCTCCTTCCCTCTCGCCCATTCTCTCTCTCCCTTCTCTTACTCTCCCTCCTTCTCTCCCTCCCCCTATCACTTTCTCCTTCTCCCTCTTCCTCTCTCTCACAGTCTTCTCTCTATCTCTCACTTCCTCTCTATCCCTCTCTCCTACTCTTCTTCCTCCCTCTACCTTTCTCTCTTTTTACCTTTCCCCTCTCTCTCTCTATCTCCCTCCCTCCCTCGTCACCTCTCTCTTCCTCTCTCTCCTTTTCCTCCTCTCTCACTCTCCCTCTCTCCCTCTCCCTCTCTCTTTACCTTTGCCCCTCATTCTCTCCCTCTCCCTCCTCCTTCTCTTCCTCTTTTGCTCCCTCTCTCCCCCTCTCTCCCTATCTCTATCCCTTCTCTCTCCCTCCTTTCTCCCTTTCTCTAAATCTCAAGATCTCCCTTTCTTTGTCTCCTTCTCTCTCCCTTTCCCTCTCTCCTTCTCTTTGTCCCTCTCCTTCTCCCTTTCCCCCCAATCTCTCCCTCGCTCCTCCTCTCTCTCCCCTCTCCCTCCCTCTCTTCTCTCTCCATCTTGTCATCTCTCCCTCTCCCTCCCCCTCCCCCTATCTCTTTCCTTCCGTCTCTCCCTCACTCTCCTCCTCTCTCACTATCTCTTTTTCCCTCTCTCTCTCCCTTCGTCCCTCTCTCCCTCTTTCTCTTACTTTATCTCTTTATCCCTCTCTCTCCTTCCCTCTCACTCTCTCTCCCCTCTTCCTCTCTACCTCTCTCTGCACTATTTTCCCCCTCTTTCCCTTTCCCTATCTCTCTATCCCTCCCCTCTATCTCGCTTCATCTCCCTCACCCTTTCTCTCTCTCTTTCTCTCCCTCTCTTTCCCTCTCTCCCTCTCCCTCTCTTTCTCTATCACCTCTCTCTCCCTCTCTCTTTCCCTCCCTCCCTTCCTAACTCTCTCCATCTCACTCCATCTTCCTATATCTCTCGTTCTTCTCCCTCGCTCTCTCCCTCTCTCCCTCTCTTTATCTCTACCCCTTTCTCTTTATATCTCTCTTTCCCTCTCTCCCTCTCCCTCTCTTTCTCTATCACCTCTCTCTCCCTCTCTCTTTCCCTCCCTCCCTTCCTAACTCTCTCCATCTCACTCCATCTTCCTATATCTCTCGTTCTTCTCCCTCGCTCTCTCCCTCTCTCCCTCTCTTTATCTCTACCCCTTTCTCTTTATATCTCTCTTTTTCTCTCTCCCTCCCCCTCTCCCTTTCTTTTTCCCTCTCTCACTCTCTCCCTTCTCTCCCTCCCTCTCTCTCACTCTCACCCTCTTTATGTCCCTCTCTAATTCTCCCCCTCCCTTACCCTCTCTCCCTTTCTCTTTTTACCTCGCCCTCTCTCCCTTTCTATTCTCTCTCTCCTCTCTCTCTCCTTCTCTCTCTCTCCCTTTCTATCTCTATATCTCTCTCTCTCTCTTCCCCATCCTATCCTTGTGTCACCCTCTCTTCCTTTCCCTATCTCTCTATCCCCTCATCTTTCCATCTCCCTCCATCACTCTCTCCCTTGCTCCCTCTCTCTCCCTCTCTCTCCTACCTCTCTTTCCCTCTCTCTATTCCTCTCCTTCTCTCTCCCATTCCCTCTCTCTTCCTCTCTCCTTCTCTCTCTCCCTCTCACTCTTTTCCCTATATCTCTCTCTCTTTCTCCCTCCCTCTCTCTCTCTCTCATTTTTTCTCCCCTCATTATTTCTATCCCTCTCTTTCTCTCCCTCTCTTAATCCCTCTACCTATCTCCCTTTATCCCTCTCTCTCTCCATATCTCTCTCTCTCTTTCCCTTATTCTCTCTCCCTCTCTCTCTCCTACTCCATTTTCCTCCCTTTCTCTCTACAACTACCTCCCTCTCCCCATCCCCCTCTTTCTCCTTATCCCTCTCCTCCTCTTCCTCCTTCTCCCTCTCCCTCTCTCCTTCCCTTTCTCTACCTCTTTTCCCCATCTCTCTCTCTCCCCTTCCACTCCCTCTCTCTATATCTCTCCCTCTCCCTCTTTTTACGTCTCTCTAACTCTCCCCCTCTCTCTCTCTCATTTTCTCTTTCCATCGCTCTCTCCCCCTCTCTCTCACTCCCTCCCTCTCTTACTTTTCCTCACGTATCCTTTCTCTCCCTCTCGCTCTCTCTCCCTCTCTCTCCCCTTCCCCTTCTCCCTCTCTCCTTCCCCCTCTCTACCTCTTTCTCCCCATTGCTCTCTCTCTTTCTCTCCTTCCCCCTCTCACTCCCTCTCTATCTCCCCTTTTCTCTTTCTACCTCTCTCTAACTCTCTCACTCTCTCTCTTGCTTTCTCTTTGCCTCTCCCTCTCTCACTTTCCCTTATGTACCCTCCCTCTCCCTCTCCCTCTTTCTCTCTCTCTCTGTCTCTCCTCCTTCCTCACTCCCAATCTCTCTCTCATTCTCTCCTCCCTCTCTCACCCTCCCTCCCTTTCTCTCTCTCCTCTTTTATCTTTCCCTCTCCCTCCTTCTTTTTCTTTATCTCTCCCTTCCTTTTTCTCCCTCTCTTTCTCTCCCTATTTCCCTCATCTATTAATCTTTCCCCCTATCTCTTTCTAGCTCTCTAGCACTCCCTATCTCCCCCTCTTCCTCTCTCCTTCACTCTTACCCTTTCTCTCCCACTCTCTCTCTCCTTCTCTTCCTCTCCCTCCCTCCATGCCTATCTCCCTCTCAATTTCTTCCTTTCCCTCACTCTAACTCTCCCCCGATCTCCCTTGTCCCTCTTTCTATCTCTCCCATTTTCTGTGTCTCTCTCCCATTCCCTCTCCCTCACCATCTCTCTCTCTTTCTCCCTTTCCCTCTCTTTCTTCCTCTCCTTCTCTCTCTATTCATCACTCCCTCTTTCTATACCTTCTTTGTCTCTCTCTCCCTCTCATTTCCTCTCTCCCTTACGCTCTCTCTCCCTCTCCTTTTGCCTCTCTACCTTTCTCTCTTCTTACCCCTCTCTCCAACCATCTCTCTCTCCCTGTCTCTCCCTCTCTCCCTCCCTCCCTCGCTCTCTTCCCCTCATCTCTCCCCCTCTCTCTCCCACTCTCTCCCTCTATCTCCCCTAACTTCTCTTATTCTCACCTTCTATCTCTCTCTCTCCCTCCCCCTATCTCCCTCTCTCTCTCCCTTTCTCCCTCTCCCTCCCTCTTCCTCTCTCCCTCTCCTTCTATTTATATCCCCCTTCTTTCTCTATTTCCCACCATCCCACATCTCTTGCTCTCTCACCTCTCCCTCTCTCTCCCTTCTCTTTATTCTTCTCTCGTTAGTGTTGATGCCCAAGATCCAACCATGTTTGGATGGCCTTATGTTAATATGTTATTGCATCATTTATTTTAATAATAATGAACAAGTCATTCTATTCATTCTTATATTTACATGTTGATAAATTTAATAGAATTAGATAGAAGTCCTTATGATATACATTTGCAATAGCAATTGATCGAAAGATGTGAAACAAACACTAATGCACATAAATGATATCATTAAATGTCCAAAGTCATAACATCGTCAAGAATGGACATTGAAATATGTAGATAGCCTTATGAGTGCTATGCTCATGCTATATGATAGCAGTAAGAGATCTCACACCTATTAGCATGGTGATGCCAAAGCAAGCACTTAGGTGATTTATGTTAGAGAACATGTCACCGGATTTGACTTGCCGTGAGAACTCATTTGGTTTAAGTCTATGGGAATCTCATATGAGATGGATACAAATGGTCCTTAGACTCGTAGTCATCATGATTATCTCATTGGAGGACTTATGCACTTTGACACTCATTTTGATGGACCCATTAATGGGTTGCATGTGGGTGATTCGTTGGGTGCACTAGGAATCCAATGGAGATAGGTGTATGGCTAAGATAGGAAATCTCATTCCTTGTATGCTAAAGGAGTTATTGCATTGCCCTTCGATAAATGTTTGCTCAAGAGATCTGTGGCCATAGTAGAAGTACACCAATAAATCATAGTTAGTTTACTCTAAGAGCTAAGACATTTGGGAATCAAAGAAAGCTTGTGTGATCATAATCAAACAAGACTAATAACCAAGTTTGAGATCACATTGTGATAAGTTCACATGAGGGCTGAATTGTATGGTAACCATGCTCATGAAAGGTAATAATGGGTTAACTAATCCTCCTAGAGAATTGGGTAGTCATGATGCCTTGCTAGAGGCCAATCTTGATTTATATGTCAAGAGATGAAAGAGGAGTCTTTTATTCTTGATACATTGCCGACATATCTAGGAGCCTATCGAGTCATACGCATAAGTTCAAGTATTCACATTACAAATGAGAATTAAAGATGTTGGAAAAAGTTTCCAATTATGAAAGTTTCCTATTTTGGAAAGCGTTTCCTAAAATTGAAAATGGAAAGTTTCCAAAATGGAAAGTTTCCTAAAATGGATAATGGAAAGTTTTCAAAATGGAAAGTTTCCTATTTTAGAAATTGGTTTCCTAATTTGGAAGTTAGTTTCAAATTTGAAAACAAAGAACCTAAAAGGAAAGGGGTTTCCTAATTTGGGTTAAAGTGTATTTTGGGAAATTATTTCCCAATATGGACCCTGCCAAAATAATCTAAGAATATTTATTTGGATAGTCAAAATAAATTAATTAGGCTAAAATAGTTTTGGCCCATCATGTTTAATTAAAAGCCTTAAGATAAATTTGATGGAAAGATAAATATTAACCTTATTGGATAAGATTGAATGTTTTTAAAGATAAACATTAAGTAGTCCACATGTAAAATAACTCCTTAACATTTAAGGATAAGGATGCAATAACCTATCGCCCTAATTAGGGACTTAGGCCACCCTTTTCCTTTTCCTTGGAGGACAAGGAAACTCTCTCCCTATAAATAGGAGTAGAGGTGCAAAAAAAAAGGAGGTGAATGCATACATTGAGATTCAACCAAGCTAAAAAAATATAGCCAAATTTGACCAGCCCTAATACCAAGCTAGGGCACATGGCCAAGAGAGAAAAGGAGAGAAAATAATTTTCTCCTAAACCCTGGCAAGCCACACTCTTTCCTCCTTGAATAAGGTTATCGTAAAGTTTCCGGGATTGATTTCTAGTGGAAAAACTTAATCAAAAAAGGTGGAGCGAGCACCCCATCAATTTTGAGTGCTTCTTTGTGGATATTTGGGCTGCATGGATCATCAATAGAGGCTGGACACTTGAACAGGTAATCAAAGGAAACAAATTTAGATATGCACTACAAGAGGTAATCCTTTACTTTTACCATCTAACGGCATGATCTTGAGCCCTTAGATGGAGGAAAATTTTTATTTATTCCGCACCTCCATAGGATGTATGATCCATTTATCTCCCTCCCTCTCTGTCTCCTTCCCCTTCTCTTCCCCTTTTCCCCATCTCTCTCTCCCTCTCTTGATCTATATTTCTCTCCCTCTCCCTTAGCCTCTCCCCCACTCTTGCTCTCTTTCTCTCAATCTCCCTCTATTACCCCCTCTCTCCCCCTCTCTACCCCTATCCCTTCCTTGCTTTTGCTCTCCCTCTCTCTTACTCTCACCCCATCCCTCCTCCTCTCCTCCAATTTCTCCCTCCCTCTCTCTTTCTCACCTTCTCTATCTCTCCCACTCTTCATATCTCTCTCTTCTTTTTACTCTCCCTCTCTCTATTACTCTCACTCTCTCGCTCTCTCCCACTCTATGTTTCTCCCTTTTTCTCCCTCTCTCTCCCTCTCCTTCTCCCTCCCTCTATCTATCTCCCTCTCTCCCTCCCTCACTTTCCCTCTCCCCTCACTCTCCCTCTCCTTCTATCTATCTCACCCTCTCTCTGCCTTCCTCACTTTCCCTATGCTCCTCTCTCTCCCTCTCCCTCTATCTCTCTTACCCCCTCTCTCCCCCACTATATCTTTATCCCTCTCTCTCACACACATTCACTCTGCCTCTCTTTCTCTCATGCTTTCTCCCCCACTCATTTTCCCTCTCTCTCTATCCCCCTCTCTCCCTCCCATTCCCCCTCCCTCCCTCTCTCCCTTTCTCCTTCTCCCTCTTTCTTTTCCCTCTCTCTCCCTCTCCCTCACCTTATCCTTCTCTCTTTCTCCCTCTCTCACTTTCTCACTCTCTCCTCTTCTCTATCCCTCTCTACCTCACTCTCCCTTTCTCTCCTACTCTCTAACTCATTCCCACTCTCTCTCCCTCTCTATCTCTTTTGCTCTTTCTAACTATCTCTCTCCCCCTCTCTCTCTCTCCCTCTATCCCTCTCCCTTCCTCTCTTTCTTTGTCTCTTTCTCTCTCACTCTCCCTCTATTTCCTTTCTTCCCTCCCTCGTTCTATCCCTCTCGCCCTCGCCTTCTCTCTCCCCTTCAATTTTTCTTTCCATTTATGTCTTACACTTTCCCTCTCCCTCTTACTCTCTCCCTCTCTCTATCTTTCTCTCCCTTTTTATCCTTCTATCTCTCCCACTCTCTCTCTCTCACTCTCTCTCACTCTCTCCCCCTCCATATCCCTCTCTTTTCTCCCTCTATCTCTCTTTCTCTACCTCTCTCTCGCTCTCATTCTCTCCCACCCCCTCTCTCCCACTCTCTCTATCCTTTTATCTCTCCCTCACTCTCTCTACCCCTCTCTCCCTCTCTTCTTCTTCCTCTTCCTTTCTTTTTCTCTACCTCTCTCTCAATCTCCCTCTCTCTTAATCTCTCCCACTCTTCCTCCCTTTCTCACTCCTTCTTGCTCCCTCTCTCTCCCTTGCCCTCTCTCTATCTCTATCTCTATCTCTATCTCTATCTTCCTCTCCTTATCTCCCTCTCTAGTTCTCCCTATGTCTCTTACTATCTCCCTCTCTCCCTCTCTCTCCATCTTTCTCCCTCTTTCTCTCCATCTCCCCTTCCTCACTTTACTTATCCTTCTCTCCCATTCTTTTTCTTTCTCGCCTTTCTTCCTCTTCATCTCTATCCCTCTCCATCCCCCTCTCTCTCCCACTTCCTCCCTATCTCTCTCACACTTTTTCTCTCTCTATCCTCCCTCTCTCCCTCTTCCTCTCCCCTCTCCCACTCGCATTCTATCCTTCTCTTCCTCTCTCCCTTCTCTCAACCCCTCTCTACCTCTCTCTCCCTTTTTCCCTCTCTCCCTCTCTCTCCCTTTTTCCCTCTCTCCCTCTCCCACTCTCCATCCCTCTCTCTCCCTCTTTCTCCCTCTCTCTCACCTTGTCTCTTCCTCACTCCCCCTTCCTCTATCTTCCCCCCACCCCTCTCTCTCCCTCACCTTCCCTCTCTCTCCCTCTCCCTCTCCCTCTCCCCCTCTCACTCTTTCACGCACTCTCCTCTCTCTTTATCCTTTTCCCTCCCTTTTTTTAGTCTCTATTTCTCCCTCTTTCTCATTCTCTCTCCTCTCTCTTCATCTCCCTCTACCTCTCTTTCTCTCTCACTCTCTCTCTCCTCTCTCCCTCTATTCCCGTATCTCCCTCTCTTGATACCTCTCTCTCCCTCTCTCCCCCTCTCCATCCCTTTCTCCCTCTCCCACTCTATATTTGACTCTCTCTATCTCTCCCCCTTTCTATACCCTCTCTCTCACTCTCTTTCCCTCTCTCTCCCCCTTTCATGCTAACTCTCTCTCCCTCTTCCTCTTCCTCACTTTTTACGCCCCCATCCCTTTTTCTCCCCTCCTCTTTCTCTCTATCTCTATCACTCTCTCTCTTCTCTATCCCCCCTCCCTCTCCTTCTCTCTCTCTCCCTCCCTCTCCCTCTCTCCTTTCCCTCTTCCTTACTCCCTCTCTCTATCCCTCACATCCCATCCCTCTCCCTCCTCTTCTCACTCTCTCTCCCTTCCCCTTCCTCTCTCCCACTTCCTCTATCTCACTTGCTCTCCCTCTTCCTCTCTCTTTCTTTCCTAATCTCTCCCTCCCTATCTCTCCCTTGCTTCGTACCTCTCTCCCCACTTCTCCCTATACCTCTCATTCCCTCTCTCTCCCTCTCTCCCCTCTCTCTCCCTCTCTTTCCCTCTCCCCTATCTTTGCCTTTGTCCCTACCTGTGTCTTATTCTCTCCCCGTCTCTCCCTATCTCTCTTTGCCTCCCTCTCCCTCATCTCTCTCTTTCACTCTCTACCTCTATCTCTTTCTCCCTCTCCCTCTCCTTCTCGGTCTCTCACTCGTTCTCTTACTTTCTCACCCTCTCTCCGCCCCCACTTTCCCTCTCCCAATGCCTCTCCCTCCCTTTCTCCTCCTCTCTCTCTTTTTAGCTCTCCCCTCTATCTCTCTCCCTCCCTCATTTTCCCTTTCTCCCACACTCTCCCTCTCTTTCTCTCTCTCTCCCTCCTTTTATTTATCTATTTATCACTCTCTTTCTCCCTCTCGTGTGCTACCTCACTTTCCCTCTCCCTCTCTCTCCCACTCCTTTTCTCCCCCTCTTATCTCTTTACCTCTGTTTTCTTCCACTCTCACCCCTCCCTTTCTATCTCTATCTTTCCTTCTTTTTAGCTCTTTCTCCTCTCTCTCTCTCTTTCTCTCCTTTTTTCCCTCCCCATCGCTCCCTCTCTTTCCCTTTCCCTCTTTGTCTTTCCCTCCCTCCCTCCCTTGTTCACCCTCTCTCAACCCCTCTCTCTCCCTCTCCTTCTCTCTTTCTCACCCTCTCTCCGACTCCCTCTCTCTCTATCTCCCCTCTTTTTAGCTCTCCCTTTTTCTTTCTCTCCCTTTTTCCTACCCCATCACTCCCTTTCCCTCCTCCCCCTCTCTCTCACTCTCCTTCTCTCCATCTTTCTCTTAGTCTTTTTACTCTCCCTCTCCCTTTCCATCCCTAACTTTCCCTCTCTCCCTCCCCCTCTCACCCTCTCTCATCCTTTCTCTCTCCCCCTTCCTCTCTCACTCTCTCTCTCCCCCTCTCTCTTTCTCTCTCACCCCCTCTCCTTTTCTTTCTCTCTTTCTCTCCCTCTCTTATTATCCCTTTCTCCTTCTCTCTGACTCCCTCTCTCACTAAGTCCTTCTCCCTCTCCCTCTCTCTATCTTTATCTCTCTCCTACTCCTCCCTTTCCTTCTCTCTCACTCTTTATCTCTCTATCTCTTTCTTACTCTCTCTCTTTCCATTTCTTTCCTTCTCCCTCTCTCTGTCTCTCCTTTACTCTCTCTCTTTCCCCTCTCTTCTTTCCCTCTCTCTCTCTCTCCCTTCCCATCTTCTCTCCCTCTCTCCTTCTCCCTCTTTCTCTCTCCACCATTTTCCATCCCTTTATCCCTTCATCTCTCTCCTCTTTCTCTCTCACTCTATCCCTCTCTCCTATTCCCTTTCTCATACTTCTTCTTTCTCACTCTCTCGTCCCTCTCTACCTCTCTCTCTTTCATACCCTCTCTGCCTCTCTCTATTCCTCACTCTTTCTCTCCTCCTACCCTCTTTTCTGTCTCTCCCCCTCTCTCTCCACCTCTCTCCCTCTCTTCGTCTCTATATCTCTCAATTTCTCTCCCTCTCTCCCTTTATCACTTCCCCTACCTCTCTCACCTACCCTCTATTTTCGTCTCTCTCTCCTCCCTCTCTCCCTCTACCTCCCTCTCCCTCTTTCTCTCTACTCTCCCTTTCTTTGCTTCTTTATCTCTCTCCTACTTTCATTTCATCACTTTCTCTCTCCTTTTCTCCTACCCTCTCTATCTCTCCCTCTCTCTCTCACTTTCTCCCTTCTCTCTCTATCTCTCTCATTTTCCTTTTCCTACCTCTTCTCTCTCTCTTTCTCCCTTTTGCTCCCTCCCTATCCCTCTCCTTCTCTCCCCTCTCCATTTCACTGCCTCTCTCTTACTCTTTCCCTCTCCCTCTCCCTCTCCTTCTCTCTCACTATCCCTCTCCCATACTCTCCTTCTCACCCCCTTTCCCTCCCACTCTCTCTTCATCTCTTTCTCTCCATCTCTAATTCTCTCCCTCCTCCTCTCTCTCTCCCTCTTTTTCACCCTTTTCACTCACTCTCACTCTCTTTCTTTCCTCTTCTTATCCTTCTTCCTCTCTCTTTCTCTCCCTCTCTCGCTCCCTCTTTTCTTCTCTTCCTCTCTCTATACGTCTTTTCACTCTCTCTCTTCCTCTCTCTCTCTCTCTCTCCCTCCCTTCTATCAATCTCTCCCTCTCCCTCTATCCCTCTCTTCCTCTCTCTCCCTCCCTCCCCCTCTTACCCTCTCTCTCTCTCCCTTTCTCGACCTCCCTCTCTCTTATCTCTCCCTCTCCCTTTCTTCCTCTCCCACTTCCTCTCTCTTTTATTCTTGTCTCTCTCCCTCTCTCCTTGTCTCCCTCTTTTCCTCTTTCTCTCCCTCCCTCACCTTCCCCTTCCCTCACTACCCCACTCCCTCTTTCCATCTCTTACTTCTCTCTCCCCCTCTCTCTCACTATCCCTCTCTCTCTCTTTCCCTCTCTCTCCCTCCCTCTATCTCCCTCACCTTTCCTTCCCCCTCTTTCCCTCTCCCTTCCATTCTCTCCCTCTCTTTTTCATTCTTCATCTATATCTCTCTCTCTTCCCCTTTACCTCCCTTTCTCTCCCTCATTTTCTCCCTATCTCTCTCTTCCTCCATTTCTCCTAATCTCTCTACCAATCTCTCCCTCTTTCCATTTCTCTCTACCTTTCCCTATCTCTCTCCCTCTCCCTCTCCCTCCCTATCCCTCCCTCTTACCCTCTCCCTTTCTTTCTTTCTCTACTTCTATCTCTTCTCATCACTACTCGTCCTCTCTCTCCCTCTATTTCTTCCTTTTGTTCCCGCTCTCTCCCTACCTCTCTCTCTTCCACTCCATCCTAATCTCTCCCTCTCCCTCTTTATCGCTTCTCCTCTCTCTACCTCCCTCCCACTCTATCCCAATCTCTCCCTCTCCCTCTCTATCTCTCCTCCTCTATATCCCTTATTCTCTCCCCCTCCTTCACTCCCCGCCTCTCTTTTCCTCTCCATCTCTCTCTCCCTCCCTCTACCTCTATCTTACCCTTTCTCTACCTCTATTTTTTCCTCTCTTCCTCTCTTTCTCTCCCTCTCCCTCTCTTCTTCTCTCCTCATCTATATCTATCCTTCTCCTTCACTCCCTCCACTTTATCTACCTCTGTCTCTCCCTCTCTCGCTACCTCTCTCTCTCTCCCATCACTCTATCTCTCTCCTTCTATCTCCCCCTTTCCCTCTCTCTCTCCGTCTTTCTTTTTCCTTCTAGTGCTCTCTCGCCCCTCTCCCTCCCTCTCTTCCTCCCTCTCTTTCCTCGCTCCCTCTCTATCTCTCACTACACCTCTCTCCCTCGTTTTATATCTCCTTCCTCTCTCTCCATCTCTCCTTTCCCCCTTAGTCTCTCTATCCCTCTCTATCCATCTCTCTATTCTTTACTCTCTTCCTCTCCCTCTCTTTCCTTCTCCCTATCTCTCCCACTCTCTTTCTCTCCCTCCCTCTCCCCTCTCCCTATCTGCCCTCTCCTTCTCTCCTTCTCCCTCTCTTTCACTCCCTCACTCTCTCTTCCTCTCTCCCACTCCCTCTCCCTCTCTTTGCTTCTCTCTTTCTCCTTCTCCCTCTTTCCCTCTCTCTCCTATCTCTCCCCCTCTTTCACTCTCTCTCCCTCCCTTCCTTCCTCTCTCTAACTCTCTCCCCTCTCCTTTTCTCTCCCTTCTCCTTTCCCCCCTTAGTCTCTCTATCCCTCTCTATCCATCTCTCTATTCTTTACTCTCTTCCTCTCCCTCTCTTTCCTTCTCCCTGTCTCTCCCACTCTCTTTCTCTCCCTCCCTCTCCCCTCTCCCTATCCGCCCTCTCCTTCTCTCCTTCTCCCTCTCTTTCACTCCCTCACTCTCTCTTCCTCTCTCCCACTCCCTCTCCCTCTCTTTGCTTCTCTCTTTCTCCTTCTCCCTCTTTCCCTCTCTCTCCTATCTCTCCCCCTCTTTCACTCTCTCTCTCTCCCTTCCTTCCTCTCTCTAACTCTCTCTCCCTCTCCTTTTCTCTCCCTTCTCCCTCTCCCTACCTCTATCTCTTTCTCTCTCCCTCTCCCTCTCACCCCCTCTCTCGATTCCTCTCCCCTCTTCCTCTCTCTCCCTCCCTCCCTCCCTCCCCCTCACTCCTTATTTTCCTTTCCCTCATTATTATCTCTCTCTCTCTTTCTCTCTCTCTCCATCACTCATTCCCTCTCTCTATCTCTCACCCTCTTTATTTCTATCCTTCTCTCCCTTCCTGTCTCTTTATCCCTTTCCCTCTCTTTCACTCTCCCTCTTTATCCCTCACTATTTCCCTCACTCTTTCTCCCTCTCCTCTCTCTATCTCTCTCCTATTTCCTCTCTATCTTTCTCTCCCCCTCTACCTCCCTCCCTCCCTACCTCTCCCTCACTCTCTCTTCCTCTCTCCCCCTCCCTCTCTCCCTCTCCCACTCCCTATCCCTTTCTCTCTCTCCCTCTCTCTCCCTCTCTTCCTCCATCTCCCTTATCTCTCTCCCCCAATCTCTCCATGTTTCCCTCTCGCTCTCCCTCTTTTCTCTCTCTCTCCCTCTCTATCTCCCTCTCTATCCCTCTCTCCCTATCTCTCCCTTTTCCCTCTATCTCCCTCTCCCTATCTCACCCTTTATCTCTCTAGCCCTAAGTATTTCTCTCCCACTCCCTCTCACTTGCTCTCTCTTTTCCCTCTATCTTACTCTCTCTGTCTCACCCTTTATCTCTCTAGCCCTCTCTATTTCTCTTTCACTCTCTCTCACTTGCTCTCCCTCCTTTTCTCTCTCTCCCTCCCTCTCCATCTCCACTTTTTCCCTCACTCTCTCTCCCCTTAATTGTCTCCTTCCCTCCCTCTTTCTTTTTTCTCCCACTCTCTCTTGCTCTATCCCTCCCACTCCTCTCTTTTACTCCCTCCCTCTCTCTTCCCACTCTTTCCCTTTCTTCCTCTCCCCTCCTTCTTCCTCTCTCTCTCCCTCCCCCTCTTAACCACTTTCTCTCCCTCTCTTTGCCTCTCTCTATCCATCTCTATCTCCCCTCTTTCTCTTACTATCCTTCCATCTCCTCTCTCTCACTCTCTCCCTCCCTCTTCCTCACTCACCCTCTCTCCCTCACCCTCTCTCCCTCTCTCTCCTTCCATCCCTGTCTCTTCCCTTCTCTCTCCTTTCTCCCTCTCTATCTCCCTATCTATTTCTTTTTTTCCTATTCCTCTATCCCCTCTCTCCCTCTCTCCCCTCTATCTCTCTGTCTCTTTCCCTCTCTCCCTCTCTCTTCCTCACCCTTTCTTCCTCTCTCTCTCTTTATCTATTTCCCTTTTTCACCTCTTCCTCTATCTCCATCTCTCCCTCTCTCTTCCACCTTCTCTCTCCTCTCTCCCTCCCTTTCTTTCCTCTCCTTCCCTCTTCCTATCTCTTCCTTTCTCTCTCACACACACTCTCTCTTCCCTCTACCTCCCTTTTTTTATTTCAATCTACCTCTCTCTCTATCCCTATATATATCTCTCTCCCTCTCTCTCCCGGTCTCGCTCTTTCTCTCTTGCTCACCCTCTCTCCTTCTCTCTTACCATTTTTCTCTCTTTTCCCTATATGTCTCTCCTCTCTTTCTCTCTCTCGTTCTCTTTCTATCTCTCTCACCCTCTCTATTTCTCTCCCTCACTCTCTTTCCCCCTCTCTTTCTCTCCCTCTTTCCCTCTCTATCTCTCCCCTCTCCTAATCTTTCTCTCCTTCCCTCTCTTTCTTCCCTCCACTCTCTTACCCTCTCTCCCTCTTTCTCTCCCTCTCTCCCCTAGTCTCTCACCCTCTCTCCCAATGTTTCTCTCTGTGCCTCTTTCCCTCTCTCCTTTTTTCTCTCCCTCTCTCCTAATCTCTCGCTCACACTCTCCTCCCTCTCTCTCCCAATCTCTCACCCTCTCTCCCAATATTTCTCTCTCATCCTCTTTCCTTCTCTCCTCTTTTTTCTCCCTCTCTCATAATCTCTCCCTCACATTATCTTTCCCTCTCCCTCTCCTCCCTCTCTCCCTTTCTCCCTCTATCTCCCTCTCCTTCTCCCTCTATATCTCTCTCCCTCTCACTCTCCATCCCTCTATCCTTCACTCTCACTCACCCTTCCTCTCTCTCTCTCTCTCAACTCTCTCTCTTTCGCTCCCTCTCTCTCACCCCCTATGTCTTCATCTCTCCTTCCGCCCTACCTTTTCCTTTCTCTTTCTCTTTCTCTCTATTCATCTCCTTCTCCTCCTCTCTCCCTCTCTCTATCTTTCTCTCTCTCCTTATCAATCTCTCTCTCTCCCCCTCTCTCCACCTCTTCCTTTCCCTCTCTCTCTCCCACTCTCCCTATCACTCTCTCCCTCCTCATCACACTCTCTCTCGCCCCTTACCCTCCATATCTCGCCCCTCTTTCCCTCCCTTTATTCCTCTTCCTCTTTCATATTTCTCTCTTCTTTACTCCCTTCCTCTCTCTCCCCTTCCCTTTTCTCTCTTCTCCCTCTCTTGGTCCATCGCTCTCTTTCTCTCTCTCTCTCTACCTCGTTACCTATCCCTCATCTTCTCCATCTCTCCCCCTCTCTCCCTACCCCCTCTCTCTCTCTCTCACTCCGTCTCCCTTTCACACTCCCTCTCTCCCTCTCTCTCCCCCTCCCTCTCCCTCTCTTTCCTAACTCTTTCCCTCTCTTTATTAGGATTCAAAGCAATACAATAGGAATTGATAAAGCAAAAATAATGTCATATAAAAAAATCATTTCCTAATACCACAAGATGCGAGATCGGATTATTACCTCTTGTAGCGTAGATCACATCTCTTGTATGAATAACAAGCATAGATCTATGAACTGTACCTTTATCAATATCCACATGAATGTCTTGATCAACAAAATAATTCTAAAATGGAGAATCACCTCAAGTCAAAGGGCTAGCTATGAATTATGGTGTTTAAAGGCTGGATCACTCTTCCACTCAAGACGGCTAGGTTTTCTCTCAAAGTTCTTAGGGTTTTTACCTTCACATTTAATCAAGGTTTTAGCTTAAAATTACTCTTTTATAAATATTAAGTGATGGTTGTATTTCAAAACAATCGGAACATGTGTGATGCATAGTTCCATTAGGAAACTAATTTCCTAACACTAAGGAGAGAGAGGAAAGAAACATAGACTTAAACATGGGTTGATTATTTTTGACATATTAATATCCAATAGCCTTGGACTTGGACTTCATTAAGCCCATTTTATATATCTTAATCAAACTAGCCCATTAGTATAATTAAATACTATAATCCGAATGTATCTTAGTCTCACTAGGAACCTTAACCTCACTAGGAATCCTAATCTAATTAGGATTCTTAATCCGACTAAGAATTCTAATCCAATTAGGAATCTTAACTCGACTAGGAATCCTAATCCAATTAGGACTTCGGTCATACTTCAATATCAAGTCACTCTTTGTGTGTGACCCTATAGATTCTTATTACGTTGGTAGTGATCTTAAAATAATAATTTAGAATCATAAATAGTGAGCGAGCATCTAGCAATGGATCACTACTATCCAAGTAATAAGAATGTCAATGATTCGTGACATATGTTACCATGTAATATAGCCCCTTTGTCTTATATTTCTAGATTAAACATGAGACATGGAATGTCTCATCCTCATATAGTTTAATCTTAGTGTTTCTTGATCCAAGAGTTGACTCCAAACAAATGAGATTGATATCTCATATTGATTCATTTGAGCATGGCCATGCATTTCACAATCTCAATCAATCAAAGTACTCGTAGACATCACTCTTATTATATAGGAGGGACAAATCCTATCTACATCACTCACATCCCTCTGCATGATTCATGGTATATCCAATAAGTAACTTTATAGTCCATCCTATTACGGATGACATATGATGATATCAAAATATATGATTTTTCATGTTAGGAACTACAATGACTTTAAGTCGAAGGATCACATACACCACATTCACAATGGGACCATCTTATGACATTGATATAACGATCCACATAGTGATCTTATGGTGGGTCGATCTAGTACATGTTCTCTAACTTGTACACATGTTTCGATTTGATAGCTCACACATTGTTATCAATCAATAAACATATCGGTCTCTATGCTTTATTGCTACCCCTTTAATATTTTCACAATAAAACACTTGATCGGGGACATTCAAGAATATTGATATTCTTAGGACTTTATCATGTTAATCTAATAAAACATAGGAATAAATAATCATAATAAATGGAATGCCTTATATATATATATATATATATATATATATATATATATATAACATGGTAAGTGTATGCTAGTATAATCAAATTATGATTGGCTTTTAGGGCATACACTAACAATCTCCCACTTACACTAGAGCCAATCACTCATGTATCTAACACCCGGTGATCTAACATGGTCGTTATGCTTCGTTGTGTTAGAGGCTTTGTAAGTAGGTCTATAACATTATCATCTATTGATACTCTGCATATCTTCACATCTCCTCACTTGATTATATCTCGAATGAGATGGAAGCATCGAAGTATATGTTTGGATCGCTAGTGAGATCTAGGTTCCTTAGCTTGCACGAGTAGCTCCATTGTTGTCATAATAGAGGTCAATTGGATTCTCAATGCTAGGAACAACACCAAGTTCAATAATGAACTTCTTGATCAAAACTCCCTTCTTAATCGTATCTAAGGTAGCTATCTACTTAATTTCTATTATAGAATTGACTACTATCTCTTTCTTTGAACTCTTCCAGCTGATAGCACCGTCATTAAAGCAAAACACAAAACATGGTTTCGATCTAAAATCATCTTTATTTGTTTGGTAACTAGCATCGGTGTACCCTTTTACAACTAGCTCTTCGAACATCTAGATACCAAGAATAAATCTTTAGTTCCGTTGAGGTACTTTAGAATATTCTTGACAGTAGTCTAGTGACTCCCAATGAGATTAGATTGGTACTCGCTCATCATGCTCGGAGCATATGAGGCATCAAGACGAGTACATATAATGGCATACATGATTGATCCGATTATAGAAGAAAATGATATCTTACTCATACGATCTCTTTCTTCCTATGTGGAAGGACATTGAGCCTTATAAAGATGTATGCCATGTGACATAGGTAGAAATCCCTTCTTGGACTCATTCATGCTAAATTGTTTTAGCGCCTTGTCAATGTATGTACCACGAGTTAGGCCAAGTAATTTCCTCGATCTATCTCTATAGATTTTGATGCCCACAATATAGGCAACTTCACGTAAGTCCTTCGTGGAGATACAATTCCCTAAGCAAGTCTTTATAGACCTTAGGTTGGGTATGTCATTTCTAATGAGTAGTCATTCATTTACATTCAATACTAAGAACATAATTGTGCTCCCACTAATCTTCTTGTAAAAACAAGGTTCATGCTCGTTCTTGATGAATCCAAACTCTTTGATCGCATTATCAAAATTAAGATTCCAACTCGATAAGATTGCCTTAACCTATAAATGGATCGCTACGACTCACTTACACACTTTTCTAGCATTTTTTAGATCAACAAAACCCTCAAGTTGTTTCATGTACACATCCTCGAGAAGATTTCCATTAAGAAATGCATTCCATCCATTGCTCGATTTTGTAGTCATAAAATGCTATAATAGTAAGTAAGATCCCGATGGATTTAAGCATAGTGATCTGGAGAAAAAGTTTCATCATAGTCTATACCATGAATTCGCTTGAAACCTTTAGCAACGAATCACCCCTTAAAGGTTTGTAGATTACCATCCATGTCAGTTTTCTTTTTGAAAACCCACTTGCACCCAATGGGTTTTACCCTTTAGGTGGTTCAACCAAAGTCCATACTTTGTTTGTGGACATGGATTCATTACGGATCTCATGGCTTCTTGCCATTTTTTAGAGTCCGGTCCCATGATAGCCTCTTAGTAGGTAATAGGCTCACTGCATTCCATGAGCAATACATCATCAATTTGAGTCATGATAAATCCATATCTCTCGGGCTCATTACTTATCCTCCTAAATCTATGAGCACCTTATGTTATTTGATCGGGTATTTGGTCAATAATAACTTGTACCCTTTGCTCGAGTTCCACCTAAGGTTCATTTCTATCTTAAGGATCATGAATTTCTTCGAGTTCTACTCTCCTCCCGGTAGTCTTTCTAGAGATGATTTCTCTTTCTAAAAAGACACTAGTCCAAGCAATAAACACTTTATTCTCATTTGAATTATAGAAGTAATATCCCTTAGTTTCTTTTAGATACCCTACAAAATAGCATTTGTCAAATTTGGGTCCTAGCTTATCTAAAGCTTGAAGCTTTATATTTGCATCATAATCCTAAATCTTTGTAAAAGACATACCGGGATGTTTCCCAATCCACATCTCATATGGTGTCTTTTAGACTCGCTTTAGATGGAACACAATTAAATGTAAAGATAGTTGGTTTTAGAGCATGTCCCCAAAAGAAAATTGAAAGATCCGTGTGACTCATCATAGATCATACCATGTCTAATAAGGTGTGAATTCTCCTATCGAAAACACCATTCCATTGTTGTTTATCCAATGGAGTGAGTTGTGATAAAATACCATACTCTTTAAGATAGTCATCAAATTCTTGGCTCAAGTATTCACCACCTTGATCCGATCAAAGAGTTTTGATACTTTTGCCAAGTTGGTTTTGCACTTCCTTCTTGAACTCCTTAAACTTTTCAAAGGATTTTGACTTGTGTTTCATAAGATACATATAGCCATATCTACTGAAACCATCGGTAAAAGTAATGAACTAATGATAACCTCCTTTGGCTAGTGAGTTTATGGGCCTACATACATCACTATGTATAAGGCCTAAGAGATCACTAGCCCTTTCACTATGTCTAGTAAAAGGGACTTTAGTCATCTTTCCAAATAAACATGATTCGCATGTCTCATTTGATTCAAAATCAAATGAATCTAAGAATCCATCTTTATGGAGCTTGAATGTATGTTTCTCATTTATATGACCTAATTGACGAGTGTTAGAGATAAGTTGGGTTTAAATCATTAGATTTGAACCTCTTAATGGTAATGTTATAGACAGGTGTTTCAAGATCCAATAGATAAAGAACATTGATTAATTATGCACTACCATAAAAATATTTCATTTAAATAAATGGAGCAACATTTGTCCTTTATTATGAATGAAAAACCTAACTTGTCCAAACAAGAAATGAAAATAATATTCCTACTCATGGCAGGCACATAATAATAGTCTTCTAAATTAATAACTAGCCTAGAGGGAAAAGATAAATTATAGGTTCCTATAGCTAAAGTAGCAACTATTGCTCCATTGCCTACTTGTAGGTCCACTTCACCTTTAGCCAAATATCAACTCATTTTGAGTTCTTGCATATTTACACAAATATGAGAACCACATCTAGTATCTAATACCCAAGATGAAGTAGAAAGATTGACTTATATAACCAAGATACCTAAAGTGGAAGTCTCACTTCCCTTCTTCTTTTTAGTTCTTCTAAATAAAACTTATAGTTCCTCTTCCACTATCTAGTCACACCATAATGGAAGCAAGTTCCCTCCTTCGGCACTTCACTATTGGGTTTCAATTATTTGTCCTTGGGCGTGCTCTTGGGCTTGATGATTTTCTTACCTTTGCTTTTGTTCTTGCCCTTGCCCTTTTGAACCATCAGTATGGAAGTGGGTTTGGACCCTTTTAGAGTCTATTCAGTAGTTATCAACATGTTTAGTAGTTCCGGTAGTGGCTTGTTAATTTCATTCATATTTTAGTTCATGAAGAATTTACTATAGCTCTCGAGCAATGATTGGAGAACTAAATCGAGTGGCCAACTCTTATCCTAGAAGAAAGTCTAATCTTTTAAGGCTCTCAACATATCGAATCATCTTCGGTGCATAAGGAGCAACAGGGTTTCCTGCTGCCAGCTTACACTAAAACAAAGCCTTGGAGACATCAAATCTCTCATGACATCTATGCCCCTAATAGAGCCTTTTGAGATGACCAATATATCAAAGGCATTCATGTTTTCATGTTGCTTCTAGAGTTTAGAATTCATAATAGCTAACATGAGACAACTAACATGCTTTTTGTGAGCATCTTTCTTAGCATAAGGGGCATTAGCGAGTAGAAGTAAGAGGAAGGCACAACATCCAAGTCATATTTACAAAATTACAATCAAGATAAATACCTACCAATCACATTGGTCTACAACCATAACTACACACTATGTATCATATAGCATTGAATCATATCAAACAAATTTAAAGCATGATTTCATAAATTGATTAACTTTTAAGGAAATTAATTATGGGGTTTTGAAAAAATATCCGAGGGTTAAGGGCGGCGCCACTGGTGATGGTCTCCCTAGCTGGTCGGCGAGCGAGGGTCAAGGGCGAGTGCCCCTTGTAGGGGATCAAGGGTAGCACCCCCAAAAGGTAAATAGAATTCACCTCCCTCGCCTAAAAGGAAATTCATCAACCCTTGATGTATATGTTCTGAATTTAATTCCAGAACTAATTCCAGAACCATATTCAAACACCTTATTCCTATCTATTTATATATCAACAATTGATACAAGTCTAATTATTCCAAATTATCATCCAGATCGATTCTAAAACAATTCTAAAATATTTAACACACCACATAGACCATGTGATGATCAAATATTACAAACACATATCATATATGTTGATGAGATATTTAATCACTATAAATCAAGTTTATTTCATGATATTTATCTTATTAAAATTATGACAGAATATCATATATTGATAAAACCGTAAATATCATGATTTCAATCACATTAAAGTCATGAAAGAATATCATATACTTATAAACCCTAAATTTTGTTACTTAAATCGTATTTAAATCATGGCGGAATAATGTATATTAATAATTACCACATATCAACATGATCATTCGCATAATCGACTTAGAGTTTCGCAAGTGGTTTTGATGCCGGTATTAGGATTTGAAGCAATACAACGAGAATTGATGCATAAAAAATAATGTCATATAAAAAACATTTCTTTGAAATGCCATAGGATCCACACAAAAATAACAAAGTCAAAGGATTAGATCATTACATCTTATAGCACAAATTGCATCTCTTACCCGAAGGATGTCTAAATCATAAGCACAAATCTATGAACTACACCTCAATTAGTATTCACACGAATGTCTCAATCACCGAACAATTCTGAAATGGAGAATATCCTTAATTCAAAGTGCTAGTGATGAGTTATGGTATTTAAAGGTTGGATCAGTTTCCACTAAAGGCGACTAAGGTTTTCTCTCAAAGTTCTTAGGGTTTCGTCTTCAAAGTTAATTGAGTTTCTATCTCATAGTTACTCTTTTATAAAGATTATGTATTAGTTGTATTTAACAACCATAACATGTGTGATACATAGTTCAACTAGGAAACTAATTTCCTAACCCTAAGGAGAAGAGAAAAAATATAGACCTAAATGTGGGCTGATTATTTTGATAGATTAATATCCAACAACATTGGACTTGGACTTTATTAAGCCCATTTTATATATCTTAATTGAACTAGCACATTAGTATAATTAAATACTATAATCCAGAATGTATCCTAGTCTCACTAGGAATCTTAACCTAACAAGGAATCCTAATCCAATTAGGAGTCTTAACTTGACTAAGAATCCTAATCCAATTAGGAATCTTAACCCGACTAGGAATCCTAATCCAATTAAGACTTTCGATCATACTCCAATTTTGAGTTCTCTTTATATGTGACCACTGTAGGTTCTTATCACATTGGTAGTGATCTTAAAACCATAATTTAGAATCATAAATAGTGACTAGCATCTAGCAATACATCACTACTACCCAAGTAATAAGAATGTCGGTGATTTGAAATAACCTTGTTCGTGACATATGTTACCATGTAGTCGATCCCTTTGTGCTAGATGTCTAGATTAAACATGAGACATGGAATGTGTCATCCTCATATAATTTAATCTTAGTGTTTCGGATGCATGAGTTGACTACTCTAAACAAATGAGATCAATACCTCATATCAATTCATTTGAGCATGGCCATGCATTTCATAATCTCACTCAATCAAGGGGCCTATAGACATCACTCCTATTGTATAGGAGGGAAAAATCAAATTTACATCACTCATATACCTCTGCATGATTCATGGTATATCCAAAACCAACTTTATAGTCCATCCTATTATAGATGATGTTTGATGGTATCAAAATATATGATTTTTCATGTAGGGAACTACAATGACTTTAAGTAGAAGGATCACATACACCACACTCACAACGAGGCCAATGTATGACACCGACATAACAATCCACATTGATCTCATGGTGAATCGATCTAGTACATATACCTATGTCTTGACTTGATATCATATTCATACCACATTGTTATCAATTAATACAATACCAATCTCTACGCTTTATTGTAGCCCCTTTAATATATCCACCATAAAACACTTAATCGGGACATTCAAGAATATTGATATTCTTGAGACTTTATAATTTTCATTTAATAAAACACCGAAATAAATAAACATGATAAATGGAATGCCTTATATATATATATATATATATATTAACATGATAAGTGTATGTTAGTACGATCGAACTATGATTGGCTTTTAGAGCATACACTAACACTCTTTCCCCCTCTCTCTCCCTCTCTCCCTCTTCCCCTCTCTGTCTCATACTCTCCCTCTCTTTTGCCGTCTCCCTCTCTCTATCACTCTCTCCCTCCTTCTCTCTCCCCCTCTCTTCCTCTCTCTCTCTCCTTCTTTATCCTTCTCCTTGTCTCTGTCTCTCTCTCTCTATCTCCCTCCTCATCTCTCATTCCCTCTCTTTTCCTCTCCCTCTCCTCTCTCTCCCTCTCTCTCCCCCTCTCCTTCTCTCCTTCTCTCTCACTCACCCTCTCTCTATATGCCTCTTCCTTTCTCACTCCCTCTCTCTATCCCTCTTTTTCTCTCTCTCCCTCTCTACCTATCTATCTTCTTCTCCCACTTTCCTATTCCATCACTCTCTCTCCCTCTTCCCCCTCTCTCTCTCAATATCTCTTTCTTCCTACTCTCTCCCTCTTTTTCTATCTCTCTCCCTCTCTCTCATCATATCTCTCTACCTCTTTTTACCTTTTCCACTTTCTCTTCCTCTTTTCCACCTCTCTTTGTCTCCCTTTCTCCCTCTCTCTCTCTCTCTTTCTCTCTCTATTAATCTCTCTTACCCTCTCTCCTTCTTTCTCTCTCTCACACTCTCTTCTTCTTTCTCTCTCTCCCTTTCCCTCTAACTCTCTTTCTATCTTTATTTCCTTATCTTTCTCTCTTACCCTCTATATTTCTCTCTCCTTCTCTCTCTTTTTCCCTCCCTCTCCCTCTTATTCTCTCTCCCACTCTCTCCCTCACACTCTCTCCTTATCTCCCTCTCTATCTATCTCCTTCTCCCTCTTCATCATTCTCTCTACCATACCCTCCCTCTCTCCCTATCTATCCCTCCCTCCTTCTCTCTCGCCCCTCATCTCCCTCTCTCTCCATCTCTCTCTAATTCTTTCTCTCTCTCTCTCTCCCACTACTCCCTCTCTCTCCCTCTCTCTAGCTTCTCTTTCCCTCTATCTCTCTCCCTTCTCCCTGTCTCTCTCTCACTACTCCCTCTCTCTCTAGGTTCTCTTTCCCTCTATCTCTCTCCCTTCTCTCTCTCCTTTTATTCATCTCTCTCTCCTTATCTCTCTCTCTCCTCCTCTCCCTCTTTCTCTTCTCACTCTCTCTTCCTCCCTCCCCTCCCTCTCCCTCTCTCTCCATCTCTTCCCTCCTTTTACCCTCTCCCTTGACTTTTCTCTCTTACTCTCTCTATTCCCCTCCTCTCCCTATTTATCCCACTCCCTCTCTCATTCTTTCTCTCTCCTTCTCTCTTTCCCTCTCTCCCTCTTTCTCTCTCTCCCTTTTTCTTTTCCTTCTCTTTCTCTCTCTCTCTTCCACTCTCCCCCTCTCTCTCTCTCATTCTCTTTCACCCTCCTACTCTCTCTCTCGCTCTCCCTCTCCCTCCCTCTCGTCCCTTTTGTTCCCTCTCTTTCTCACTACCTCTCTCCCCCTTTCTCCTTCTATCTCTCTCATCGTCTCTCCGAGTCTATCCCCCTCTCCTTCTCCCTCTTCCTCACTCTCTCTCTATCTCTCTCCCTCTTTCTCTTTTTCCCTTTCTCTCGCTCTCTCACTCCCTCTCCCTCTCCCTCTCCACTTCCCTCTCTTTCCCTCTTCCTCTCCACTTCCCTCTCCTTCCCTCTCCCTCCCTTTCCCACACTCTCTCTTCTTCTCTTTCTCTCCACCCTTTCTCTCTCCTCCTTTCTTCCCCCTCTCTATCTCCCTCTCCCTCTCTCTTTGCCTCTCTTTCTCTCTACCTCTCTCTCCTTCTCTTTCTTCATCTCTCTCCTTATCTCCCTCTCAAACACTCTCTCACCCTCCCTCTCCCTGTCTCCCCTTCCCTCTCTCCCTCTCTCTCTTACTCTCCTCCTCTCTCATCCAATATATATATATATATATCCCTTTTTCTCCCTCTCTCCTTCTCTCTCTTCCCTCTCTCCTCCTTCCCTCCTCCTCTCTCCCTCCCTCTCGATGCTCCTTCCCTCTTTCCCTCTCCCTTTCTCTCACCCTCTCTCTCATGCTCCCTCCCTCCCTCTCCCTCTCTACACCTCTCTCTCTCTCCCACTTTATCCCTCTCTATATCTTTCTCCCCCTCTCTCCCTCTCTCCCTGTTCATATTTCTCTACCTCTTTCTCCATTACCCTATCGCTCTCTCTCTCCCTCTCCCTCTCTACCTTGCTCCCTCTCTCCCTTTATATCTCTCTTGCTCTCTCTCTCACCCTCCCTCCCTCTCCCTCTCTCCCTCTCTTTATCCCCACTCTCTCCCTCTCCCTCACCTTCTCCCTATACCTCTCTCTCTCTTTTCTCCATCTTGCTCTCTTGACCTCTCAAACTCAATCACTATCTCCCTCTACCTCTCTCCTTTTTCTCTCTCTCTCTTTTTTCTTTCTCTCTCCCTCTCTCCTTCTATCTCTCTCTTTATCACTCTCTTTCTCTCTCCCTTACCCTCTCTCTCTCTCCCTCTCTTTCTCTCTCTCCCCCTCTTTCCTTTTCTCCATTTTTTCTCTCCCTCCCTCTCTCTAGTCTCTCTCCCTCTCTACCTCCCTCTCCCTCTCTCTCCCCCTCTCTTTCTCCCCCTCCTCTCTCCTTTCCCTCCCCATCTCCCTCTCCCTCTCCATCTTCCCTTTTACTCTTTCTCTCTCGCTCTTCTTCTTCATCTCTTTCTCTTTTTATCTCCCTCTCTTCCTCTCCATGTCTCTCCCCTCACACATTCCCCATATCCCTTTCTATCTCTCTTTCCCTCTCCCTTTTCTCTCTCTCCATCTCTCCTTCTCTCTTTCCCTCCCTCCCTCTCCCTCTTTCTAGCTTTCCTTCTCTCTCCATCTCTTTCTCTCTCTATCGCTCCCTTCCTCTCTCCTTTTCTCTCTCTCACTCCCTCTCTCTCCCTCTCCCTTTATCTTACTCTCACTTGCCCTCTCTATCCATCTCTATCTCTCGTTGTCCCTCTCTCTCACACTCTCACTCGTCCCTCTCTATGTACCCCTCTCCATTTCTCTCTCCCTTTCTCCCATTCCCCCTCTCTCTCTCTATCTTTCTCTCTCTATCCCTCTCCCTCTCACTACCTTTCTCCCTCTCCCTCTCCCCTTTCTCTCCCACTTTCTATCATATCCTTTTCCCTCACTATCCCTCTACCTTTCTCCCCTACTCTCTCTTTCTCCCTCTCTTTCTCTCATCCTCTCTCTAACTCTATCTCTCTCTCACACTCTCCCTCTCCCTCTCGCTCCCTCTCTTTCTCCCTATCTCTCCCTCTTTCTTGATCCTTTCTCTCTCTTCCAAAACATAAATATATATATATATTGCTATTTCTCCCTCTCTTCTCTCCCTCTCTCTATCTCTATTTATCCCTCTCTTTTTCTCTATCTCCCTCTCCTTATCTCTTCCTCTCCTTCTCTCTTTGCCCTCTCTCTTCCCTCTCCCTCTCTCTCTCTTTCCCTTTCTCCTTCTCTCTCCCTCTCTCTCTCCCTCTTTACCTGTCTTTATTTTTCTTCTCTCCCTTATATATTTCACTCTCTATCTCTCTTTATTTGTCTCCTCTCTCTCTATATATATCCTTGTCCCTCTCTCTCACTCTCACTCTCTCTCCCTCCCTCCTTCCCTCCCTCTTTCTTTCTCTCTCTAAAGAGAGAGGAAGATAGAGTGAGGGAGAGAGAGGAGAGAGAGTGAGAGTAAGAGAGAGGAAGGAAGAGAGAGGGAGAGGTAGGAGATAGAGAGGGGGAGGGGGAGGTAGAGGGAGAGGAGAGAGGGGGAGGGATAGAGAAAGGGAGTGAAAGAGAGGGTTAGAGGGAGAGAGTGTTAGAGACAAAAGGAGAGAGAAGAGTACATAGGGAAATGGAGAGAGGGAGCGAGAGAGGAAGAGAGAGGGAGAGGAGAGTGAGGAAAGAGGGGAGAGAGGGAGAGAGAGATAAGGAGAGTGAGAAGAAGAAGGAGGAGGAGAGAGAGGTAGGGGAAAGATGAAAAGAGGGAGCGAGGATAGAGGGAGAGAAAGAGAGAGAAAGCAAAGGAAAGCTTGAAGGAGAGAGAGAGCGAGGGATGGAGAGAAGAGGAAGGGGAGAGGGTGAGTGAGAGAAAAAAGGAGAGGGAGAGGGAGAGGGAGATAGGGAGAGAGAAGGAGTGGGAGGAGAGAGAAAAGAGAGGGAGAGGGATAGAGAGAGTGGGAGAGGGAGAGGGAGATAGAGGGAGAGAGAGTGAGAGAAGGAGATGGCAAAAAGGATAAAAAGAGAGAGGGAGAGAAAGTGAAAGAGAGAGGGATAGAGAGAGATAGAGAGATCAAGTGGGAGGAGGAGAGAGATAGGGAGAGAGGGAGAACCAGAGGGAAAGAGAGTGTTAGAGGGAGGGAGAGAGGTTAAGAGAGGGAAATGGAGGGAGAGGGGGAAAGGAAAGAGGGATGGACAGAGGCAAAAGAAGAGGAAGGGAGAGATGAAGAGAGAGGGAGAGGGAAGGGAGAGAGAGAGATAGAGAGGGGAACAAGAGAGAGAGAGATGGAGAGAAGGATGTTAGGAGAGAGAAAGAGGGAGGGAGGGAGGGAGAGAGGGAGAGAGGGAGAGGGGAGAGAGGAGAGAGGGATCGGGGAGAGAGAGGGAGAGAGAGGAAAGGGAGAGGGAAAGAGAATGGTAGAGAATGCTAGAGGGAGGGAGAAGGATGGAGGGGGAGAGGTGGAGAGAGGGTGAGGAATGGAGGGGGAGAGGTAAAGAGAGGGGGAGAGGGAGAGAGGGAAAGAAAGAGAGGACGAGGAAGAGGAAGGGAGAGAGGAGAGAGGGATAGGGGGAGAGAAGAGAGAGGAGACAAGGATGGAGGGAGAAGGAGGGACGAGGGAGGGGAGAGGGGGAGAGAAGGAAAGGAAAAGAGAAGGGAGAGAATGCTAGAGGGAGGAAGAGGGATGGAGAGGGAGAGGTAGAGAGTGGGAGAGGGATGGGGGGACAGTAAATATAGGGGGAGAGGGAGAGGGAAAGAGAGAGAGAGGGACAGAAGGAGAGAAAGAGGGGGAGAGAGGGAAAGAGGGAGAGGGAGAGAGGGAAAGGAGAGATAAATGGAGGAAGAGATAGGGAGATAGAAAGAAATGGAGAAAAAGAAGGAAGGGAGGGAAAGAGAGAGCTAAAGAGAGAGAAATAGGGAGAGAGGGTAAGAGGGAGGAGAGGAGAGAGGGATGGCAGAAGAGAGAGAGAGAGGGTGAGAACATGAGAGGGAGAGAGGTAGAGGGAAGAGAAAGGGAAAGAGGGAGAGAATGGGAGAGAGGGTGAGGGAGAGGGAGATAGGAGGAGGGAGAGAGAGGGAGGGGCAGGGAGAGAGGGAGAGATAGGAAGAGTTGGCAAGGGAGAGAGAAAGAAAGAGAAAGAGGGAGAGGGAAGGAGAGAGAGGGAGAGTTAGAGGTGGAGAGAGAAGAGAGGAGAGAAAAAGGAAAGACAGTGAAAGAAAGAGAGAGAGGTAACGTGAGTAACAAAGAGGGGAGTGTGAGAGGGAGAGAGGGAGAGGGAGTACGGAGAGATATTGAGATAGAAGAGGGGAGATGGTGTGTGAGAGAGAGAGATGAGTGAAGAAAGATAGAGATAAGAAAAGGTAGAGGGAATGAGAGAGAGAGGGAGAGGGGAGAGGGAGAGGGAGAGAGAGGGAGAGAGAAAAGGTTAGAGAGAGGAGAGAGTGCATTAGAAGGAGGGATAGAGAAGGGGAGTATTAGAGAGAGGGAGAGCAAGTGATAGGGAGAGAGGGAGTGAGATATAAAGAGGGGAAAAGAGAGAGGGAGAGAGAGAGAAGTGGGGTAAGGGAGAGAGAAAAAGTGGGAGAGAGGGAGATGAGGCGATAAGGGCGGGGGAGAGAGAGGTAGAGGAAGAGAAGGGAAGGGAGAGAGGAAGAGAGAGGAAGAGAGAGGGAGAGAGAGGGAGAGAGAGGGAGAGAGACGAAGGGAGGGGGAGAGAGAGGAGATAAAGTGAGAGGGTGAAAGAGAGAGAGAAAGCGAGAAAGAGGAAGTGAGGGAGAGAGAGGGAGGGAAAGAGAGAAGGAGAGGGAGAAAAGAAAAGGGAGAGAGGGGGCAGAGAGATAGGGAGAGAGTAAGAGAGAGGGAGAGAGATAGGGGAGACAGGGATAAAGAGAGGAAGAGGGATAGGGAGAGGAAGGGGAGAAGGGAAAGAGAGGGAGAGAAGGAGAGAGAGGGGGAGGAAGAGGGAGAGAGAAGGTGAGAGAGAGGGAGAAAGGGAAAGAGATAGATAGGGATAGAGAGGGAGAGGGAGAGGGAGAGAGAGGGACGGGATGGAGAGGGAGAGTGAAAGAGGCTAAGATGGAAAGGGAGAGTGAGAGAGGATGAGAGGTTGAGCATGAGAGTGACCGAGGGAGAGAGTGAGAGAGAGGGGGTGAGAGAGAGAGAGGTAGGGGTAAAGAGAGAGGGAGAGAGAGGGAAAGAGAAGGAAGGAGAAAGTGAGAGAGAGGTAGAAAGTGGGAAAAGTAGAGAGGTCAAGAGACAGAGACAAGTAGAGGGAGAAAGAAAAAGTGAGATAGAGGTAAAGGGAGAAAGAGAGTGAGAGAGGTAAAGAGAGGGATAAAGAGAGAGAGAAGGGGATAGAGAAAGAGGGGTAGGAGAGAGAGGGATAAAGTGAAAAAGAGTGAGAGAGAGGGAGAGAGAAAGAGGGGTGGGAGAGAGAGGGAGAGGGAGAGAGGGAAAGAGTGAAATGGAGGGAGGGGGAGAGGTAGGGAGGGACGAGAGAGTGAAATAGAGGGAGAGGGAGAGAGAGGTTAAGGGAGAGAGAAGGGAGAGAGAGTGGGGGGAGAAAGAGAGGGAAAGAGGGGAAGCGGGAGAGGAAGAGGGAGGGAGAGAGGGAGAGGGAGAGAGCTGAAGGGAGAGAGAGAGATAGAGAGAGATAGAGAAATTGAGGGAGGGAGGGAAAGGAGGAGCTAAAGAGAGGGAGAGAGGGTTGAAGGGAGAGAGGGTGAGAGGAGGGAGAAAAGGGAGAGGGATGGTTGGAAAGAAAGGCAAGGGGAAAGCATGAAATGGAGAGAGGTAGAAGGAAAGAGAAAGGGAAAGAGTGAGAGGGAGAGAGAGGGAGGGAGGGAGAGTGGGTAAGGGAGAGAGAGGGAGCGAGAAAGAAAGAGAGGGCAAGAGGCGGAGGGAAGGAGAGAGAGGGAGAGAGGGAGGAAAGAGGGAGAGGGAGAGAGGGGAGAGGGAGAGGGAAGGGATAGAGAAGGTGAGTGAGAGAGGGTGAGATTAAGAGGGAGAGTGAGAGAGCAAGAGAGGTTGAGCACAACGGTGACTAAGGGAGAGAGCGAGAGAGACGGGGTGAAAGAGATAAGGAGGGGTAGAGAGAGAGGAAGAGAGAGAGCTAGACAAAGGGCGATAGAGAGAGAGAGGGAAAGAGAGGGAATAAGAAAGTGAGAGAGAGGTAAAAAGTGGGAACAAGTGGACGAGTCAAGAGAGAGATAGAGAGAGAGGAAGAGAGAGAGCGAGAGAAAGGGAGAAAGAGAGTGAGAGAGGTAGAGAGGGATAGAGAGAGTGTGAGAGGGGAAGAGAGAAAGAGGGGTAGGAGAGAGAGTGAGAGAGGGGAGAGAGAAAGAGGGGTGAGAGAGAGAGAGGGAGAGAGAGAGGGTGAGAGAGAGAGGGAAAGAGTGAAATGGAGGGAGGGGGAGGTAGAGAGGGACGAGAGAGTGAAATAGAGGGAGAGGGAGAGAGAGGTTAAGGGAGAGAGAAAGGGAGAGAGAGTGAGGGGGAGAAAGAGAGGGAAAGAGGAGGAGAGGGAGAGGAAGAGGGAGGGAAAGAGGGAGATGGAGAGAGCTGAAAGGAGAAAGAGAGATAGAGAGAGATAGAGAAATTGAGGAAGAGAGGGAAAGGAGGAGCTAAAGAGAGGGAGAGAGGGTTTAAGGGAGAGAGGGTGAGAGGAGGGAGAGAAGGGAGAGGGATGGTTAGAAAGAAAGGCGGGGGGAAGCATGAAATGGAGAGAGGTAGAGGGAAAGGGAAAGGGAAAGAGTGAGAGGGAGAGAGTGGGAGGGGGAGGGAGAGTGGGTAAGGGAGAGAGAGGGAGCGAGAAAGAAGGAGAGGGTAAGAGGGAGAGGGAAGGAGAGAGAGGGAGAGAGGGAGGAAGGAGAGAGAGGGAGAGAGGGGAGAGGGAGAGGGAAGGGATAGAGAAGGAGAGTAAGAGAGGGTGAGATTGAGAGGGAGAGTGAGAGAACAAGAGAGGTTGAGCACAAGCGTGATTGAGGGAGAGAGCAAAAGAGAGGGGGTGAGAGAGAGATAAGGAGGGGTAGAGAGAGAGGGAGAAAGAGCTAGACAAAGGGCGATAGAGAGAGAGAGGGAAAAAGAGGGAATAAGAAAGTGAGAGAGAGGTAAAAAGTGGGAACGAGTGGACGGGTCAAGAGAGAGATGGAGAGAGAGGAAGAGAGAGAGCGAGAGAGAGGGAGAAAGAGAGTGAGAGAGGTAAAGAGGGATAGAGAGAGTGTGAGAGAGGAAGAGAGAAAGAGGGGTAGGAGCAAGAAGGATAGAGGGAAAGAGAGAGTGAGAGAGGGGGAGAGAGAAAGAGGGGTAAGAGAGGGAGGGAGAAGGAGGAAGGGAGAGAGAGAGAGGGAGAGAGTGAAATGGAGGGAGAGGCGGAGGTAGGGAGGGACAAAGAGTGAAATGGAGGGAGAGGGAGAAGAGGCTGAGGGAGAGCAAGAGGGAGGTAGAGGGAGAAAGAAAGAGTGAGATAGAGGTAGAGGGAGAAAGAGAGTGAGAGAGGTTGAGAGGGGGATAGAGAGAGTGTGAGAGGGGAAGAGAGAAAGAGGGGTAAGAGAGAGAGGGATAAAGAGAGTGAGAGAGTGAGAGAGGGGGAAAGAGAAAGAGAGGTAGGAGAGGGAGGGAGGGAGAGGGAGAGAGTGAAATGGAAGGAGAGGAAAAGGTAGAGAGGAATAGAGAGTGAAATAGAGGGAGAAGGAGAAGAGGTTGAGGGAGAGATAATGAGGGAGAGAGGTAAGGGAAGAAAGAGAGGGAAAAAGGGAAAGAGAGAGAAGGAGAGGAAGAGGAAGAGGGAGGGAGAGAGGGAGAGGGAGAGGAAGAGGGAGGGAGAGAGGGAGAGGGAGAGAGATGAAGGGGGAGAGAGAGGGGGAGAGAGAGATAGAGAGAGATGGAGAAATGGAGGGAGGGAGGGATAGAGGGTCGAAGGGAGAGAGGGTGAGAGTGGGGAGAGAGGGGAGAGGGATGGTTGGAGAGAAAAGGAGGGGGAAAACATGAGAGGGAGAGAGGTAGAGGGAAAGAGAAAAAGAAAGAGGGAGGTAGAGAGAGAGAGGGAGGGGAAGGGAGAGTGGGTGAGGGAGAGAGAGGGAACGAGAAAGAAGGAGAGGGCAAGAGGGAGAGGAAGGAGAGAGAGGGAGAGAGGGAGGAAGGAGAGAGAGGAGGAGAGAGAGGGAGAGAGGGGAGAGGGAAAGAGGTAGCTAGGGATAGAGAGAGGGAGAGGGAGAGGGACGGGGACGGGGAGGGAAGGGATAGAGAAGGAGAGTGAGAGAGCATAAGATAGAGATGGAGAGTGAGAGAGGGGGAGAGGTTGAGCACGAGAGTGAGCGAGGGAGAGAGCGAGAGAGAGGGGGTGAGAGAGAGATAGGGAGGGCTAAAGAGAGAGGGAGACGAGCTAGACAAAGGGAGATAGAGAGACAGGGAAAGAGAGGGAAAAAAAGTGAAAAAGAGGTAAAAAGTGGGAATAGTAGAGAGGTCAAAAGAGAGATAGAGAGAGGAAGAGAGAGAGAGTGAGAAAGAGATAGAGGGAGAAAGAAAGAGTGAGATAGAAGAGAGTGAGTGAGGTAAAGAGAGGGACGAGAGAGCGTGAGAGAAAGGGATAGAGAAAGAGGGGTAGGAGAGAGAAGGATAGAGAGAAAGAGAGAGTGAGAGAGGGGGAGAGAGAAAAAGGGTGGGAGAGAGAGGGAGAGGGAGAGAAGGAAAGAGTGAAATGGAGGGAGACAGAGAGGTAGAGAGAGGCGAGAGAGTGAAATGGATGGATAGGGAGAAGAGGTTGAGGGAGAGAGAGGGAGGAGGAGAGGAAGAGAGAGAGAGCGAGAGAGAGGTAGAAGGAGGAAGTGAGTGAGAGAGGTAGAGAGAAGGATAGAGAGAGTGAGAGAAGAGAAGAGAGAAAGAGGGGTAGGAGAGAGAAGGAGGGGTAAATAGAGAGGGAGAGAGAGCTAGACAAAGGGAGATGGAAAGAGAGGGAAAGAGAGGGAAGGAGAAAGTGAGAGAGAGGTAGAAAGTGGGAAAAATAGACGAGTCAAGAGAGAGATAAAGAGAGAGGAAGAGAGAGAGCGAGAAAGAGGTAGAGGGAGAAAGAAAGAGTGAGATAGAGGTAGAGGAAGAAAGAGAGTGAGAGAGGTAGAGAGAGGGATAGAGAGAGTGAGAGAGGGGAAGAGAGAAAGAGGGGTAGGAGAGAGTGGGATAAAGAGAAAGAGAGAGTGAGAGAGTGGGAGAGAGAAAGAGGGGTGGGAGAGGGAGAGAGGGAAAGTGTGAAATATAGGGAGAGTGAGAGTTAGAGAGGGACGAGAGAGTGAAATGGAGGGAGAGGGAGAAGAGGTTGAGGGAGAGAGAGGGAGGGAGAGAGGGAGGAGGAGAAAGAGAAGGAAAAAAGGGAAGAGAGAGAAAAAGAGGGAGAGAGAGAGAGATGAAGGGAGAGAGAAGGGGAGAGAGAGATAGAGAGATGGAGAAATAGAGGGAGGGAGGGAAAGAGGGAGCTAAAAAGAAGGAGAAAGGGAGAGAGGGTGAGAATGGGGAGAGAGGGAGATGGATGGTTGGAGAGTAAAGGAGGGGAAAGTGTGAGAGGGAGAGAGGTAGAGGAGAGAGAAAGGGAAAAAGGGAGAGGGAGAGAGAGGGAGGGAGAGTGGTTGAGGGAGAGAAAGGGAGTGAGAGAGAAGGAGAGGGCGAGAGGGAGAGGGAAGGAGAGAGAGGGAGAGAGGGAGGAAAGAGAGAAAGGGGGAGCGAAAGGGAGGAGAGAGAGGGAAGGAAAGAGAGTGAGGGGAGGAGAGAGAGGGAGTTAGGGAGAGAGGGAGAGATTTGAGATAGAGAAGGAAGTGAATGAAGATAGAGATGAGAAGAGGGAGAGGGAATAAGGAAGAGTGGGGAGAGGTCGAGGGAGAGGGAGTGAGGGCATGGAGAGAGAGGGAGAGAGAGAAACGATTAGGGAGAGAGAGGAGAGTGCATTGGAGGGAGGGAGAGTGAGGATGAGAGAGTGGGAGAGTAGGAGATTGAGTGAGAGGGAGAGAGGGATAGAGAGGGAGAGAAGTAGGGGAGGGGAGAGGAGAGAGAAGGAAAGTGGGAGAGAGGGGCGAGAGAGAAGGGGAGATGGGAATAGAGAGGAAAAGAGAGGAATATAGGGGGAGGGAGAGAGGAATGAGGGAGAGAGAGAAAGAGGGAGAGGAAGAGGGAAAAAGAGAGAGGGAGAGAGGGAGGAAGGAGAGAAAGGGGGAGAGAAAAGAAGGAGAGAGAAAGGGAGAGAGAAAAGGAGGGAGAGAAAGTGAGGGAAGGAGAGAGAGGGAGTTGGGGAGAGGGGGAGAGATATTAAATAGAGAAAGGAGTGAATGAATACGAGAGATGATAAGAGGGAGAGGGAATAAGGGAGATTGGGGAGAGGGAGAGGGAGAGAGGGGATGGAGAGAGAGGGAGAGAGAGAAATGATTAGAGAGAGAGGGGAGAGTGCATTGGGGGAGGGAGAGAGAGGATGAGAGGGTGGGAGAGTAGGAGATTGAGTGAGAGGGAAAAAGGGATAGAGAGGGAGAGAGGGAGAGGGAGAGAGAGAAGTAGGGAGGGGAGAGAAGAGAGAAGGAAAGTGGGAGAGAGGGGGAGATGGGAATAAAAAGGAAAAGATAAAGAGGAAGGGAGAGGAATATAGGGGAAGGGAGAGAGGAATGAGGGAAAGAGAGAAAGAGGGAGAGGGAGAGAGTGGAAGGAACGAGAGGAAGGGAGGGGGAGAGAGATGGAATAGAGAGAGGGAAAAAGTGAGAGAGATTAAGTAGAGGAGAGAGAAAGAGAGAGCGAGAGGGAGAGAGAGAAGGATAGAGATAAGGAGAGAGTAAGAGAGAGAGAGGGAGGGAGGGGGAGATAGGGAGAGGGAGAGGGATAGAGAAAGGGAGAAGGAGAGTGAGAGGAAAGGGAGAGGGGAAAAAGAGGTGGAGAAGGAGAGAGAGTGGGGGAGAGGGAGAGAGGAAGGGAGAAATGGATAGGGTGAGAGGGAGTGGGAGAGGGGAAAAAAGAGGGAGAGAAAGAGAGAGTGTGGGGGAGAGGGAGAGAGGAAGGGAGAAATGGATAGGGTGAGAGGGAGTTAGAGAGGGGAAAAAGAGGGAGAGAAGGAGGGAGAGGGAGGGAGAAATGGATAGGGTGAGAGGGAGTGAGAGAGAGAGGGAGAGTGAGAGGAGGGATCGGGAGAGCAAGAGAGAGGGTAAGGGAGAGAGTGAGAGAGAGAGGTGAGTGAAAAGGGAGAGAGAGAGAGAGAAGGAGAGAGAACTAGACAAAGGGAGATGGAAAAATGAGAGAAAGAGGGAAGAAGAGAGTCGGAGAGTGAGAGGGAGAAGAAAAGACATAAGGAGTGAGAGAAAGGGAGAGAGAGGGAGAGAGAGAGGGGTAGAGGTAGAGGGAGAGAGGGGGATAGAAAAATGGATGGGACAAAAAGGGAGAGCGAGAGAGGGATAAAGAGTGAAATGAAGGGAGAGGGAGAGTGAGATAGAGGTTAAGAGAGAGTGAGAGAGGGAGAGAGAGGGAGAGGGAAAAAAAGAGAGAAAGAGATAAAGAGAGTGAGAGAGAAATAGTTAGAGAGAGAAAGAGAGCAAGAGAGGGGGAAAAAGGGAGAGAAAGAGAGGGTAAGAGGGAGAGCGACAGAGAGAGGAAGATGAGGAGGGAGAGAGAGGGAGGTGAGAGTGAGTGAGGGTGAGAGAGAGGGACGAGAGAAGGAGAGAGGAAGATGGGGAGAGAGGGAGAGGGAGAGAGAATGTGTGTGAAAGAGAAGGGGAGAGTTGAGGAGAGATTAGTGGAGAGGGAAAGAGGAAGAGAAAAGGAGAGAAAACAAGGGAGATAGAGAAAGAGAGGAGAATAGAGGGAGGGAAAGTGAGATGGCGAGAGAGAGAGTGGAAGAGAAATTGACGTTGAGGGACAAAGAGAGATTGAAAGAGGGAGATAAAGAGAGGGGAGAGAGAAAGAGAGAGGGAGAGAGAATTTGAGAGAGAATGAGGGAGAGGGGGAGAGGGAGAGAGGGAGGGAAAAGGAGAGAGAGTGAGGGAGGGAGAGAGGGTGAGGGAAAGAGAGATTGAAAGAGGGAGGGAGAGAGGGAGAGAGAGGTAGAGAGGGAAAGGGAGATGGAAAAAGAGGGAGCGAGAGAGGGAAAGGGAGGGAGAGAGGGAAGAGAGGAACCGAGGAAGAGAGGGAGAGAAAGAGAGGAAGAGAGAGAGGGGAAGGAAAGAAGGGTAGGAGAGATGGAGGGGGAAGGAAAGAAGGGTAGGAGAGATAAAAGGGTAAGGAAAAAAAGGTAGGGGAGATAGAGGGTGAGATAGAAAGATATGGAGAGGGAGCAAGAAAGAGATAGAAAAAGGGGGAGAGAGAGGGTGCGAGAAGGAATGGTAGGGAGGGAGAGAGAGGGTACGAGAAGGAATGGTAGGGAGGGAGAGGGTAGGAGGGGGAGAAGGGGATAGAGAATAAGAGAGAGGGATAGAAGGTGAGAGACATAGATGGATGGAGGGAGAAAGAGACTAGATAGGAGAGAGAGAGGAAGAGAGAGGGAGGAAGAGATAGAAGGGGAGTGGGGGGCGAAGGGGAGAGAGAGGTACAAAAGAAAGGGAGAGAGAGGGAGAAAGTAAGAATGGGAGAGATGAAGGGGGAGAGAGAGGGAGGGCGAGAAAGAGAAAAAAGGAGAGAAGGAGAGGAAGGGAGAGAGATAGAGGGGGAGAGAGATGGAGAGTGAGGAGAGAAGGAGGAAGAGAGAGAGGGAGAGAGGGAGAGGGAGACTAGGAGTGTGGGGGGAGAGAGAGAGGAGAGCCGGGATAAAGGGTGAGGGATACAAAATGATAAAGGGAGAGAGAAAGAGCGGGTGAGGGAGGGAAGGAGGGGAGAGAGGGAGGGGAAGGGAGGGAGAGGGAGAGGGAGAAGGAACGAGAGGGAGAGGGAGAGGGGGAGAGAGGGCGAGAGAGGAGGAAAAGAGAGGGAGATAGAGATAGAGAGAGGGAAGAGAAAGTAGGAGAGATAGAGGGAGAGGGAGAAAGAGAGAGATAGATGGAGAGAAATGAAGAGGGATAGAGATAAAGGGAGAGAGAAAGAGGAAGAAAGGGAGAGAGAGAGAGACCGAGAATGAGAGAGTGGAATAGAGGGAAAAGAGAGGAAGAGATAAAAAAGGGAAAGAAGGAGGGAGGGAGGGAGAGAGAGGGAAAGAGAAGGAGATAGAGAGGGGGAGAAGGAGACGAGAGAGAGAGATGGAGGAAGAGAGTGGGAGAGAGAGAGAGGGAAAGGATGAGGGAGAGAGGGAGAAAGAGGTAGAGGAGGGAGAAAGAGGGAGGGATACGAGAGCGGGGAGGGGGTAGGGGAGATATGGGGAGGGAGTGAGAGGGAGAGGGAGGAAGAGGGAGAGAGAGGGGAGGAGAGAGATAGGGGAGAGGAAAGGATATGAGAGAGAGAAAAAGAATAAGAGGGAGAGAGAGAAAGGATGAGAGGGAGATAGAGAGAGGCAGAGAGTAAAATAGTGGGAGAGAGAGAGGGTGTAGGGGAGGGAGAGGAAGAGGGAGAAGGGAGAGAGAAGAAGAGAGGGGAGAGAGAGATGGAGAGATGAAGAGAGAGAGTGAGAGAGGGAGAGGGGAGAGAGGGAGAGGAAGAGAGGGAAATAGGGAGAGAAGGAGAGGGTGAGAGGGAGGAAGAGGGAGACGAGAGGGAGAGGGAGTGAGGGGGAGAGACGGAGAGAAAGAGAAAGAGAGGGAGAAAGAGGGTGAGTGAGAGATAGAGGGATAGAGGGAGAGAGAGAAAGAGAGATAGGGAGAGAGAGGGAGAAAGAGAGGGAGACGAGAGAGAAAGAGAGAGAAAGGGAGAGAAAGATAGAGAGAGGGTGAGGGAGTGGAGGAGAGAGAGAGAGGGAAGGGAAGAGGTGGAGGGAGAGGGAGTGGGGGAGGAAGAGGGAGAGGGAGAGATAGAGAGAGGAGGTAGAGAGGGAGGGAGAGAGAGAGTGGAGAGAGAGAGGGAAAGAGTGTTAGTGTATGCCACAGAAGCCAATCATAGTTTGATTGTACTAGCATGCACTTATCATGTTATTATATATGCATACATACATGCATAATTATATATATATAAGAAATTCTATCTTTGATGTTTATTTATTCATGTATTTTATTAAATAAACAAGATAAAATTCGAGTATATTATTATTATTCTTAAATGTCCTCAGTCAATTTTTTTATGGATATATATATATATATATATATATATATATATATATATATTAAAGGGGCAACAATAAAGCATTGAGATTGGTATGTGTACTGACTGATAATAATATATTATGGATATGAGATATCAAGTTAACTCATGGGTACATGTTAGAGAACATGTCTTGGACTAACCCGCCACGAGATCACTACATGGATTGTTATATAAGTGTCATAAGTTGCTCTCATTATGATTACGGTGTAAGTGGTCCTTTGACTTAAAGTCATTATAGTTCCATACATGATGAGTTGTATATTTTTTGATACCATCAAATGTCATCTATAATAGATAGACTATAAAGTTGGTTATTGGATATTCCATGAATCATGGAAAGGGATGTGAGTGATGTAGATTGGATTTGTCCCTCCTACGTAACGGGAGTGATGTCCGTGGGCCTTTTGATCAAGTGAGATTCTGAAATACATGGCCATGCTCAAATGAATCGAAATGAGATATCGATCTCATTTGTTTGAAACAGATCAACTCATGGATCAAGAAATGCTAAGATTAAACTATATAAGGATGGCACATTCCATGTTACCTTGAGAGGAAAATTGGTTCTAGCCTTTAAACACCATAACTCATAGCTACCACTTTGACTTGAGGTGACTCTTCATTATAAAAATGTTCTAGTGGTTGAGACTTTGTGTGGATACTAATTGATCTATGATCTTGATTCGAGCATCCTTTACACAAGAGATGTGATCTATGCTAAAGAAGGTAATGATCTTATCATTTAAATTTGTTGTTTTCGTATGGATTCCGTGGCATTTCAAAGTAAAATTTTTATATATAATATTATTTTCCTAGCATCATGTTGCTTTGAATTCGTATAGAAAAAGGTCAAGTGCGAGAGAAGGGGAGAGAGAGGGGGAGGGAGAGAGGAGGAGATAAAAAGAGAGGTAGAGAGAGGGGAGGGAGAGAGAGGGAGAGTGAGGGAAAGAGAGAGAGGGGAGAGAGAGAGAAGGAGACAAAGAGAGAGGTAGAGAGAGGGGAGTGAGAGAGAGGGATAGTGAGGGAAAGAGAGAGAGGGAGAGTGAGGGAGAGAGGGAGAGGGAGAAGGAAAGTGAGGGAGAGAGGGAGAGGGAGATGGAGAGAGAGAGAGGGAGGGAGAGAGAGAGAGGTAGACCTCTCTTTAGGTCCCTCTCTTCCTCTCTCTATCTCTTTCCCTCTCTCTCCATCTCTTACTCACTCACTCTCTCCCTTTATCCCTCTTGATCTCTCTCGGGAGAGAGAGAGAGGTAGACCTCTCTTTAGGTCACTCTCTTCCTCTCTCCGGCTCTTTCCCTCTCTCTCCATCTCTTGCTCACTCACTCTCTCCCTCTATCCCTCTTGATCTCTCTCTCTCCCTCTTGATCTCTCTACTTTCTCTCACTTTATCTCTCCCTATATCTCTCCCACACTCCCCTCTCTCTTCCTCTATCCCTTCCTATATCTCTGTCCCTTTTTATCCCTCACCCCCTCTCCCTCTCCCTCTCTCTCTCTCTCTCTTCCTCTCCCTATCACTCCCTCTCCTTCTCTCCCTCCCTTCCCATCCCTCCCTCCCTCCCTCTCTCTCCCACTCTTCCTCTCTTTTTCTCTCTTTTCTACATCCCTCTCCCTCTTTCCCTCTCCTCCATCCATCCCTCCCTCTCTCTCCCTCTCTTTGTCTCCCTACCTTTCTCTCATCTCTCCTTCTATCTTTCTCCCTCTCACACTCTCTCTATCTCTCCTTCTCCCTCTCTACCCTCCCTCTCCCTTTCCTCGCTTTCACCCCTTTTCTCCCTCCCTTTTCCCCCTTTCTACCTCTCTCTCCCCTCTTTTTACCTCCCTCCCGGTTCCCTCTCTCTCTCTCTCCCTTCCTCTCTCTCCATCTCTCACATACCCTCTCTCCCTCTCCCTTTTTCATTCTCCCTCTTTCTCACCCCCATCCTCTCTCTCCTCTTCTCTCCCCACTCCCTCCCTCTCCATCTTTCTCACACTCTCTCTCCCCTCTCTATCTCCTTCTCTCTCCCTCCCTCTCCCTCTTCCACTCTTTATCCTTAACTTTCTCTTGATTTCTATCTCTCTCACTCTTTTTCTCTCTTTCCCTCTCTCTCGCTCTCTTTGTCTACTAATCTCTCTCCCCAACTCCATCCTTCCATCTCCGACTCTCTCTCTCTCCCCCATTCTCTCTCTTTCTTCCCTCTTTCCCATACTATCTCTCTCCTCCCACTCTCTCTCCCTCTCTCTTTCTCCCTTCCTCTCCCTCTCTCCCTCCATTTATCTCTCCCTTCCTCTCTAGCTCTCTCACTCTCACTCTCCCTCTTCCTCTATCTCTTTCTCTCTCTTCTTTCTCTTTCTCCCTCCATCTCTCACCCTCTCTCCCCTTGTCTTTCTCTCCCTCACTCTCGCTCTCTCTCCGCTCTTTCCCTCTCTTGCTTCCCCACTCTCTTTCTCTCTCCCTTTCTCTCCTCTTTCTCTCTCTTTCCTTTTCTCTTTCCTTGCTCTTTTTCCCTTTGTCCCTCTCTCACCCCCTCTCCCTCTCCATCTGTTTCTCCCTCTATCTCCCCACCCTTTTCCTAACTATGTTTCTCTCTCTCTCTCCATCTCTCTCTTTCCCTCCCTCTCTCGCTTCCTCTCACTCTCTCTACCTCTCCTACTCCCTCCCTATTCCTCCCTCTTGCTCTCTCTCTCCTCCCTCTCCCTCTCTCCCTGTCCCTCTCCCTCCTCCCTCTCTCTTTCCCCTCCCTCTCCCTCTCCCCCTCTGTCTCACCCTCTCTCTCTCTTTCCCCTTTTCTTCTTCACTCTATCCCTCTCTCAATCCCTCTCTCTCTATACCTTTCCTTTCTTCTTGCTCTCTCTCCCCTTTCTCTCCCTCTCTCACCCTCTCTCTCTCCCTTTCCCTTTCCTTTTCTCTTCCTCCTTTCCCTCTCATTTTGTCTTCCTTTCTCTCTCTCCTTCTTGCTCTATCCCTCCGTCTCTCCTTCTCTCTCTCCCTCTATCAACCTCTCCCTCTCTCTCTTTTCACTTCTCCCTCTCTCTTGTCCTCTCTTATCACTTCTCACTCTATCCTCTCCCTTTCTTCCCCCTTTCCTTGCTTTCTTCCTCTCTCTCCCTTTATCTTTCTCTATAAAACTCTCCCTCTCTCTACCTCTCTCCCTCTTCCTTTCTCCCTCCCGTCGCTCTCTCTCTTTCTTTCTCTCTCCTTTTGTCCCTCTCTCACCCTCTCTCTCCCTATCTCTCCCTCACTCTTTCCTTCTCCCTCTCTCACTCTCCCTCTCTCTTCTCTATCTCTCTGTCTCCCTTCTCTCTCCATCTCTCTCTCATTCTCTCCCTCCCTCTATCTCCCTCTATCTCTCTCTCCCTCTCCCTCCCCCGCTCACCCTTCCTCCCTTTTTATCTCTCTCCATCTCCCTCCCTCTCTCATATTCTCCTTCTCTCCCCTATCTCTCCCTAGCTCTCCTTATCTGCTTTCTCTATCTCTCTCTCCCTCTTTTTCTCACTCCCTCTCCATCTCCCTCATCTCTCTCTGCATCCGTCCCTCTCTCTCCTTATCTCTCTCTCCCTTTCTCTCCTAACCTCTCCCTTTCTCCTTCTCTCCCACTCTCTCTATCTCTCTCTCCCTCTCCTCCTCTCTCTCTCCTCATCCCTCATTCCACCTCTTTATCTCTCCCTCTCTCCCCTTCTCTATCTTCCTTTATCTCTCTCTTTCCCTCTCCCTCTCCTTCCCATTTCGTCTCTCTACCTCTCCCTCTCTCCCTCCCTCTCTCTCTTGCTCTCTCTCCCACTCTTTCTCCCTCTTTCCTTCTCCCTCTCCCTCTCTACCCCTCTCTCTCTCTTTTTCTATCCCTCTCTTTGCCTTTCGCCCTCCTTCCCTCCCTATCTCCTCACTCTCCCTCTCCCTCTCCCTCTCCCTCCCTCCCCTTCCCTCCATTTCCCTCTCCCTCTCTCTATGTCGCACACTCTCTTTCCCTCTCCCTCTCTCTTTCCCTTGCTCACTCTCCTTCTCCTCGGATCTCTCCCCCTCTCTATCCTAATCCTCTCCTTCTTACTCTCTCCCTCCCTCCCTCTCTCCTTCTCCCTCTTTCTATCTCTCTCCTAATCTTTCTCCTCTTCTCTCACCCTCTCTCTCTCTCTCTCCATCTCTCTATCCCTCTCTCCCTCTCATTATCTCTCTCAACCCCCTCCCTCTATCTCTTGCTTCTCTCTCCCCCTTACTCTATCTCCTTCTTCCTCTCTCCCTCTCTCCCCTTTTGCTCCCTCTCTGTCTCCCTCTCTCTCTCTTTTCCTCCACCTCTCCCTCCCTCCTTCTCTCTCCCCTCTCCCTCGATCTCTCTCTCTATCTCCCACTCTCTCTCCCTCTCTCCTTCTTTCTCCCCCTCCCTCTCCCCTTTCTTTTCCCTCTCTCATGTCATCTCTCTTTTTCTCTCCCTCCCTCTCTCTCCCTCTCTTTTCCCTCTCTCTTCCTCACTCTCCCTCCCTCTCTCTCTTTTTTCTCTCCCTCTCTCTTCCTCACTCTCTCCCTCTCATAATCTTTCTTAATCTTTCCCTCTCATTTTTTATCTCTCTCCCTCTCCCTCTCTCACTCTCTTTAACTCTCTATCTCCCTCTCTCTCTCCCTCTCTCCCTCTCTCTCTCTTTTTCTCCTCCCTCTCTCTCACCTTCTCTCCCTCTATCTCTCTCTCTCCTAACTTCTTTCCCTCTATCTCTCTCTCTTCCTCTCCTCCTCTCTTATTCTCCCTCCCTACCTCTCCCTCTCGACATCTCCCCCCTCTATCCCACCCTCTCTTACTCCGTCTCTCCCTCTCCCCTACACACTCTCTCTCCTCCTCTCTCACTCTCCTCCTCTCTCTTCCTATCTCTCCCTCTCTCTCCCTCTCTCTTCCTATCTCTCCCTCTCTCTCCCTCTCTCTTCCTATCTCTCCCTCTCTCTCCCTCTCTCTCTCTCTCTTTCTCTTTCTCTCTTTGCCCCTCTCCCTTTTCATCTTTCTCTTCTTCATTCTTTCCTTGCCTCTCTCTCACCCACTCTATTTCTCTCCTTCTCTCTCTCCCTCCCTCCCTCTTTCTCTCACTTTTATCCCTTCCTTTCCCTCCCTTTTTCTGTCTCACTCTCTCTCCCTACATCTCTCTCTCCCCCACTTCTTCTTCCATGACCTTTCCTTTTTCCCTCTCTCCCTCCCTCATGATCCCTCCCTTTCCCCTCTCTCTCTCCCCCTCACTCTCCCTCATTCTCCCTATCCCTCCCAATCTCTATCTTACCCTCCCTCTCTTCCTCCCTTCCACTCTCTCCCTCTCCTTTCTGCTCTCTCCCTCTCTCTCTCCCCCTTGGTCTCCCTCTCACTCATTCTTTCTTCCTCTCAATCTTTCCCTTTCTCTCTTATTCTCTCTTCCACTCACTCTCCCTTTCTCTTTTGCTCTCTCTCTCTCTCTCCCTCTCCCTCTCCCTCTCCCTCTCTCCCTTCATCTCTCTCCCTTTCTCTCCTTCCCTCTCCCTCCCTCCCTCCCTCCCTTTCTCTCTCTCTTTATCTCTCTCCCTCCTCTCTCCCTCCTACTCTCTCCCTCTCTCTTATTATCCCTACTCCCTCTCTCTTTACCCTTCCTCTCCCCCTCTCTCTCCTTCTCTTCCTCCCTCTCCTCTCTCTAGCTCTCCCTCATTCAATCTTTCTCTCTCCCTCTCTCCCTCCTTCCTTCTCTTTCCTTTTCCCTCTCTTCCAATCTCTCTCTATCCCTTCCTCTCTCTTTCTCACTCACTCTTCCACTTTTTCCCCATCTCTTCCTCTATTTTGTCTCCTTCACTCTCTCTTCTTTTCCTTTATTTTCTCCCTATCTCTCTCCCTCTTTCCTGCTCCCTCTTTATCCCTCTCCTTCCTTGGCTCTACCTCTCTCCCTTTCCCTCTCACTCTCTTTCTCTCTCTTCCTCTACCTAAATCTCTCTCACTCTATCTCTCTCCCCCTCTTTCTCTATATCTCTCTCCCTCCCTCACTGCCTCACCTCTCCCCATCCCTCTTTTTCGCCTCTCTTATCTCTCTCCCTCTGTTTCTTAGCCCCTTTCATCTCTCTCCCTCTCTCACCCACTCCCTTTTGTCCCTCTCTCCCTTTCACTCCCTCCTTCTCCCTCTTTCCTTTTATCTCACTTTCCCTCTCTCTTTCTCCTTCTCTCTCTATTCCATTATATCTCCCTTTCTCTCCCCCTCTCCCTATCTCTCTCACCCTCTCTCTTTCCCTCTCTCTTCGTCACACTCTCTCTCCCTCTCACTCTCTCTCTCCCTCTTTCTCTCTCCTCCTCTCTCTTCATGCCTCTCTCCCTATCTACCTCTCTCCTCCTCTCTCTTTACATCTCTCTCCTTCTCCCGGTCTCTCTCCCTATCTCTCTACCTTCTTCTCTCTACTCATCTCTCTCCTTTTCTCCTCTTCTCTCTCCCTCTCTCTTCACCTCTCTCTCCCTCTCTATTCACCTCCCTCTCCCATCCTTTATCTCTCTCCTACTCTCTCTCCTCCTTTATTTCCCTCTCCCTTCTTTCTCTGCCCCTCTCTCTCCCTTTCTCCCCCTTTCTCCCCTTTCTCCCTCCCTATCTATATCTTCATTTATCTTTATCTTGCTCTCTCGCCATCTATCTATATCTCCATCTATCTCTATATCCCTCTCTCTCTTCCCTCTCTTTCAACCTCTCTCCTTATCTCCCCTTATCTCTCTCTCTTTCCCACTCCCTCTATCCCCCTCTCTCTCCCTCTCTCCCTTCTCTCTCCCTCTTCTAACCTCTATCTCTCTTATACTCTCTCTCCTCTTTTCTCTTCTTCTCTCATTTTCTCCCTTTCTCTCTCCTTTTTCCCTATTTATCTCTCTACCTATCTTCATCCCCCTCTCTTATAGTGACTCTCTCCATTTATCTCTCTCTATCTCTCTCTCTTTTACCCTCTCTTTCTCCCTCTCTCTCTTACTCTCTCTCCTTCTCTCTCTCCCTCTCTCCACCTCTCTCCTCCCTCTCTCCCTCTCCCACTTTGTCCCTCTCCTTCTCTCCCTCTTTTTCTTTATATCTATGTCTTCATCTCTCTACCAATCTCTCTCTCTTTCTCTCTCTTGCTCTCCCTCTCTCCCACTCCCTCTCTCCCTCTCTCTCTCCCCCTCTATCTCTCTCCTTCTCTCTCTCTCCCTCTATCTTTCTTCCTCACTCTATCTCTCTCCCTCTCCCTCTCATCTTCTCTCTCTCCCTCTCTTTCTCTCTCATCCATTCTCTCTCTCCCTTCTCCCACTCGCCTCATTCTCTCTCTCCCCATATCCCTTTCTCTCTCTTCCTCTTTCACTCTATCTTAGTGTTCTCTCTTTGGCTTCCTCTGTCTCACTCTTTCCTACTTCTCTCTCTTCCTCTTTCTTACTCTCTCTCCCTTTCTCTCTCTCCCTCTATCTCCCTCTCCACCTCTCTCCCTCTCCCTCTTTCCTTGATGTTCTTTCCCATTCTATCCCTTTCCCTCCCCATTTCTTTTCCTACCTTGTTCCCTCTCCCTCGTCCTTTCCACTCTTGCCCTCTCTATCCCTTCTCCCCCTTCCCTCTCTCCCTCTCTCTTACTCTCAAGATCTCCATTTCCCTATCTTCTTCTCTATCTCTCCCTCTCTCTCTATCTCTTTGTCCCTCACCCTCTTCCTCTCTCTTTTTCCTAATCTCTCCCTCTCTTTTCCTCCCTCCCTCTCTCCCCTTCCTCTCTTCTTGCTCCATTTTTTCATCTCTCCCTCTCCCTCTCCCTCTCCTTCCTCCCTCTCTCCCTCTCTCCTTCTCTCTTTCCTTCCCTCTTTCTCCCCCTTCTCTCCCTCCATCTCTAGCCCTCTCTTTCTCTCTCTCTCTCTCTCTCCATCCCTCTCTCCTTCTTTCTTTTTCTCTAGCTCTTTCTCTCCTTCTTTTCATTATCTCCATGTCTTCATCTCTCTACCTATCTCCCTATCCCTCTTGCTCTCCCTCTCTCTCACTCTCTCTATCTCCCCCTCGCTTCCTCTATCTCCCCATCTCTTCCTCTCTCCCCTTTATCTTCCTCTCTCTTCTTCTCTCTTTCCCCCTCTATCTCTCCTTCTCGGTCTATCTCTCTCCTTCTCCCCTCCTCTTCTCTTTGTCTCACTCCTTCTCTCTCCATCATTCTCTCTCTACCTTTTCTCACTCTTATTCCTTCTCTCCCTCGCCTATCTCTTTCTCTCTCTCCCTCTTCCTCTCTCTCACCATTCTCTCTATCTCTCTCTCCCTCTCTCCTACTCTCTCTTCCTTTCTCTCCCTCTCTCATTCCCTCTATCCCTCTCTCCTACTCTCTCTTCCTTTCTCTCCCTCTCTCATTCCCTCTCATCCCTCTCTCCTACTCTCTCTTCCTTTCTCTCCCTCTCTCATTCCCTCTATCCCTCTCTCCTTCTATCTTCCTCTCTACCTCTCCATCTCTCTTATTCTCTCCCTCTCTCTTCCTCTCCCTCTCTCCTTGCCTTTCTCCCCTTTCTCTCCCTCTTTCTTGTCCTTTCTCTTCCTCTTTTACTACCTCTCTCCCTCCATCTCTCCCCCTCTCTCTATCCCTTCTTTCCCTCTGTCTCTTTCTCCATCTCTCCTACTCTTAAAGCCTTCCTTTCCCTCTCTCCTTCTCTTTCTCTCCCTCTCTCTCTATATCTCTTTGTCCTTTTGCTTTTCCCTCTTTTTTTCCCTCTCTCTTTTCCAATCTCTCCCTCTCTCCTCCTCTCTGTGCCCCTCTCTCTTCCTCTCTCCCTCCCTCTCTTCTCTCTTTATCTTTTCTTCTCTCCCTCTCCCTCTTCCTCTTCCTCTCTCTCCCTCTCTCTATCTCTCCTTCCCTCTCTCACTCTCTTCTCTCTTTTCTTTTCTTCTCTCCCTCTCCCTCTTCCTCTTCCTCTCTCTCCCTCTCTCTATCTCTCCTTCCCTCTCTCACTCTCTCCCCCTCTCTCACCCCACTCTTTTCCCCTCCCTCTCCTACCTCCCTCCCTCCCTCTCTCCCTCTCCCACCTCCCTCCCTCCCTCTCTCCCCCTCTCTCCCTCCTCTCACTTTATCTCTTTTTCACTCTCTCTCCCTCTCTTCCTCTCTACCTCTCTCTTTCCTCTCTTTCCCCCTCTCTCCCTCTCCTTATGTGACGCCTCATCTCCCTTACCAATTACCCAAGAGGCGTGGCTAGGTGTGTTGTAGTTTATAGACTAAAGTCTCAATTTACTCCCATAATACATGGCCAATAAATAATAACATATTAAGTATAGAAGGACGTACAATAAAATTTACACAACTTTACTCAATATTGTTAGTCACAAAATATCTACGGTGTTATTTACACACTGCTAGACATCATACCCTATGTTAAAATTTCATGTCACACATGAGCCCTTTTCTAAGAGGAAATAAGTAGGGTGATGCACGTGATATGCAATGCTTTCTTATGACTCTGCCTTCCCCCATCAAATTTTAATTCGAGTACCCTAGGAATTAGCAAGTCTACTCTATTCTCATCTCTCGATGATTGCTAAATCAACTACTGCTAGTAATAGAATTATCCCTTGATGTAGCACACGATTACCAGAATTATCCATCGTTTAACATGAATCAATCAATAGAGCACGCACACAGTTTCATTCCTAATATCCATTTAATCCAGTTAGGTTACCAAACCTATCTAATTTCAAACCAATTTGGTTACCAAACCTCATCATTCCTCGACTCAATTGTTTTCTCAAATCAATCCATTCCCAAATGCATATGATGCATATGATGTTTCGCTTACCACACTCCACCCATCATGGGTACCAAACCTTTCATTTTTGTATCACATTTAGAATCCAATCCATGCTTTGGATTTTACATATTTTTCACAGTAATTAGCAAGGAATACAAAACTCGCCCATTATGGTTAATCCATTCCAATATTTTAGTCCTAGGAATGCGTTTGAGTGCATTTGAAGTGAGATTTCATCCCTAACTCGAAATTTAATCTATTAATCGAATTTAGTTCTAATAGGTCTAGGTCCTAATTTTGATTTTTCCTTGAAATATTTCCTTCCAACACTTCATTTTATACTTATTCGGGTGTAATCGGACCATTAATTATGGAGTTGGATGATTGGAACACAATTTCTAAAAATTAGGGTTTAGGCCGATTGTTTCCTTATCTAAGCTGAAATTTTCATTTTTCTTGGAATCTAACCTTTATATGCTTCAATTTATGCTTATTTAGGTACATTTAAACCATTAATTATTACGTGGGATGGGTGGAACTCAAATCCCAAATTTTTGGGTTTAGGCCGAATGGGTTCTAAAAGTGGCAAGACCATTTCTTTCATAACCATGGAGTTTTGTTGCATCCTAATTTACTTTTTTGGGCTACAAGTCAAGCCTAGGGTCTTAAGGACATAAAAAGTGTCCAATCTTCCCTCTTTTTAACATGTAGGCTGAATGGGTTTCCCTAAGAAACTTATTCTTTAGTCCCTCTCAACCATGGTTTAAACTAATTCAATTTCGATCCAAGCCCTTTTTGTTTTAACCAACCCTATTAACACAAATTTAGGCATACACAACACATGGATACATAAACATACCAACCATTTATTATCACATATACAATCCAATCATTAATTTCACATCAAGCCATCAAACACAAAACACTAACATGAAAAATCCATAACAACATAATGGAAAGATTTAAACAACCAGACTAATTTAAGCACAAATAAATGAAATTTAAGGAATAACATAATGTAACATAAACCTATGTACTTTGATTTAAGCTTTCCTAAAGATTTCCAAACTTTCCCTTTTTCCTTTCTTCTTTCTTTCCTTTTCTCTCTTTCCCATTTTCTTCCCTCTCAATTCCATTCCTTTCTTTCTTTAGTAAGCTACAGTTTTGTTCCTAAAAAAATGGAAGTTTAACTCTTTCTCACTCTTATATACTCCACCTTTTTTCTTCTCATTAATTGGTATAACATGTGTCTTAATTTTATGGTTATAAGGTGTAAAGTGAGAGAGATAAAATGGAAGCAAGGTGGCGAGTTTGAATTCAAAGGATGCTAGGTGTCACTAGTTAGAACATGGTGGAAGATGAGGTGTTCAATCAGTAACTAAATATGGGTAACTAAAGGATAGCAAAACTAACCAAAATTTTAAGGTAGTTTGGTTCCAATAATTCAGCATTTTCACCATATTTAGGTAATTCTTTTATTTGCATGGCATTTTTAGATATATGTTATGGGAAAATAAAAAATGGCTAGCTAAATACCCAAAAGTTTATTCCCATAAACACTCCCATATACATTAGATATTTTAATACCATAAAATATAAAAGAAAATGTCACATAAATTACACTTACATCCAATATATATATATATATATATATATATATATATATATATATATATATATATGTCTAGAGCTATTCCATGATATATATATTTATAAGGTTAAGAATTTCCATGGGATTTACCTTTCTCTCCCCAATATTTTGGCATTCATTTAATTTTTAGGCAATTCTCCAAATTTCAACACTCTTCATACCTTTAGATAAATTTTCTCACTTCATGGTATGTTCTAAATATAAGTTAAAGGAAATAACTAGTAACTAGCTAGGTTGCCCGAAGTTCAACCCATAAATCGTCACATAAACACTATGCATGTTAACTTCACAAAATATTAAAATGCACATAAATCACACCTATACTTAGTATATACATATATAAATATTCTAGTACGTATAGCTATGTGGTTAAGGATTTTCACAAGGGTTAAACCCTATCTCTCTATCTCCCTCCATCTCCCTCACCCTCTCTCTCCCCCTCCTTCTCTCCCTCTCTCCCTCCCTCTCCCACTCTTTCCCTCTCTCCCTTTCCCTCTCTTTCTTTATCCCCCTCTCTCTCCCTCTCTCTCTCCCTCCCTCTCTCCCCCACTCTCTCCCTTTCCCTCTCTTTCTTTATCCCCCTCTCTCTCCCTCTCTCTCTCCCTCCCTCTCTCCCCCACTCTCTCCCTCTCACTCTATCTCCCTATATTCTCTTTCTTTCTCCCTCTCTCTCTCTTCCCTCTCTCCCTTTCTCTCTCCTTCTCTCTACCCTTGTAACTCCAGTGAAAATTTCCAACTCTATACTCACACACACACAAATATATATATATATATATATATATATGTGTGTGTGTGTGTGTGTGTGTGTGTGTGTGTGTGTGTGTGTGTGTGTGTGTGTGTGTGCGTGAGTGTAAATTTATGTGATATTTGTTTATATATTATTTATGGTGATAATATAATTGGCATTTAAGTTAGTACTTATGGGAATAAATATTCGGATAATTTGGTAGTCACTAATTATTTCCCTTAACAACTATTTAGAATATATCATATAAGTGAGAAAAAGTAATTTAACATTTGGAAATGCCGAATTATTGGAACCAAGCTACCTTAGAAATTTAGTTAGTCTAGTTACCCATTTTATTTATAAGTTGGACACCTAAGCTTCTCTATTATTCTATTTGGTGACACCTAGCAAGCTTTGACCATTGAACTTGCCACCTTGCTTCCACTTTGCCTCCATCACCTTACACTTTGCAAGTTAATGTAAGGCACATGTTATACTAATTAATGAGAGGAAAAGTGGAGTATATAAGTGTGAGAGAGATTAGAAGGTTGGCCATTTGTTTTAGAAAAACTATAGCTCACCAAAAGAAAAGAAACGGAATTGAGAGAAAGGGAGAAAAAGAAAGAAAAGGAAAGAAAGAAGAAAGGAATAGGGAAAAAGCTAGGACATCTTTAGCAAACTTAAACTAAGTAAGTAGGTTTCTTTCATGCCATAAATTTTGCTTCCAATTATTTATGTTATGTGGTAATTGAACTCTTGATTGTGTGTGATGAGTTACTTGTGTTGAAATTGTTTTGGTTGGCTTGGAATGTATTTGTTTGTTGGACTTGTGTATGTGATGATTTTTGAAGCTTATAAAGCTTAGTGCATGTCCAAGTATGTGGTGATAAGGTTGGTATAAATAAAGGAGGGCTTGGATAAAAATTTGGTGGAATGAAGCTGTGGTTAAGATGGACTTAAAAAGGCATGAGTTTCCTAGGCAAACCATTCGGGCTACATACCTAAAAAGGGAAAGATTGGACCTTTGTATGAATTTAAGAACCTAGGACTTAATTGTAACTCAAATAAGTAAATTAGGGTGAAACAAAACTTCGTTAGAATGAAAGAAAGTGTCTTGTCACTTTTTGGGGAAACATTCAGCCTAAATCCTAAAATTTAGAATTTGAGTTCCACTCATCCAACTTGTTAAATACTAGTTCAAATGTACCTAAATATATATAAATTGAAGTGTAGAAAGGTTAGACTCCAAGGAAAATGAAAATTTTGGCTTAGAGTAAGAACCATTCAGCCTAAACCCTAAATTTTTAGGATTTGAGTTCCACTCATCCAAATTGATTCTTAATGGTTCAATGAGATTCCAATATATATAAATTGAAGTGTAGGAAGGTTAGACTTCGAGGAAAATGAAAAAATTGACTTAGATTGGTTAGGAACTAAATTTGGCCATCAATGCCAAATTTGGGATTTGGGTAAGGAAATCACCAGTAGATGTGTTCCTAGGGTTAATATGTGATGCCTCCACCCATGTTCACTCTCTATTACCCAAATAGGAGTAACTAGGTGAGGTGCGATACAACGATACAACTAATTTTTGAATTAACCTTAAACACATACGTGCTCATACGCTAAGGACTTATCATACAATGAGATACGATCAAGATAATTTACATGCTATTAACAAAATAGTGAAACAAATTACAAAATTTAATTACAATACGATCAAAATATTTATTGACACCCCAACCCCAAAATTACAAAAAACGAAATCCCTTAAAGTTTATGTCATCCACGAGCCCTTTTGGAGGATCCGGCGACATCCTTACTACATTAAGTTGTTCCTGTCATAACATGCAAATAGCAACGAGGTGAGCCGAAGCTCGGTAAGTAAGGTGATGCACGTGATATGCAATGAAGTTTTGTTTCCCATTCTACTCATCCATTTTTAATTTTGGTACCCTAGGTATTAGAAAATCCATGCGTTTCATCTCCCGATGATCATATTATCACCTACTGCTCATTACTCTTTCTCGGTGATCTCATTATCACCTATTGCTTACAATGGAATTACTCCTCGTTGTAGCACACAATTAGCGAAATTATCCCTCGCTTAACGGTGTTAGTAATAGAGTACGCACATAGATTTATACTATTACCCATTCCTTTGAAATCGGTTACCAAACCGCATTATTTCATAACTCAATTATCTTTCCCAATTTCATATCACCCCCGAATGCATGTGATGCACATGGTATTATATTTAACACATTCAACTAATTACGCTATCACATTTTCTTCTCGGATTGTTCCCATGTTCGACGCACACTCAAGACTTCACGGGTGTTTCATGTACCATCTAAAGTATTCAAAACGAGAATACAATTTCCATTCATGGGTAGCATTCATTGCATAAATTTATTTCATAATTACGATTTTTTCCATCTTGTGTACCTAGCAAGTCTATGCTCGGATTTATTTATTTATTTATTTATTGTAATCTTAGCCTCTCTAAAATTCATTTTATTTCTATTTAGGTCTATTCATTATTTCTGATTTTAATCATTTTCTTATTTAGGCCAAAAGGATTATTTAGTGAAAACCCTAGGAATTCATTTTCCCTCCTTTCCAATTTAGGGTTTATTATAGGACAACCTCTAATCAAGTAGGCAACGTATCAATTTTTGAGAATAATTAAATCCTATCCTTTTTTTATTAGACACTAGACATATTGATTCATAACATATCCAAAAATTAGGTTTAAATAACAAACACACACTTCATAACATAATTTTGAAATTGAAGGATTAATCTGCCCAGCGAGTTGTTTATCTAGAACAACATGTACTAAAACGGGTATAACGTTTTCTACATAAACCTAATAATGAAAATATTTTATAGGAAGTTAGTTAAGACATAGGTAAAAAACTTTTATTTTTTAAGGTTTTCCCATAAATCATTCTAAAATCCTTAAATTGTCAATAAAAAAATAGGAAAAAAAACTACTCCTCAATAATACTAATCTAGCCATTCATTCCAATTCACAATAACCATGTTTTAGTCCTATTAAATTTCAATCCAAGTCCAATCGAACTCTTCATCACATACTTGGACATCTATCAAACATTATAATTACCATAAAACATCACAAACACAACATCCACGACTAGATCATACCAATATCATAAGTCCATCAACAAAAACCACTTACAATACACCAACTAATACAACCAACACACATCTTAAATGCCTTCAAAGGAGAACTAAAAGCATGAAAATAAACATACTTACAATTATTTATGCTCCCTTAAAATATTTGGTAGCTTTTCCTCCCCTTTTTCCCTTTCTTTTTCTCTTTTCTTTCTTTCTCTCTTTTTGCCGTTTTCTCTCTCTTCAATTTGGCTTCTCTTTTAATTCTGGAAGAGCTATGGTTTTTGGCCTAAAAAATGGTATCCATTTAACCCTCTCTTTCCTTTATATACCCACCTTTTCTCTTCTCATTTATTTATATCACAAGTGTTAAAATTTAACTAGGCAAAACGTAAAGTGGAGGAAACTTGGAAGGCAAAGTTGGTTGGTTTGAATAAAGGACAAGAGTGAGTTGGCTTTGACTCATTTAATGCAAGTCTTAGGTGTCCTAACTAAGTCATTATACTAACTAAATCCGTAATTAACTTATTTTAAGCAACCAAACATCTTCTTTTCTCACAAAATTTCGAAAATGTCTCTCCCAAAATTTTGAAATTTCTTTCCAAAAACAAATTCCGAGTAGTGGTGTATCTTGAACCATCCATACCAAAATAGAAATAAATTTTTATATAAAGATCTAAAATTCACAAAATTTAATAGAGGGCTAGTAGACACATAGATGAACAATGTTTATTCTTTGCATTTTACCCATAAATCAATCTAAAGTCCTCTAATAAATCACATAAAATGCGGACATAATATAGCCCTCAAATCATGGATTTTCCGTATTTGATTTCTTTAAGAATGAAACCATTAATCTTAAGCACAATAACTTTAATTTAACATAAATCACACATTTCAAGCATTAATTTCTCATGATATAATGAGAATTATACATATACTTCTTATATATATATATATATATATATATATATAAATACTCGAATACATTTTGCTTTACCGTTAAGTATTTCCATGGGGGTTACATAATATCTATGATACCAACATATAGGATGAAGTCTACGATAATCTTCGCCAACCACATAAAGGGGAGGTAAATTAAGAATGAAGTGAAAAGTGTTGCGTGCTTATTGCCACACGAACTTCATGTAATGGATCCAAAATACATATGAAATTCCTATATGTTAATCAAATTTCGAGAATGGTAAAAAAATGTAGGGTTTGGTACCCATGATTGGTTGAATGTGATAACTAAAACAACATGTGCATTTGGGGGTGGATTGAATTGAGAAAATCCTTAGATGAAGAATTGATGGGGTTTGGTAACCGAATTGGACTACTAGGGGTATTAGCAATGAAGGCTGTGTGCGTGCTCTATTGAATACACCGTTAGGTGATGAATAATTTTGCTAACCATATGCTACAATGAGGGATAATTTCATTGCTAGCAATAGGTGATTTGACAATCATCGAGAGATGGGAATAGAGCGGACTTGCTACTATCTAGGGTACCCGAACTAAATTTGATGAGAGAAGGCGGACTAATAGGAAAGCACTTGCATATCACGTGCATCACCCTACTTACTGAGCTCTAGCTCATTCTTTTGTTATAAATGTGTGGTGTAATAGGTGAGGGCAAAGATAAGTCGGTTGAGGATGCTGTCGACTCTCGCTAAAAAAAAAGGGCTCATATGTCACCCGAGAATGTAGAAATCTATTTTGTTTCTACTTAAGGGGTACGATGTCTATTTGTGGGTAAATGGCATCTTAAATATTTTGTAATTCCTATGGCCATAATTATCAACATTATGTAAATTTTATTGCACACATGCCATTACTTAAGAATTTTTTTATTTATGGTTATGTGTTATGGGAATTAATCGAGAATTTAGTCTTAATAATGTAATGAACCTAGCCGAGGCCTTGTAGGGAATTGGTAAGGGAGTTGGGGGCATTACAACCCCTTTCTCCCATCTCTCTCCCTCTCCCCATCTCTCATAATCTCCCCCTCTCTCTCCCTCTCTCCCTCTCCCTCCCTCCTTCCCCTCTCTCGTACCTCATTCTCCCCATCTCTATCTCCCTCTCTCTCTTCCCCTCTCACTCCCTCTCTCTACCTTTCACTCTCTCCCTCTCTATCTCTCTCTAGCTCTCTCCCTCTCTCTCTCCTACATTCTCTCCCTTTTTTCCTCTCTCACTTTCCCTCATGTATCGTCTCTCTACCTCTACCTCTTTCTCTCCCTCTCTCTCCCTTGCCCCTCCCTCCCTGTCTCCATCTCTTTCTCTCCTCATCTCCCTCTCTCACCCTCTCTCTCCTTTTCTCTCTCTCTCCTACTATATCTCTTCCTCTCTTCCTCCTTCTTTCTCCATATCTCTCCCTCTCTCTTTCTCCCTCTCACTCTCTTCCTCTGTCCCTTTATCTATTAATCTCTCTCCCTATCTCTCTCTAGCAGTCTCTATCCGCCCCTCTTCCTCTCTCATTCTTCTTACCCTCTCTCTCTCCCGCTCTCTCTATCTCTCTCACTCTCTCCCTCCCTCTCCTTCTCTCTCTCTCTTTCCCTCGTTCCATCTCTCTCTCCCTCTCAATTTCTTCCTTTCCCTCACTTTAACTCTCCCCTTCTCTCCCTCTCCCCTCTTTTTTTGCCTCTCCCTTTTCTTTCCCTCTCTCTCCCAATCCCTTTCCCTCTCTCTTTCCCTCTAACCATCTCTCTCTCTTCTCCCACTCCCTCTCTTGCTCTCCCTCTCCCTCTTCTTCTCTCCCTATTCATCTCTCCTTTTTTCTCTCCCTTCTTCATCTCTCCTTCTTCTCCTCTCCTCTCACCCCTACTCTCTCTCGCTCTCCCTTTCTCTCTTCCTATCCCTCTCTCCAACCATCTCTATCTCCCTCTCTCTCTCCTTTCCTCTCCCTCTCTTCGTCTCCCTATCTCCCTCTCTACCTCCCTCACTCTCTTTCTCCCATCTCTCCCTCTATCTCTCCCACTCTCTCCCTCTATCTCCCTCGACTTCTCTTATTCTCACCCTCTATCTCTCTCTCCCTCCCCCTTCTCTCTCGCCCTCTCTCCCTCTCTATCCCTTTCTCCCTCCCTCTCCTTCTCCCTCCTTCTTCCTCTCTCCTCTCCTTCTATTTGTATCCCCTTCTTTTCTCTATTTTCCACCATCTCCTCTCCTCTCTCTTACCTCTCCCTCTCTCTATCTCTCTCCCCATCTCTCTTTTCTTCTCCCTCCCTATCTCTCTCTAGCACTCCCTATCTCCCCCTCTTCCTCTCTCCTTCTTCTTACCCTCTCTCTTCCTCACTCTCTTTATCTCTCCCATTCTCTCTATCTCTCCCACTCTCTCCTTTTCTCTCCTTCTCTCCCTCTCTCTCTCTCCCTCCCTCCATCTCTTTCTCCTTCTCATTTTTCTCCTCTCCCTCACTCTCAACTCTCCCCCTTTCACCCTCTCCCCCCTCTCTGCCTCTCCCCTTTTCTTTCACTCTCTCCCACTCCCTCTCCATCTCTCTCTCCCCTCACCATCTCCCTCTCTTTTCCTACCCCTCTCTCACTCTCCCTCTTTCTCTCCTTCTCTCCTTATTCATCTCTCCCTTTTTGTCTCTCCCTCTCTCTCCTCTTCTCTCTCATCCTCTCCTCTCTTCCTTACTCTCTCTCCCTCTCTATTTCTCTCTTCTTATCCCTCTTTCCAACCATCTTTGTCTCCCTCCCTCTCCCTTTCTCCCTCTCTCCCTCTCCTTATCTCCCTCTTTGCCTTCCTCACTCTCTTTCATGCATCTCTCACTCTCTCTCTCCCCCACTCTCTCCCTCCCTCTCCCTTTCTCCCTCTCTCCCTCTCCCTATCTCCCTCTTTGCCTTCCTCACTCTCTTTCCAGCATCTCTCCCTCTCTCTCTACCCCACCCTCTCTCTCTATCTCCTCTAACTTCTCTTGTTCTCACCCTCTATCTCTCTCTGCCTCCCCCTCTCACCCTCTCTCCCTTTCTCCCTCTCCCTCTCCTTTTCCCTCCCTCTTCCTCTCTCCTTCTCCCTCTCCTTCTCCCTCCCTCTTCCTCTCTCCCTCTCTTTTTATTTCTTACACCCCTTCTTTCTCTATTTCCTACCACTACCTCTCTCTCTCTCTCTTTATCTGTCTACCCTCTCTCTCTATTCTTCTCCCTCTCTCTCTCCCCTCTCCCTCTCTCCCTCTCCTTCTCCCTCTCCCTCTGTCCCCTTCTCACCCCATCTCTCCTCATCTCTCTTTTTCTCTTTCGGTCTTTATTTCTCTCCCTCTCCCTCTCCTTCACCCTCTCCCCCTCTCTTGCTCCATTTCTCTCCATCTCTCTCTCTCTCTACCCCTACTCTCCGGTTCTCTCTACCTCTCTCCCTCCCTTACTTTTCTTCTCCTTCTCTATTACTCTCACCATGTCCCTTCCTCTCTCCCCCTCTTTCCCTTTCCCTCCCTCTCTCTATTACTCTCACCCTCTCTCTCTCTCCCACTCCCTCTTTCTCCCACTCTCTCCCTCTCCTTCTCCCTCCCTCTATCTATCCCCCTCTATCTATCTCCCTCTCTCCCTCCCTCACTTTCCCTCTCCCCCTCTCTCTCCCTCTCCCTCTATCTCTCTCACGCTCTCTCTCCCTCCCTCACTTTCCCTTTCCTCCTTTATTTCCCACTATCTCTCTTCCTCCCTCTCTTACATATTCTCTCTCCCTCTCTCCCTCCCATTCCCTCTCCCTCTCTTTCTCCTCCTTCTCCCCTCCATATCACTTTTCCCTATCTCTCCCTCTCTCTCACCTTATCCCTCTCTCTCTTTCTCTCTCCCTCTCTTTATCTCTTCCTCTCTCTCTCTCCTCTTCTCTATCCCTCTTTCTACCTCACTATCCCTCTCTCTCCCGCCCTCCTACTCTCCATCTCTTTCTCGCTCTCTCTCCCTCTATATCTTTCTCACTATCTCCTTTACTCTTTCTAACTCTCTCTCCCCCTCTCTTCTCTCTCCATCTATCCCTCTATCCCTCTCCCTTTCCCTCCCTCTCTCTTGCTCTCCTTCTCTTCTTTTCTTCCTCTCTTTCCCTCTTTCCCTCCCTCATTCTGTCCCTCTTACCCCCACCTTCTCTCTCCCTCTCACTTCTTTCCCACTCTCTCTTTCCCTTTTATCTCTTACACTATCCCTCTCCCTCTACCTCTTACTCTCTCCCTCTCTTTGTCTTTCTTTCCTTCTCTCATTCGCTCTCTCAATCCCTCTCTATCCTTCTATGTCTCTTGCTTACTCTCTCTCACTCTCTCCTCCTTCCTCTCTTCTCTCTTACTCCCATCTCCATTTCCTTTTCTCTAAACCTCTCTTGCTCTCTTTCTCTCCCACCCCCTCTCTAACTCTCTCTCTGCTTCTATCTTTCCCTTTCTCTCTCACACTCTCTCCCCCTCTCTTCGCCTCTATCCTTCTCCCTCTTCCTCTCTTTTTCTCTACCTCTCTCTCGCTCTACCTCTCCCATACTCTCTCTCACTCTCCCTCCCTTTCTCACTCCCTCTTGTTCCCTCTCTCTCCTTTGCCCTCTCTCTATCTCTATCTCCCTCTCTTTATCTCGCTCTCTAATTCTCTCTATCTCTCTTACTCTCTCCCTTTCTCTCCTTCTTTCTCTCTATCTCCCCTTCCTCACGTTCCTTATCCCTCTCTCTCCTATTCTTTCTCTTTCTACCTCTCTTCCTCTTCATCTCTATCCCTCTCCCTCCTCCTCTCGGTCTCCCTCTTCCTCCCTATCTCTCTTACTCTTTCTCCCTCTCTCTTCCTCTTCCTCTTATACTCTCACTCTCCCTTTCTATCCCTCTATTCCTCTCTCTCTCCCTTCTCTTGCCCCCTCTCATTGCCTCTCTCTCCCTCTCTTTCCCTCCCTCCATCTCTCACTCTCCCTCTCTCTCTCTCCCTCCTTCTCCTTCTCTCTCCCTATCCCTCTCCCCCTCTCTACCCCTATCTCTCCCTCACTCTCCCTCCCTCTATCTCTCCCCCATCCCTCTCTCTCACTCTGCTTCCCTTTCTCTCCCTTTCTTTCTCCCTCTCCCTCTCCCTCTCCCTTTCTCTCTCTTTCATGCACTCTCCTTTCTCTTTGTTCTATTCCCTCTCTCCATTTCTCTTAGTCTCTATTTCCCTCTCTTCCTCATTCTCTCTCCTTTCTCTCTATCTCCTTCTCCCTCTTTTTCTTTTCCACTCTCTCTCCCCTCTCTCTATTCCTCTCTCTTTTTCTTTTTATACCTCTTTATCCCTCTTTCACCATCTCACTCCCTCTCTCCCTCTCTCCCTCTCTCACCCTCTCTACCTCTCACTCCCTCCTCCTCTCCCTCTCTCTCCCTCTCTCCCCTCATCTTCTCCCTCTCTCTCCCTCCTCTCTTGCTAACTTCTCTCCCTCTCCCTCTCCCTCACTCTTTACTACCTCTATCCCTTTCTCTCCCCTTCTTTTTCTCTCTATCTCCATCACTCTCCCTCTCCCTCTCCCTCTCTATCCCCCTCTATCCTTTACATCTACTCTCTTTCTCTCTCTTTCTCTCTCCCTCCTTCACTTTCCCTCTCCCTCTCTCCCTTTTTCTATCTTTCACTCTCCCTCTCTTTTTCTCCATTACTATCTCTCTCCCTCTCCCTCTCTCCCTCTCTCCCTTTCCCTCTCTCTTCCTCTCTTTTTTCCCTCTCCCTCTCTCTTTCTCTCCCACTCTCCCTCTTTCTCTCTTCCACTTCTCTCCTCTTCTCTCTCCCCTTTCCTCTCCCTCTCCCTCTCTCTCTCCCTATCCCTCTCTCCTTTTCCTTTCCCTCACTCGCCCTCTCTCTCCCTCACTCCCCTTCTCTCTCCTTCCTTCCCTCTCCCCCTCACCCTCGCTCTCACTCTCTCTCCTTTTTTCTTACTCTTTATCCTCTCTCTCCCTCTCCCTTTCTCTTTCCTTCCTACTCTCTCCCTCCCTATCTCTCCTTTGCTTCCTCTCTTCCTCCCTCTTTCTCCCGCTCTCTCCATATACCTCTCTTTACGTAGCACCCCGGCTCCCTTACCAATTACCTAAAAGGCATGGCCGGTTTTGCTACGGTTTAAGGACCAAAGTCCTAATTTTACTTCCTAAATACATAGCCAATAACCAATAAAACATGAAGTATAAAAATACGTACCATAAAATTTACATGGCGTTAATAATTACGGTTATAAAAATTACAAAATCTCCGGGATATCATTTGCCTACTACTAAGCATCACACTCTTTAGTTACAATCAAAAGATATATATATATATATATATATATATATATATATATATATATATATATATATATATATATATATATATATATATATATAGTTATCGTGTCACACATGAGCCCTTTTCTAGGAGGAACCGACGACTTTATTATCAACATTGTTATCATCTTTACTTGTCATGACATGAAATAAATACGAGTAAGCCATAGCTCGGTAAGTAGGGTGATGCGGATCATACATAATGATTTTCCGACTCCCTACTTTGACTCATCAAATTTTACTTTGGGTACCACAGGTATTGGCAAATCGCTCTATTTTCAAATCTCGATGATTACTTGAATCACCTATAGCTAATAACTAAATTACCCCTCATTGTAGCCTTGGTTAACGAGATTATCCATTGCCTATCGGTATAGTCACATAGATTAGCCACACAAAATAGAGCACGCACACAACTTTAGTGCTAATACCCGTTTAATCCGATCGGTTATCAAACCTATCCAATTAAATCGATTCGATTACCAAACCTCATTATTTCGACTCAATGGTATTCCTCAATTTAATCCATTCCTCGTATGCATATAATACACATGATGGATTTATGACATTCAACTAATTACGAGTACCAACCCTTTCGGATTGCAACATGTTACTTAGTTTACATGAGCATCAATTTTAAGGATTAGTTTACATGAGCATCAATTTTAAGTATTTATTGTGACATGCTAAGGAGGAAACTTCTTTTTAATCCAAAGTTTAAGCTGTTGTACTCGAATTTAGCCTCTACTAGATTTAGGTCTTAATTCCAATTTTTCTTGAATTTTCACCTTCTAATACTTCATTTTATACCTATTAGGGTGAAAATAAACCATTACTCATGAAGTTGGGTGGTTAGATTTAAATAAATCCATATACTTTAATCCTACGAACCCATTTAAACATATTTGAAGTAGATTTTCTTTCCTAACCCTAATTTGGGTAGTTATAACTGAATTTTACTCTTAATGGGCCTAGGTTATAATTTTGGCTTTTCTCTTAGATTCTTACCCTTTAACACTTCATTTTACCCTTATCTAAATGGGATTTAACCATTAATCATAAGGTTGGAAGGTTAGAATCCAAACCTCAAAATTTATGGGATTAGGCCAAATTGGGTTCTAAAGTGGTTAGAGGTTTCCTTTTTAACCTAACTTCCTAATTTATACTCAATGGAGTTGTAATTGAAAATTAAATCCATCACTACCTAAAAGAAAGTCCAATCTTATTCCTTTTTCCCTCCTACGCCGAATGGGTTCCCTTTGGGAAAGCCCTCGGAATTCATTGCTTTACTTCTAAGTCATGCTTTCCAAATCCATACCAAGTATAGTTTGGGTCCAACCAAATTTGATCCATGCCCCCCTTTTTGTTTTATCTATCCATACATACCGATGCATCAACCATTCATCACATCACAACAATCATACTAGATCCATCACAAAGCATTAAAACATAACATCAACATAAGTAACCATGACAACATAGTACATGGCTTAAAACAAAACCTCAAAATTGAACATTTAAAATAGAACTTAAGGCATAAATTAAGCTAAAATGAAACGTACTTACAAGGATATATGCTTGCTTAAGATTTCTTAGACTTTTCCTTCTTTTTCTCGTTTCTTTCTTTCCTTTGTTTTTCTTTCTTTCTTTTTCGTGTTTCTCTCCCTCTCAATGACGTTTCTTTTCTTTTGGCTGAGCTACAAGTTTTACTAAATAAATGGCTATGTTTCATTCTTTCCTTATATATATATATATATATATACACTCTATTTTTCCTTCATTACTTAGTATGCCACATGTCCTTAATTAAGTTATCCAAGTATAAAGTAAAAGAAGGATTTCGAAGGCAAGGTGGCAACTTGGAAGTCAAAGGTGATGAGTTGTCATCAATTATATTAAATGAAGTGCTTAGGTTTCTAGTTAGTTGCTAAAGATGGTCATTAAGCTAACTAAATCCTTAGGCTAGTTTAGCTCAAGTAATATGACATTTCTTTATTAGAAAAATTCGACAATTCCTCCCTAAATAATTAATTTGGCAATTTCCTTTTCAAACTTTTTCCAAAATTCCCTACATTTTAAAATACCTTTCTCACTCGGTATAATAGGTTCCATATATATACTAGAGAAAATGAATGGTAATTAGCTAAATCACTTGAAAATTCATCCCTTAATAAAATCACCAAAACATTAAAATGGCACATGAATAACACCCTTGCTTAATGTATTTACGTACGAATATCCTTGTACGTATATTTATATGGTTAAGGACTTTACATGGGTTACACTTTCCCTCTCCCTCTCTCTCCCTCTCTTTCCCTTTTCTCTCCCTCTCTCTCTCCCCCTCTCTGTACCTCTCCCTTATCTCTCTCTCTACCTCTCTCTTCTTCTCTCCTTTTCTCTCTCCCTCTCTCTCCCCTTCTCTCTCTCATTCTCTCCCTTTCCCTCTCCCTCTCTCTCCCTTATCTCTCTCTCCCTCTATCCCTACCTCTCTCTTTTTCTCCCCTCTCACTCTTTCTCTCACTCTTTCTCTCACTTTCTCACCCTCTCTCTATCTTTCTTTCTCATCCCCCTTTATCTCCCTCTCTCTCCCCCATTTTTTCTCCCTCAATTGCGTTTCCCATTCTCCTCCTCTCTCTCTTTTTACCTCTCCCTCTCTCTCTCTCCCCCTCCCTACTTTTCCCTCTCTCCCACTCTCTCCCTCTCTTTTTCTCTCTTTCTCTCTCCCTCCTTTACTCTATCTAATTCTCGGTCTCTTTCTCCCTCTCTCTCCCTACCTCACTTTCCCTCTCCCATTCTCTTCTCCCCCTCTCATCTCTTTACCTCTCTTTTTCTTCCACTCTCTCCTCGCTCTCTCCCCCTCCTCTATCTCTATCTTCCAACTTTTTAGCTTTCCCTCTCGTTTTCTCTCCCTTTTTTCCCTCTCCATCACTCCCTCCCCCTCCCTCTCCCTCATCTTCTTTCCATCTCTCTCTTACTCTTTCTTCCTCTCTCCCTCTACCTGCCTCTCTCACTCTCTCTCATCCTCTCTCTTTAACTTTCCCTCTCTCCTTTGCCCTCTCACCCTCTCTTATCATCTCTCTCTCTCTCTCCCTCTCTCTTTCTCTCTCTCCTTTTCCCTTTCCCTCTCTTTTTCTCTGCCTCTCTTGTTATCCCTTTCCCTCTTCTTTCTCACTCCCTCTCTCCTCTTGCTCTCCCTCCCTCTCGCTAAGTCCTTTTCCCTTTCCCTCTCTCTCTTGCACTCTCTCACTCTTTATCTCTCCTCTCTCTCTTTCCCTCTCTCCATCCGTTTCTTACTCTATACCTTTCGTTTCTCTCCCTCTCTCTCTCTCTGTCTCTCTCTTGCTCTCTCCCTTTTGCTCTCTCTCCCCCTCTCTCTACCTACTCCTTATCTTTACCTCCCTCTCTCCCTCTCGCTCCTCCCCATCTCTCTCTCACCCTCTTTCTCTCTCTCCCTCCCTCTCCTTCTTCCTATCTCTACCTCTCTCACTCTCTCTCCCCCTCTCTCTACCTACTCCTTATCTTTACCTCTTTCTCTCACTCTCTCCCCCATCCCCATCTCTCTCCACCATCTTTCTCTCTCTCCTTCCCTTGCCTTTTTCTATCTCTACCTCTCTCCCTTTTCTCTCTCTTTCTATCCATCTCTTCCTCACTCTCTTTCTATCTCTCCCTCCCGTCTCTCTTCTTTCATCCCTCTCACTCTCCCTATTTCTCTCTCTCCCCTTCTCTCCCTTTCTTACTTCCTCTTTCTATCTTTCTCTCCTTATCCCTCTCCCTCTCCCTCTCTCTTTCTCTCCCTTTCTCTATCTCTCCCTCTCTCTACCACGTTCTCCCTCTCTTTCTCTCTACCTCATGTTCTCTCTCTCTCTCTCCCTTAATCTTTATCCCTTTCCCTCTCTATTCCCTCTCCCTCTCCCTCTAGCTCTCTCATTCTGTCTCTATCTATCTCCATCTCTCTTACCCCTTTCTCATTCTCTCGCTTTCCCTCTCCCTCCCTCCCTATCTCTCCCTCCCTTTCCCTCCCTCCTTCTCTCTCCCTCTCCCTCTTTCACTATCCCTCTCTCCCCTCAAACTATCTAGATAATACATATATGTGGCATTATCAACTTAGCCATAGAAACAAGAATCTAATATCTAATCTACTTAAAAATGGATACATAAAATCTTTTGATGATGTCTAATGAATCTTGTTTAATTGGCAAAGAGACACGATTCCTTTTTAGTAGAAAATGAGAAAGTGCTACTAAATAGTTTGGCCTTACACATAAATATGTATTTAGGCCTATGTTCACCCATGTAAGTGGAGGACATAATTATTTCATAATCTTTAGTGATAATAGATCACGTTTTGGCTATATAAATGAGACATAAATTTGAAGCATTTGAAAAAGTTCAAAGAATTTAGATTTAAAGTCAAGATACAAACTAGCAAAAGTATCAAGGCATTTCGATGAGATTAAGGTGATGAATACTTAAGCAATGAATTTTAGATCACCTAAAAGAGAATGAGATTCTTTATCAATGGACTCCATATGTTGGACATGGTCCATAATCAATCGAAATTTATATCCCCATCTCACTTTAGGATAGTCACTCTTTGCTTGCAAACTTTATTTTGAATAGATTCCAATTAAGTCTATTCGATTAGACATCATATGAGATATGAAAAAGAAAGAAAATAAATTTATTTTTCCTTGATGATTTAAGGCTATAAAACATGTGTCAAAAGGTTTGACTAAAAAAAATTAAAAGCACAAATCAATGATGTGTAAATATGTAAGATTATTTTTCTAACGAGTAGAAAAAAGTGTTGTTCATGACTAGACATGTTATTTTTCTTATGAAGGAAAATATGGATGCTAGAAATAGTGGGAGGGAATTAAAACTCAATGAGATTCAAGTAGACTCACATATTAACCCTCCAAGGATAGAACCCTAAATAGATAGGTTACAAAATGTTGTAACTACCCACAAACAAAAACACAAGAAATTCATAAGTCTAAAAAAGATTTCATCATAGGAAAAAAGGATATGGTCTTCTTTTCGAACACATGGTGATATATAACATAAAATTGATGACAAAAATAACACTTATGAAAAAGAAATATTAGACATTGACTTCTAGAAATTGCAAACAAAAAGAGTGTGTAGATGACTCACCTTGATGGTTCTAAAAACACATAAATAAGATTTGCAAGATGAAAAGGTCCATTCATTGACTTAAGCATGCCTCCGAGAATGAGAATAAATGTTTTGGTGACATAATTAAAAAGTTTGATATTTTTACAAAAACAAAGGCAAACCTTATGTATGCAAAAGGTTAGTGAGAGCCCACTATTCATGATTATTCTATAAGAAAAATTAAACAAACTACTTCTTTACTTTAAACATTATCATGTTGCAATCCATAATAGATTGAGATATCTAAATGGAAGTTCCCCAAGTATGACATGAGAGGGCGACCTATATTCTAATAGTTGAGATTTATAGAGATAGATCATTTAGAATGTGAGGGGTCTCCCAAGAAAGATACATTGACATGGTACTAAAAGCTTTAATATGGAAGAATCAAAGAAAGATTTCTTTCAATGTCACAAATCTTGATGGCCAACGACGAAAGGATCCATAGCACATGCTAAGGAACTAAGGCCTCATCAACAACCTATGCATGTACTTGCTATGCTACCATTTGATTAGAAAGATTATCGGTTGTGATATAAGGATAGAAAAGCTCCACCACGATGACAACACAACCGACCTCTTGACTAGCCTTTGTCATAGTTGAAACATGATACCTTTACTCAATCGTCGAGATTAAGGAACATGGTTGGTTAGCTCTAACACAAGTGGTTGGTTATTAGTGTAGTTTCCTAAGATCCAACCATGATTGGATACATTTGAGTTATTGTATTATTTATTTTATCAATAATAAAAGAAAATTTTCTATTAACTCTTATGTCTTATATTTGTTTATATAATAGAATTAGATAGAAGTCCATACGATATGCATTTATTAATTCTTATGTCTTATATTTGTTTATATAATAGAATTAGATAGAAGTCCATATGATATGCATTTGCATTAGTGATTGATCAAAAGATGAAGACAACACTCTGAAGCACATAAATGATATTATTAAACATTTCAAGTCATAGCATGTCAAGAATGGACACCGATTATATGCGGTTAGACTTATGAGTGTTATGCTCATGCTATATGATAGTAGCGGGAGATCTCATACCTATTAGCATGATGATGCCAAAGCAAGCACTAGGTTGATTTATGTTAGAGAACATGTCATCTGGACTTGACTCGACATGAGAACCCATTTGGTTTATAGTCTATGAGAACAACTTCTTGAGGGTAAAGTAAGGATTAGTGTCGTGGTCAAACATGTCTTTAGCTTCGAAAGCTCTCCTTACACTTATCCGACCACTAAAACTTCATGTTCTTCGACTCAACCTAGTCAACGGTGCTAAAATCTTTAAAAGTCTTACGCAAACCTTTAATAATACTCGATCAAACCTAAAAAGCTATGAATCTTAGTGACCAAATAGGTCTCAACCAATAGGTTATTGCCTCTACTTTCTTTGGGTTCACCATAATCCTTTCTTTAGAAATAATGTGTCCTAGAAATGCCACATCCTCCAACCAAAACTCAAACTTCGAAAACTTGACATACAACTTATTTTCCTTTAATGTTTACAACACTTACCTTAGATGATTTTCAAGCACCCTCTCATTCTTAGAGTACACCAAGATATCATCAATGAACGTTATCATAAAATTTTCAAGGAAGCGATGAAACATTATGTTCATTAAGTCCATAAAAGTTTTCAAAGCATTAGTAAGGCCAAACGGCATCACCAAAAATTCATAATGGCCATACCATGACTTAAAAGTAGTTTTAGAAATATCCTACCTCTTAATCCTTAATTGATGGTACATAGACCTCAAATCAATTTTGGAGAAATATTTTTCACCCTACAATTGGTCATGCAAGTCATCAATCCTTGATAATAGGTACCTATTCTTTATAGTTAATTTATTCAACTGGTCTGTAATCAATACATATCTGTAAATTCCCATTCATTTTCTTAACAAACAAAACTAGAGCACCCTATAGAGAAATAGTAGGTTGGATAAAACACTTATCCAATAAATCCTAAAGCTGAACTTTAATTCCTTCAATTTAGTCGGTGCTATCCGATAGGGAGGTATAGAGATAGGTTCGATGCCTAGAAGCAATTCAATACTAAACTCCATTTCTCTATCTAGAGGTAGACTATGTAGTTCATTTAGAAACATATCAAACTAACTCCCTAATGACTAGGACTTGGTCAAACCTTACCACATTATCATCTATCTCTACACATATGCCTTATAGGCTACACTCTCTTTTCTCATCATCTTACATACCTTAATAGCAAATATTAGGTTAGAGGGAGCTACACTTTACTCTTCCCGAAAGGAAAACCAATCTTCTCCTAAATCCATAAAATACACCACTTTATTATACCAATGTAATAAAACATTATAATTTGCTAACTAGTCCATTCCTAAAATAATATCAAAATCATTCATATCCAAAAATATTAAATTCATAAGTAAATTTATACCCATCACCTACACATCACGAGTTTTTAAAAATCAAATCCACCATCATACATTCTCCTATAAGTGTTGACACCATCAAAGACTGGTCTAACACACATGGACTCATACCGAATCTTTTAAAAAATATAGTGACACAAAAGAATGAATTGCCCCTAAATCAAATAGTACCCTTGCATCATAAGAAAAGACCTAAAGGATACCCGATACAACAACATTAGATGCCAAAGCATCCTATGCTTAGCAACCACTAGTACTCATCTAACCTTGACCTCTTAAGCCTTCATGACTCTTACCGAGCTTGTCCTTGACTTTGTTGTGCTCTACTACTCGAACTCTCGGCTAGCGTAGCCATTAAACCTACAACCATACTAAGTCGAGGATGGATTAGCTATAAGAGGAGCCCGTACTCCCCTCGAAGTAGTACCTTATGCCATCCCGTATTTAGCACAATCACATATCAAATATCCCTATTGATGACAAAACAAACTTGCTCCCATACTCCGAGAGCATATACCCAAATGGATCTTGCCATATATCTAACAAACAATGTACCTCTTTTTAGAACCCTAATGAACTAAATGAGATGATCCCCGACTCATCCTTATACATGATCCACCATGAATACACTATCTATAAAATATCTTCTAAGGGCTAGAATAATTTCGCATACTAAAATCTCAACTAGATCTACCACTATGATCTTTATGCCCACCTAATAACGAGGAATCACTCTTGGCCTTCTTCTTTCGCTATTTAGTTACTATACTCTCTATCCTCACCATCTCAAGCTTACAAGTACAATCAATTACTTCGAATAACTTTGAAACCATTAGGAAAATATCACTCGTAAAGATTAGGTCTACTAGCCCATTCACAAACCTTTTCGGTGTTTTTGTACGAGTTGATATTATTTCTAGGGCATATTGACTTAGATTTGTAAACCTCCTCTTATACTCCATCACCATCATGTCAAAAGTTTGTACTTGGTCTCTCAAAGTTCTTAGCCCTTTCTTCCCTTATACTCCCAAGTAGTTACTCCTCTATAAAAGCTTCCTTAAATTACTCCCATGATAAATTAGGTTTCTTATCCAAGCTTATACCAATCACTAGCACTCCCTTTAAGCATAAATGCCATTATTCCAACCTTACTTTCCTTAGGACATCGAAGTACAATTAGCCTTTTTTCTTTCTCATCTATAAAATACATTGGATCTTCATCATCCTATCTCCAGAATAGTTTATAGGTTTTAATTTAAAAAGAATCGGCCATATAAGGGTCAAACTTTACTAATCTCGATCGAGTGCAACCGTAAAAGTGCTCGCTTCACCCAAACCACGATTGGTAGTCACTAACCCTACTATAGCTTGAAAAGTTTATTAAATACCCTTAGCCATTATCTCTATAGTATATTTATTTAGTGCGAATCCTAGCCATGATCTCGGTTGTGAGATGATATCGAGTCTACTTCTTTCTTAATTCTAAATCTATTATGGAAGTGTGAAGGTTTAGATGATGCCTCGGCCTCGGCACCTCCTCCTTTATGATCACCTAACCTAGTCCTCACCATAGGATATGAAACATTACTTAAGTTGAACATATTTCAAAATAGATAAATTCAAAAGGGTAGAATATTCAACATATACTTTTATAATTTTTTTCCTTTTTCATTAGGCTCGATAATACTTATGGAAAAGGTAATGATTTTAGGTTTACAAGAAAAGAAAAATGGCAAATCAAAAATGGCAAGTCAAGGCATGTATAAGTCCAAATGCATGAAGGACTTAATGAAAAAAACATACAAAACCAAGTTAAAGGAAAGAGACACATGGTCCTGTGTCTTAAAAGAGGAAAATGCTACCGATCATGTGAAATAAAGAAGAAAGTTGTGTGTAGGTTGAGTGTCAAAAGAGATTCGGGTAGAAGGTGTTAGTGTAGGTGCCAAAGATCCAAATATGTTTCGATAGATTTGAGTTATTGTATCATTACATGATTTATAATAAAGAAGTCTTTCTATTAATTCTTGTCATTCACATTTAGTAATTGAATAGAATTAGATATAAGTCTATGTGATATGCATTTGCATTAGTGATTAATCAAAAGATGTGAGACAAACACTAATGCAAATAAATGATATCATTAAATGTCCCAAGTCATAGCATTGCTAAGAGTGGATATTAACTATATGTGGTTAGACTTGTGAGTACTATGCTAATACTATATGACAATAGTATGAGATCCGACACCTATTGGCATGATGATGCCAAAGCAAGCACTTAGGTGATTTATGTTAAAGAACTTATCATTGGACTTGACTTGCCATGAGAACCCATTTGGTTTAGTCTATGAGAATCTCATACGAGATAGTACAAGTAGTCCTTAGAATTGAAGTCATAATGGTTATCTCATTAGAGGATTTATGCACTTTGACACTCGTTTCAATGGAACCGAGTATAGGGTTCCTTGGCCTAAGGGGACTAGTATTAGAGATCCACTACCATTCATCGATCCTTATGTCATGCATGAGATGTATGTATATTACAAGATTAATATTAGTATACATGTTATGAATAATGTGATTATTGATTAGTATGCATGCTAGGATGAGACCAACTAAATTAATTCCTTCAAATAAAATATTAAGTTAGTTACCTTCCAACGTTATGAGGAAGGAACTCTTTTGATCGTTGTTGGCTTATTAAGATAACTTTAGGTCATTGCTTCCTTAAGGGAAACAAATCATGGGCTATGCAATGTCCTTAAATATTGGGTCTAACTTAAATGAGTTATTGGATTTGTTGAGATAACTCAAGGTTTAATAAACTTGGAGGCAAGGATTGGTATTCATATAAGATGTGATATGACAAGGAGTTGTCATATCAATAAGATTAGGAATTACATTAGATGTAATTGGTAAGGAGTTACCTACCTAATACTTCATGTATGACTTGTTGAGATAACTCAACGTTAATGTACATTAAGGTTAAGATCCTAACCAATTAAGAAAATGAATCAAAAAATTTTCTTGAGTCCTAAATTGAAGGTTATAGAACTTTAAAAAAATAGTGGGAGCAAACGTAGATTTTACTTCTTTGATTTATGCTTTGTTTTATTTTATGCAATTTAATTTACAAAATTGAATGTTTTTCTATCCTATTAGATTACACAATATGACTAACAACATATTGACATGATTGATAATTGATAGAAGTAATGCCTTCAATGGCACAAACTTCCTTGATCGAGAAATGAATTTGAGGATAGTCCTCTAACATGAGAAAATTCTCTATATGATAAAGAAAGCTCTCCCAATCGAGATCAAGTTGAAGCTCATATATCATGGATCAAACATAGAGATAATGTGATCACTACTTAGAGCATCATGTGCACTTGTTATGACGTTAAAGCATAGGCACCAACACGAAGCTCATAAGCTTTTAAGATCATAGAATAGTTTAAAAGCTTATTTGAGGGAAATACTAGGCATGGGCGCTATGAGATAGTAAGAAAGCTCTTTAGAGCCGGAATGGATAAGGGATTCAATGTCAAGAAGCGTCTCACTCGAAATGATAGGCTATATCGATAGAGCGGCCGAACTTGAAGTTAAAATGGATGCCGAATTATCCATTGACCTAGTATTACAATCGTTGCCCAATAACCTTGGATAGTTCATCATGAACTTCAACATGATGCACATAGAAAACACTATTAGAGAGTTGTTGTCCATGCTAAGGGAAGCTCAGCCCAAAATTAACAAGAAGAATAGAGTTCTCTACTTTTGGTTAATAAAGGAAAGGGTGCGAGTAAAGGGCAAGAAAAAGCTCAAGAAGAAGAAGTCTTTAACTACGCCTATTGGAGGAGTGAAAAAGTCCAAGGATGAGAATAGCCTAAATGATGCAGTCTATTTTCATTACAAGAAGAAAGGGCATTAGAAATGCAACTATAAGGAGTACCTAGAAGGGATGCAAAAGATGAGTTCTACCACCACCTCATAGATTTATGTTATTAAAGCTGATTTTCTTATTTCTAGAATTTCACCACATAAGTGTATGATACTATATATGGTGCTCATATTTTTTTAAGTGTACAAGAGCTTAGAAAAGAAAACAAAAAATAGCTTTAAGGGAGATGACCTACAAGACTATAATGGATCGAGAGTTAGACCATTAGATGTAGGTATTTAAAAGTTAGCACTACCGTGTAGGAATGTGTTAAGACTCAATTATTATTATTAGTAAAGACTAAAGATGTTATTTCCATTTCTTGTTTTGAACAAGGATTTCTTTTTCTTTGTAGAATAATGGTTATTTTTTAAAGATGAGTTTTATAGAAATATCTTGATAATTAATATATATTTTGAACATAACTCCTATGTATGTAATATAACTACTAAAAGACTCCAATGATCTCAAACAACATAAATTTGTAGCAACATCAACTAACCATAAAAACAAGAATCTCATATCCAATCTACTTATAAATAGATATCTAGAATCATTTGATAATGTCTAGGGAATCTTGTTTACTTGGTAAAAAGACTTGAATTCCCTTTTAGTTGAAAAGGAGAAAGAGCTACTAATTAATAAAGGCCCTACACATAGAGATGTGTGGGCCCATATTCACCTATGCAAGAGGAGAATATGTTTGTCACATAACCTTTAATGATAGTGGATCATGTTTTGGTTATAAGCATAAGTCCAAAGCATTTGAAAGGTTCAAAAGTTTAGACTTAAAAGTCAAGTGATGAGTTAGCAAAAGTGTTAAGGCATTTCAAATAGATCGAGGTGATAAATACTTAAATGCTAAAATTTTAGATCACCTAAAAGAGAGAAGAGAGAGGGAGGGAGAGAAGAGAGAAAGAATAAGATAAAGAGAGAGAGAGAGAGAGAGAGAGATAAAGAGAAGGGTAAGGAGAGATACAAAAGAAAGGGAAAGAGGAAAGGAGGGAGAGAACGAGAGAGGGAGGGAGAGAAGAGAGAGAGGGAGGGAAGCGAGAGAGAGAGGGGAGAAAGGGAGAGCGAGAGGGTGAGTGAGAGAGATAGAGGGAGAGAGTGGGTGGGGGAGACAAATATAGAGAGAGGGAGAGGGAGAGGGAAGAGAGATAGAGAAGAAGAGAGAGAGGGAGGGAGGGAAAGGGAAAGAAAGGGAGAGGGAGAGAAAGGGAGAGGGATGGGGATAGGGAGGTGGAGAGAGAGGGAGAGCGATAGAGAGTGGGAAAGAGTGAGAGAGGGAGAGAGAAAAAAGATAGAGGTAGTATGAGAGAGGGAGAGAGGGAGGGAGACACCACGAGGGAGAGAGATGAAGAGAGAGAGGGGATGGAGAGGGAGAGAGAGAGGGAGAGGGAGAGGGAAAGAGAGGGGAGATGGGAGAGGGATAGGGATAGGGAGAGAGGAGAACGAGAGAAAGATAAAGAGGAAGAGGTAGAGAGGAAGATTTGAAGAGATCGAGAGGGAGAGTCAAAGATATCGAGAGAGAGAGAGAGTTAGAGAGGGAGGTAGGAAGGGGAGAAAAGAAAGAAAGAGACGGAGAGAGGGAGGGAGGAAGGGGAGAAAAAGAGAGAAAGAGAGTGAGAGAGGGAGGTAGAGAATGAGAGAGGGAAAAAGAGGTAGAAAAGGAGAGAGGGAGAGAGAGAGGGAGAGAAAGAGAGTGAGAGTGGGAGAGTGAGAGTGGGAGAGAGGGAGAGAGTGAGAGAGAACAAGGGAGAGAGGGAAGAGCAAAAGAGGGAGGTAAAGGGAGGGAAAGAGACACAAAGGAGTAAGATAGAGAGGGAGAGAGAGTGAGAGATGTAGAATGGGAGACTGAAAAAGGGAGGGAGGGAGAGAGGGACTAAGAAAAAGGGATAGATAGTGAAAGAGTGAGAGTGAGAGTGAACTAGAGGGAAGGATAGAAAGAGAGTGAGAGGGAGGGATAGAGAGAAAAAAGGATAAAAGAAGAGAGAAAGAAAAGAGATGATGATAGGGAGGGAGGGAGAGGGAGAGGGAGAGATAGAGGGAGAGGGTCAAAAGGAAAGAGAGAGCTAGAGTGAGGGTGAGAGAGAGAAAGAGAGGGAAAGGGAGATGAGGAGATTGAAAGTGAGAGAGAGAGGGAGAAAAAAAGGAGAAGGAGATAGAGAGAGGTGGGAGGAGGAGAGGAGGGAAAGGGGAAAGAGAATGGGGGAGAGAGGGAGGGAGAGAGAGTAGGAGAGAGGAACGAGTAAGAGAGGGAGAGAGAGAGCTAAAGGGAGGAGGGAGAGGAGAAGGAAAAGAGTTAGAAAGTTGAAGAGAAAGAAAGGGATAGAAAGTGTGAGAGGGACGTAGAGAGAGGGAGCGGGAGAGAAAGATAGAGATGGAGATATGGATGAGGGAGAAATAGAGAGAGGGAGAGAGAGCTAAAAGAGTGGGAGAGAGAGGGAGAGAGAGAGACAGAGTAAAAGGGAGAGGGAGAGGGAGAGGGGGAGAGAGAGGGAGGGAGAGAGGGAGAGGTAGGAGATAAAAAGAGAGGGTGAGGGAGAGGGGAGAGAGAGGGAGAAAGGAAAGAGTGGGAGATAAAGAGTTAGATGGAGGGATAGAGAGAGAGAGAGGGAGTGAGAGGAGGGTAAAAAGGAGAGAGCGTTAGAGAGAAAGAGAGAGGGAGAGAGAGATAGGGAGAGAGAGATAGGGAGAGGGAGGGAGAGGGAAAGTGAGGGAGAGAGAGGGAGAGAGAGAAGGAGTGGAGAGGAAGAGGGAGGGAGAGAGGGAAAAGGAGAGAGAGATAAAGGGAGAGGGAGAGGGATAGAGAGGGAGAGAGAGATATAGAGAGACATGGAGAAATAGAGGGACAGAGGGAAAAGGAGAGCTAAAGAGAGGGAGAGAAAGAGAGAGAAGGTGGGAGAGAGAGAAGGTGAGAGGGGGAAAGGGAAGAGGGATGGTGGGAGAGAAAGGGAGGGGAAAGCATGAGAGGGAGAGAGGTGGAGGGAAAGAGAATGGGAAAGAGAGAGTGGGAGAGAGAGGGAGGGGGATGGAGAGTGGACGAGGCGAGAGAGAGGAACGAGAAAGAAGGAAATGGAGAGGGAAGGAGAGATAGGGAGAGGGAAGGAGAGAGAGGGAGAGAGGGAGGAGAGAGAGAGAGGGAGAGAGGGAGGAAAGAGAGAGAGGGAGTGAGAGAAAGAGAGAGAGGAGTGAGGGAGAGAGGGAGAGATATTGAGATAGAGAAGTGGAGAAGGAAGAGAGAGAGAGGGAGTGAATAAGGACGAGAGAAAGAAGAGGGAAAGGGAATAAGAGAGAGTGGGGAGAGGGAGAGAGAGAGGGAGAGAGGGGTATAGAGGGGATGGAGAGAGAGAAATGGTTAGAGAGAAAGGAGAGAGTTTATTGAAGGGAGGGAGAGAGAGGAGGAGAGAGTAGAAGATTAAGTGACGGGGAGATAGGGAATGAGAGATAGAGAGGGGAGAAGGAAAGGGAGAGAGAGAAGTAGGGTAGGGGAGAGAAGGAAAGTGGGAAAGAGAGGGAGGAAGGGGAGAGAGAGGGAGAAAGGAAGAGAGGGAGATAAAGAGAGAAAGGGTGATGGAGAGAGGGAGAAAGTGAGAGAGAATTAGTAGAGGAGAGAGAAGGAAAGAGAGAGCTAGAGGGGAGAGAGAGAAGGATAAAGATAGGGAGAGAGTAAAAGAGAGGGGGAGGGAGAGAGAGAGAGAGATAGAGAGAGGGAGAGGGATAAAGAGAGGGCAAAGGAGAGTGAGAGGAAGGGAGAGGGGAAAAGAAAGGGAGAGAAAGAGAGAGGGGAGAGAGGGAGAGGGGGAGAGAGAGGGAGATGGGAATTGAGAAAGGGAGAGGGTGAGAGAGAGTGGGAGAGAGAGGGAGAGTGAGAAAGGATAAGAGGGAGAGAGAGAGGGGAAGAGGGAGAGTAAGAGAGAGAGTAAGGGAGAGAGTAAGAGAGAGGTAAGTGGGAGAGGGAGGGAGAGAAAGAGAGAGAGAGAACTAGATGAAGCGATGGAGAGAGAGGTGTGAGAGAGAGTTAGAAAGAGGGAAAAGAAAAGAGGTAGGGAGCAAGATAAAGAGCGAGAAAGAGATAGAGGGGAGAGAGAGAGAGAGAGAGAGAGAGAGAGAAGGGGTGGGAGAGAGAGCGAGAGCGAGAGAGGGACAAAGGGTGAAATGGAGGGAGAAGGAAAGAGAGAGAAAGGTTGATGGAGAGATAGGGAGATGGAGAGAGAGGGAGGGTGGGAGAGAGAGAAAAAGGGAGAAAAGAGAGAAAGAGAGCGAGAGATAGATAGATAGATAGAGAGAGAAAGAGAGCGAGAGAGGGGAGAAAAAGAGAGAGGGAAAGGGTGAGAAGGAAAAGGGAGAGAGAGAGAGGGTAAAAGGGAGAGAGAGAGGGAGAGGGAGAGAAGGAGAATAAGAGAAAGAGTAAGGGACGAGAGAAATAGATAGTGAGACGAGGTGAGTGAAGGGAGATGGAGAGAGGGAGGAGAAAAGGAAGGAGAGACTCGGAGAGAGGGAGGGAGGGAGAGAGAGGGGGAGAGAGGGAGAAAAGGGAGAGAGAGGGTGATGGAGAGAGGGATAAAGTGAGAGAGAAGAAGTGGGGGAGAGAGAGGGAGAGAGGGAGAGCTAGAGGGAGAAGGAGATAAGAAGAGGGAGAGGGAGGGAGGGGTAGAGAGATAGGAAGAGAGCAAGAGAGGGGGAGAGATAGAGGGGAGAAAGAGATAGTGAGAGGGAGAAGAATAGAGAGATGGAGAGGGATAGGGAGAGGAAGGGGGATAAAGAGGGAGAGAGGGATAGGAAGAGGAAGGAGGAGAGGGGAAAAGAGAGGGAGAGAAGGAGAGGCAGAGGGAGAGAGGGGGAGGGGGATGGGGAAGGAGACGGAGAGGGAGAGGGAAAGAGATAGATTAGGATAGAGAGAGGGAGAGGGAGAGCGAAGGGAGGGATAGAGGGTATGAGTGAGAGAGGGTGAGATAGAGAGGGAGAGTAATGGAGGGGAGAGGTTGAGCAAGAGAGTGAGCGAGGGAGAGAGTGAGAGAGAGGCGTTGAGAGAGAAAGAGGGAGGGGTAGAGAGATAGGGAGAGAGAGCTAGACAAAGGGAGATGGAGAGAGGGAAAGAGAGGGAATGAAAGAGTGAGAGAGCGGTAGAAAGTAGGAGAGGGATAGAGGTCAAGAGAGAGATGGAGAGGGAGATAGAGTGAGAGAGAGGTAAAGGGAGAAAGACGAGTGAGATGGAGGTAGAGGGAGAATGAGAGTGAAAGAGGGAGAGAGTGGGATATAGAGAAAGAGAGAGTGAGAGAGGGAGAGATAGAAAGAGGGGTGGGAGAGAGAGGGAGAGGGACAACTAGTGAAATGGAGGGAAAAGTAGAGAGAGGTTTAGGGAGAGAGAGGGGAGGGAGAGAGAGAGGAGGAAAGGGAGAGGGAGAGAGAGATGAAAGGAGAGGAGGGGAGAGGGAAAGAGAGGGAGAGAGAGATAGAGATAGATGGAGAAATAGAAGGAGGGAGGGAAAGGGAGAGCTAAAGAGAGGGAGAGAGAGGGAGAGAGGGTGAGAGGGAGGAGAGGGATGGTGGGAGAGAAAGGGAGGGGAAAGCCTGAGATAGAGAGAGGTTAAAGGAAAGAGAAAGGGAAAAAGGGAGAGGGAGAGGTAGAGAGGGAGGGAGAGAGAAGGAGGGGTAGGGAGAGTGGGTGAGGGAGAGAGAGGGAACAAGAAAGAAGGAGAGGGAAAGAGGGAGAGGGAGGAGAGAGAAGGAAAAGAAAGGGGAGAGACAGGGAGAGAGAGGGAGGAGAGAGGGGGAGAGAAAAAGTGAGGCAAAGAGAGAGAAGGAGTGAGGGAGAGAGGGAGAGATATTGAGATAAAGAAGGGTAGAAGGCAAGAGACAAAGGGAGTGAGAGGGAGTGAATGAGTATAGAGATGAGAATAGGGAAAGGGAATAAGAGGGAGTGTGGAGAGGGAGAGGGAGAGGGAGAGATGGAATGGGAGAAAGATGGGATGGAGAGAGAGGGAGATAGAGAAATGGTTAGAGAGAGAGGGAGAGTACATTAGAGGGAGGGAGAGAGAGAGGGAGAGAGTGGGAGATTGAGTGAGAGGGAGAGAGGGAATGAGAGATAGAAAGGGGGAGAAGGAAAGAGAGAGAGAGAAGTAAGGTAGGGGAGAGAAAGAAAGTGGGAAAGAGGGGAGAGAGAGAGTGAGAGTGGGAGAGAGGGAGAGAGAAGGAAAGAGAGAGGAAGGGAGAGGAATAGAGGGGAAAGGAGAGAGGAGAGAGGGAGAGAAAGGGGGATAGAGAAAGATGGAGAGGGAGGGAGTGGGAGGAAGAGAGAGAGGGAGAAAGGGAGAGAGGGTGATGGAGAGAGGGAAAAAGTGAGAAGGAATAAGTAGAAAAGAGAAAAGGGAGAGAGAGAGATAGAAAGAGAGAGAGAGAAGGATAGAGATAGGGAGAGAGTAAAAGAGAGGGAGAGGGAGGGGAGAGAGGGATAAGGAGAGGGTGAGAGATAAGGAGAGGAAGGGGGAAGGGGGAAGGGGATAAGAGAGGAAAAGAAGAAGAGTGAGGGGAAGAGAATGAGAGGGAGAGGTGAGAGGGAGTCGGAGAGAGGGGGAGAGTGAGAGAGGGTAAGACGGGGAGAGAGTGTGCAAAGAGGGAGAGCAAGAGAAAGAGTATGGAGAGAGGGAGAGGGTGGGAAAAAGATGGAGAGCGAGAAAAAGAAAGAGTGGAAGAGAGGATAAGAGAGAGGGAATGGGAGAGAGAGAGGGAGGGAGAGAGGGAGAGAGAGAAAGAGAGAGGGAGAGGGTAGGAAAAGGTTGGAGAGCGAGAAAAAGAGAGAGTGGGAGAGAGGATAAGAGAGCGAGGGAATAGGAGAGAGGGAGGGAGGGAGACGGGGAGTAGGGAGGAAAGAGAGGGAGAGAGAGAAAAAGAGAGGGAGAGGGAGAGAGAGATGGAAAGGAAGATAGAGGGGAGAGAGACCTAGGGGGAAAGGAGAGGGGGAGAGAGAGAGCTAGAGGGATAGATAGAGAGGGAGTGGGAAAGAGAGGGAGAAGAGGAGAGGGAAACGGGGAGGGATGGAGGGAGGAAGAAAGGAAAAATGAGAATAATAGAGAGTGGGAGAGACATGAGGAGAGAGAGGAAGATAGAGAGAGACAAATGGAGAGTAGGAGAGATTGAGGGAGAGGAGAGAGCGATAGAGAGATAGAGAGAGTAAAAGAGGGAGGAGGAGAGAGAGGGAGTGAGGGGGAGAGAGCTTATGGGGGAGAGAGAGGGAGAGTTAGAGAGAGATGGAGAGAGGGAATGAGAGAGAGAGGGAAAAGGAGAAAGGTAGAAAGAGGGAGAGGGAGAGAAATAAATGGAGACAAAGAGAGGGATAGAGAGCTAAAGGCGGTGAGAGAGTAGGAGAGAGGTGGTTTGAGACAAAAAGTGTGAGAGAGAGAAGGAGAGAGGGAGAGAGGAAGGGAGAGGGAGAGATAGAGAGAGGGAGAGAAGGAGAGGGAGAGAGGAAAAGAGGGAGAGGGAGAGAGAGTGAGATAAAGAGAGAAGGAGAGAGAAATAAAGAGAGTGAGGAGGAGAGAGAGGGAGAGAGAAGGAGGGAGAGAGAGGGAGAAAGGGGGAGAACGGGAGATAGATAGAGAGGGAGAGTAAGGGAGATTGAGGGATATATAGAGAGAGAGGGAGGGAGAGGAGAAGAAAGAGAGGGAATGGGTGAGTGAGAGGGAGAGAGAGGAAGGGCAAGAGTCGTGGAGAAGGAGAGAGAGTGATGAGTGATTAAGAGAGAGCGATGAGAGAGAGGGAGAGAAAGAGAGCAAGAAACATGAGAGAAAGGGATTAAGAGGGGAGAAAGAAAGGGAGAGAGTAGGATAGATAGATATAGAGAGGGAGGGAGGGAGAGGAAGTGAAGGGAGAGAGGGAGGGTGAGAGAAGAAGAGGGAGGGAATGAGTGAGAGGGAGAGATGGGGAGAAAGGGAGAGAGATTGAGAGGGAGAGTAGGGGGATTGGGGAAGAGAGAGGGAGGAAGGGAGTGGGAGAGGGGGAGAAGAAGAGAGAGGGAGGGAGTGAGTGAGAGGGAGAGCAAGAGATGTAGAGAAGGAGAGAGAGTGAGGAGCAATTGAGAGAGAAGGAGTGAGAGAGAGGGAGAGAGAGAGAAAGAAATAGGAGAGAAAGGGATTGAGAGGGGGAAAGAAAAGGAGAGAGTAGGATAGATAGATAGAGGGAGGGAGGGAGGGAGGGAGGGAGATGAAGTGAAGGGGGAGAGAGAGAGATATAGCGGGGTAGAGAAATGGAAGGAGAGGGAGAGAGGAAAGAGAGGGAGTAAGGGAGAGAGAGGGTGAGGAAGAGAGAGAGAGAAAGGGAAAGGGAGAGAGAGCACGAAAGGGGAAAAAAAGAAAGAGTGAAGGAGGGAGTGGGAGAGAGAGGAAGGTGGAGACGAGAGATGAGATAGAGGGAGAGAGGGGAGAGAGAGAGGGCATAATTAGGAGAAAGTTAGAGAGAGATAGATATAGACAAAGGAGGAGAGAAGGAAAAAAACAAAGAGGGAGAGGGAGAGAGAGAAAAAGAGATGGAAGTAGGGATAGAGAGGTAGAAGCGGGGAGAAAGGGAGAGGGAGAGAAAGAAAGATTGTGTGAGAGGGAATGGGAGGGGGGAGAGAGTGACGAGGAGGGAGAGGAAGAGCAAGAGAGAAAGGAAGAGAGAGAGAGAGGAAGAGACATAGAGAGAGCAAGAGAGAGGGAGAGAGAAGGGGAGGGAAAGGAATGGAGAGGGGAGAGAAGGAATGAGAGAGAGAGATGAGAGAGAGGGGAGTGAGAGGGTAAGAGTAGGAGAGAGAAAGATTGAGTGAAAGGGAGAGAGAGGTAGATGGGGACAGAAAGATAGAGTGAGAGATAGAGAGAAGGAGAGAGGGAGAAAGAGGGAGAGTGAGAGAGGAAGAGTCGAGAGAAAGAGAGAGTGAGAGGGAAGGGAGAGGGAGAGGGAGAGGGAGGGGAGGGAGAGAGAGAGATGAAGGGAGAAGAGTGTGGGTGGGAGAGAGAAATAGAGAAAGAAGGAGAGGAGAGAGGGGAAAGAGATGGGGGATATAGAGAGAAAGAGGTAGAGAGAGAAAGGGAAAGGGAGAAAGGGAGGGAGAGAGAGCGAGAGAGTGAGAGAGGGAGGGAGAAAGACGAGAGATAAATGAAGATGAGGGAGAGAGAAGGCAAGTGGGAGAGGAGGGGAGAGAGAAGAGAGAGAAAGGGAGAGAGCAAGTGGGAGAAAAAGAGAGTGAGTCGAGAGAGAAAGAGAAAGAATGAGAGAAATGAGGGAAAGTGAGAGAGAGAGAAAGAGAGAGATTGAGAGATAAGGGAGAGAGAGAGAAAGAGAGAGAGAGGGATAGAGGGAGAGAGGGAGAGGGAGATGGAGAGGGAGAGGGAGAGAGAGAGTGAAGGATTGTAAGGGAGTGAGAATAAGAGAGAGGGAGGGAGATAGAGGGAGAGAAAGAGGGAGGGAGATAAAGGGGAGTTAAGGAGGGAGAGAGAGAGGAGATCGAGGGAGAGAATGAGGGAGAGAAAGGGAATGAGAGTGAGGGAAAGGAGGGAGGAGAGAGGGAAAGGGAGGGAAGGAGAGAGAGGTAGTTAGAGAGAGAGAGTTAGAGAGTGAGGGAGAGAGAGTGTGAGAGAGAGAGAGTGAGAGAAGGAGGGAGAGAGGGTCAAAAGAGTGATAGAGAGAGGAGATAGGAAAAAGAGGGAGAGAGGATGAAAGAGAGAGAAAGGGATAGAGGGAGGAAGAGTGGGTAAGGGAGAGGGGGAGGGAGAGGGAGAGAGGGATCGAGAAAGATAGATAGAAAGGGTGAGAGGTGGAGAGAGAAAGGGTGATGGAGAGAGTGAGGGGGAGAAAGAAAGTGAGGGATGAAGGGAGAGAGAGTGTGAGAGGGGGAAGAGAGGGAGAGAATAGGAGTGAGGGAGATGTAAAAGGAAGGAGAGAGATAGAGAGGGATAGAGCGAAAGGGAGAAAACGAAAGAGAGAGTGAGAGAGGGAGAGGGAAAGAAAGAGGGAAGGAGTGGGAGAAAAAATGAGAGAGAAAAGAAGGGGTACATAGAGAGGTTGGTAAAAGGAGAGAGAGAGGAAGAGAGAGATGGGGAGATAGAGATAGAGAGAAAAAAGAGAGAGAGAAAGATGGAGGGAGGGAGAGAGAGGGAGAGAGATGAATGGAGGAAGAGAGGGGAGAGTGAATGAGGAGAAAGGGAGAGAGAGGGAGAGGAAAGAGAAGGTAGAGAGAGGGAGATAGTGTGAGAAAGAGAGAGTGAGAGAGAGAGGGGAGAGAGAGGAGAAGAGGGAGGGAGGGAGAGGGACTCTTTCTCCCTTTCTCTCCAATCCTCTCTAACTCCCCCTTCTCTCTCTTCCTCTCTCTCTACCCTCTCTCTTCGACCTGCTCTCTCTCTTCTCTCTCCTCTCTCCTAATTTGCCTTTCTATCTACACCTTTCCCTCCCTATCTCTCCATCTCTCCTTTTCTCTCCCCTCTCTCCCATACTCTCCCTCTTTTCCACTCTCTTTTCCCTCTCTTTTCCTATCTCTCTTTCTTCCTCTCCCTTTCTCTCCCTCTCACCCTCTCTCTTGCTCTCTCTCTCTCACTAACTCTCTTTTCTCTCTCTACATCTAACTCTGTTTCTCCCTCCCTCTCTGTCTCTTTCCTTCTCTCTCCTTCTCTACCTACCACTCTCTCTCTTTCTCTCTCCTAATATCCCCTTCTCCCTCTTTTTCTCTCTCTTCCCCTCCCTCTCTCTCCCTCTCTCTCTTACTTATTCTCTCTCCTTCTCTCTCCCTCTCTTTCTCTTCCTCACTCACTTCCTCCCTCTCTCTCCTTCTTTATCTCCCTCCCTCTTCATTTCCCTCTCTGTATCTCTCCCTTTCTCGCCTTCCTCTTCTCCCTTTCCTTACCTCTTCATCTCTCCCTCTCCATCTCTATCTTGCCCTCTCTCTACTCTCACCCTTTCCCCCTCTCCCTTTCCCTCCCTCTCTCACCCTTTCACTCTCTCCCTCTTGTTCCCTCTCTCCATCTCTCCCCTCCCTCTCTCCATGTTCCTATACATATCTCACTCTCTTTCCCTCTCTTCTTCACCCTCTCCCTCTCTATCTCCCCCACTTGTCCCTCTTCTTCCCTCTCTCCCTCCCGCTCTCTTTTACTCTCTCTCCCTCACATCTCCACCCTCTTATCCCCTCTCCCTCTCCCTCTCCCCTTCTCTCACCTTCTTTTCCTCTCTTTCATTCCCTCCCCCTCTCTTACCCACAAACACTCTCTCTCTCTATAAATATATATATATATGTGTGTGTGTGTGTGTGTGTGTGTCGTCTGTCTGTCATCTCTCTCGCTCTCTCTCTCTTCTCTCCTTCTCTCTTTCCCTTTCTTATAATCTCTCCCTTCTCCTAGTCTCTCTCCCTCTCTTTTTGTCTCTCTTTTACTCTCTCTCCCTCACACTTCTACCCTCTCACCCCTCCCTCCGCCTCTCCCTTTCTCTCACCTTCTCTTCCTCCCTTTCATTCCCTCCCTCTCTCGACCCAAACTCTCTCTCTCTCTCTCTTTATATATATATATATGTCCCTTATCTCTCTCGCTCTCTCTCTCTCCTTCTCTCTCTCCCTCTCTCCCAATCTCTCCCTCCTCCCGGTCTCTTTCCCTCTCTCTTTTTGTCTCTTCCCCTCTCCCTTCCCTCTCATTCTCTCTATCTCTCCATTACCCTCTCTCCTTTTCTCTCTCCCTCTCCCTTCCCTCTCCCTCTCTCCCCTTCTCTCTTACCCCGTCCCTTACCTTCTCCCTCTCCCTCTCCCTCTCTATCCCTCTCTCTATACCTTTCTCCTTCTTCCCTCTTCCCTTCCTCTCTCTCCCTCTCCCCTCTCCCTTTCTTTCTTTATCGCACTCTTTCCCTTTCTTTCTCTTCTCATATATATCTTGCTCTCTCTACCTCACCCTCGCTCTCTCTCTCACTCCCTTTCTCTTTCTCTATCTCCTTCTCTCTTTGCCCTTCCCTCTCCATCTCTCTCTCTCCCTTTCTCTCTCACCCTGTCTTTCCTTGTTCCTCTCTCCTTCTCTTTCCCTCTCTTTCTCTCTCTCCCTCGTCTATTTTGCCATCTATTTCCCTTACCCTTTACCTCTCTCTCTCCCGGTCCTTCTCCCTCTTCCTATCTCTTTTACCCCTCTTCTTTCTTTTCTTTCCCTATTCATCTCTCTCCCTCTCTCACCCTTCCTCTTCCCCCTCTCTTTCTCTGTCTCTCTTTCCCCTCTCCTCTTCTCTCTTAATCTCCCTCTTTTTCTCCTTCTTTCTATTTCTCTTCCTCTCTCCCTCTCTCTCTCTTTCTACCTATCTCTTCATCTCCCCTCCCTCTCCCACTCCTTCTCCCTCACCCTTTCTTACCCTTCCTTTCTCCATCTCTCTCTCGCACACTTTTTCTATGTCTCTTCCTCCCTCTTTTTATCTTTCTATATATGTCTCTCCCTCTCCCCCTCTCCTTCGACCTCTCTCCCTCTCCCCTCTATCTCTCCGTCTCTCCCTCTCTTTCTCTCTCCCTTTCTCTTTTTTCTTTCTCTCCCTAACACCCCCTCTTCTCGCCCTCTCTTTGCCTATCTCCCTCCCTCCCACTCTATGTCTCTCACTCTATCTCTCTCCCCCTCTCTCTCCCGGTGCCTCACTCTCGCTCTCCCTCTCCATCTATCCCCCTTTCCTCTCTCTCTCTCTCTCATATTCTCTATTCTCTATCTCTATCTCTATCTCTCTCTTTCCTTCTCCATCTCTCACCCTCTCTCCCTCTCCCTTTATCCTTTTGTCTCCCTCTTCGTCTTTTCCTCTCCCTCTCTCTCTTCCAATATATATCTCTCTCCTTCATCCTCTCTCTTATTGCTCCTCTCTTTCTCTATCTCATTCTCTCTCTTCCTCTCTACATCCCTCTATTTTCCTCTCCCTCTCTCTTCCACTTTCTCTCTCTTCTCACTCTCCCTTCCTCTCTATCTCTCCTTCACTACCCACCCCTTCCCTCATTTTCCTCTCTCTCTCTCTCTCTCTCCCCTAATCTATCCCTCTTTCTTTCCTAATCCTCCCTCTCTCCCTCTCTCCATCTCTCCCTCCATACCCTCTCCCTCTCTCTCCTTCTTTTCCTTTCTCTCCCTAATCTCGTCCCTCTTTCTCCTTCTCACCCTCTCACTCTTTCTCTCTCTCCCTCTATCACTATCCCTCTCTCCCTCTCTTTCATCTCTCCTTGTCTCCCCCTATCTCCCCCTCATTTTCTCTTCTTATATAGATCTCTCTCTCCCTCTCTCTTGGTCCCCCTCACTTCTCCTTCTCTCTCCCTCTCTCGCTTCCTCTCCCTTTCTCGTTCCCCTACTTTCCCGGTCTATCTCTCTCTCCCTCTCTCTCGCCTTCCCAATTGCCATCTCTCTATTTCACCCTTAATATCTCACTCCTTCTCTCTCTTTCTTATTTTTCTCCCTTACTCTCTCTCTTGACTTCCTCTCTCCCCCTTTCTCATCCTCTTTTCATCCCTTTCTCCCACTCTCCCTCTCCTCTTTCTCTCTCCCTCTCTCTCAGACCTCTCTCACTATCTCCCCATCTCTCTCTCACCCTCCTTCTCTCTTTCCCTTCCTCCCCTTCTTGCCCTCTCTACATTTCTCCCTCTTTCCCTCCCTTTCTCTCCTTCTCTTCCTCACTCTTTTTCTATCTATCTCTCTCCCTCTATCACTCTCACTCTCCCTCTCTCCCATTCACTATTCCCCTCTCCCACTCTTTATCCCCATCCCCCTCTCTACCTATCTCTCTCCCTCTCTCTCTCTCCATATCTCTCCCTCCTTCCTTCTCTCCTTTTTTCTCTCTCCTCCCCTCGCTCTCCTTTTCTCCCTCTCCTTCTCCTTCTCCTTCTCCCTCTCCCCCTCTTTCTCCTATTTTTCTCTCTACCTCATGCTCCATCCCTATCTTTCTCTCCCAATCTCTATCTCTCTTGCTCCCTCTTCCTCACCATCTCTCTCACTCTCTCCCATTCTTTCTCCCTCTAACTATCTCCCTCTCTCTTGCCCCCTAGCTCATTCTTTCTCTATCCCTCCCTCTCTCCCTCTCCTTCTCTCTACCCTCTATCTTTTTCTCTCTCTATCACTATCCCTCTCTTCCTTCTCTCACCCTCCATCTCCCTCTTCCTTTCTCCATAGCTCTCTCACTCTCCCTCTCCCTCTTCTTCTCCCTCTTTCTCTTTTCTCCTACTCTTCTTCTCCCTCTCCCTCTCTTAACCTCTCTCTCTCATATCTCTCCCACTCTCTCTATTCTCTCTCCTCTCTTTCTCCCTTCTCTCTCACTCACTTTGTCTCCTTCTCTCTCATTGTCTCCCTTTATCACTCTCCATCTCTCCCCCACTCTGTTACCCTCTCCGCCTCTCTTTCTTTTGCCCTCTCTCCAACTCTAACTCTCTTTCTCTCCCTCTCACTCCCTCTCTTTCTCTTCGTCTCTTTCTCTTTTTCTCTCTCCCTCCCTCTCTCTCCCCTTCTCTCCCTCTCCCACCCTCTCCCACTTTTCCCTCTCTCCCATTCTCTCCCTCTCTCTCTATCTCTCTCTTACTCTCCCTCTCTCTTTCTCTCTCACTCCCACACTCTCTCTCCCACTCTATCTATCCCTCTTACTCTCTCTCTCTCCTTCTTTATTTCCATCTCACTCTTGCTCTCTCTCTCTCCTTCCTTATTTTTATCTCACTCTTACTCTCTCTCTCTCTCTCTTACTCTCTCCCTCTATCTTTGTGGTGCCCCCGCCTTAATCCGGTCTCTATTACCCAAATAGGGGTGGCCAAGCGAGGCACGTCATGCTAATATAATCTAATTCCGACTTAACTATTGTATGTACGTGCTCAAAAATTAATAACATAGTACATATGAAAAATGTAAAAAAAATTACATATTAATAGCAAATACCGCTAACAAATAAAAATAAAATAAATTTACGAGACTATTTAAGAGGTCGGTTAATCCACTATTGATAGCGTACCCTCGAATTACAATCAAAAACGGATTCCGGTGTATTTGTGTCACACATGAGCCCTTTTAGAGGATCCGACGAGCATCCTTATCGGTATTAGCATCCCTTTTACCTATCATGACATGCAAGAATAAACGGGGTGAGCTGAAGCTCGGTAAGTAGGGTGATACATGTGTTATGCAATGTTTTTCACGCTCGCCCTCACTATTCTCATCAATTTGAAATGTTAAGGGTACTGCGGGTATTAGAAAGTCACGCTCTATTCTTAGTGATTATCGAATAACCTCGGCAATCATTTACTATCGAATAACCTCAACAATCATTTATTGTTGAATAAACTTTGCAATCATTTACTCGTCAAATAATTTCAGCAATCGATTATTGCCGAATAACCTCGACAATCATTTACTCGGTTCATTCTATCTCCGAACGCATATGATGCATGTGAAGTTACGTTCACCCTATTAGACAACCTATAGGTGTCGAACCGTAGACTATCAAATTATTCTCGATATCCAACCCACATATGGTTTTCGATATATTCCCATATCACTTCCATAATATTTCCCCTAAGGAAAATCAATTACTCGTTGACTCATATTAGTCAAGTCATAAACTTTATGTTGCACGTAGGCACTTTCCTCCCGTTAAATTTAGTAAGTCTCATTGTAAAATTTTCCCTTCACTTGACGTATATAATTAGTAGCATTTTAAACCGAGTTTAAAACATACTAAGGTGACATTTTCTCTCTAAACCCAAATTGGAGCATTTTGGGCTCAATTAGGCTTTTGAATGTTCTAGGTCAAAATTTAGGTTTACCTAGCAATCTTTTCTATCTAAATATCCTCTTATACTTATTAGGGTTACTCAAACCATTAATTATGGAATTAAAGGATTGGAATCCAAATCCCCACGAGTTTAGGGTTTAAGTCGAATAGGTCCTTAAAGTGGCCAAAGATTACTTTTTCATCCCAACTTACTAATGTATACCTAATTAAATTATACTTGAGTCCTATGCCCTTAATTACATAAAATGGGTCCAATATTATTCATTTTCTTACTTAGGCCGAAAGGGTTCTTGAGTGAAACCCTAGGAATTCATTTTCCCCTCCTTTTCAATTTGTGGTTCATTATAGGGTAGCCTCTAATCAAGTAGGCAACGCACAAACTTATGAGCATATTTAAATCCTATCCTTTTATTTATTAGAAACTAGACATATTTTTTCATAACATATCCAAAAATTAGATTTAAATTCCAAACACACAATTCATAACATAATTTTGAAGTTTAAAATTCAATGCATCCAGCAGTAGTTCACCCAACATAGTCCGTACTAAAATGGGCATAACTTTTTCTATATAAATCTAATAATAAAAATATTATATAGGGAGTTATTCAAGACATATGTAAACAACTTTTATTCTTTAAGATTCACCTAGAAATCAACCTAAGGTCCTTGAACGAGGCAATACCAAAGTTGGACGAAACTACTCCTCAATAATACTAATTTAGCCATTCATTCCAACCCACATTAACCATGTTTTAGTCCAATTAAATTTCAGTCCAAGTCCAATCGAACTCATTTTCACATACTTGGACATGCACTAGGAATTAAAAACATCACAATTCATCACCTACACAATATTCACAAGTAGATCAAGCCAATACATCATAAATCCACCAACACAAACCAAGCTCAACAATACAACAAACGACTCAACCAATACATAACTCAAACACATAACAATGGAAATTAAAAGCATAAATAAAACCTACTTACATTGATTTAACTTCCTAAAGATTTTTTAGGCTTTCCTTTTTTTTCTTTACTTTCTTCTTTCCTTTTCTTCCTTTCCTTTTTTGTCGTGTTTTCAATCTTTCTCACGTTGCTTTTCTCTCTTGCTTTGTAAGCTACGGTTTTTGGACTAAAAATAACAGACCATATAATTCACTTATATATATATATATACACACACACTTCATTTTCTTGTAGTTAATAGGCATACAAATGTCCCAAAATGATGTGGAAAAGTGTAAAGTGATGGGTGACAAAAAAGGAGCAAGTGGCGAGTTTGGCCGATCAAAGTGTGTGCTTGGCTTTTAACTCGTTAATTAGGGTGCTTAGGTGTCCTAGCTAGGTACTAACTAGATAATTAACCTAACTAATACCCTTAAATTAGTTTAGTTCCATTGACAAACTCCCTTAAGGTAGTTTAGTTCAAGTAACAAGCTTACACATTAAATTTGGTTGAATCATTCTAAGGTCCATGAATAAGTCACACAAAATTCGAACAGAATCTACTTCTCAAGAACATTGATTTTGCATACTTGATTCTGCTAATAATTAAACCATCCATCTCAAGTAAAATTGCTTTAATTTAACACAAATCATACATTTCAAGCATTAATTTCTCATGGTGTAATCTTTCAAAATTTCATTCCATAAATCCTCACCTAAACACCTAGTATGTTGTCATCCCAAAATACTCGAATGGGACATATACACAATCACACCTTCACTTATTTGAAGATTTCGACCTATATATATAATGTTAAGAATTTTTATGGGGGTTACACTCTCTCTTCAATTCTCTCCCTCTCTCTCTACCTCTCTCATTATCTTCCCTCTCTCTCTCCCCCTCTATTTCTCTCTATCTCCTTCTCTCTCCCTCTCTCCTTTTCTTTATCTCTCCCTCTCTCTCCTTCTCTCTCCATCTCCCTCTCTCTCCCTCTCTCTCCATTTCCTATTCTCTCCCCTTCCTTCCTCTCTCCCATTCTATTTCTATCTGTCTCTTTATCTCTCCCTCTCTCCTTCTCTCCCTCTCTCTCCGTCTCCTTCCCTTTTCCTCTCCCTCTCTCTCCCTCCATCACCCTCTCCCCCTCTTTATTTCTGCTTCTCTCCCTCTCTCCCACTCCCTTTCTTTCTCTCTCCCTCTCCCTCGCTCACTCTCTCCCTCCCTTCCTCCCTCCCTCCATCTTTTCTTCTCTACCTCCCTCATTTTCCCTCTCTCCATCTCTATTTCTCTCTCCCCCTTCTCTCGTCAATCCTATTTTGTCCCTCTATCTTTCTTTCTCTTTCCCTCTTAATCTCTCTCTCTCTCTCCATCTCTTTCCTCTCCTTCACTTTCTTACTCACTCTTGCTCATTCTCTCTCTCTCTTACCCCCTTCATCTCTCCCTCACTCCTAATCTCTCTCACCCTTTTTCTATCTCTCTCTTACTCTCTCCCCCTCCTCTTCTTCCCACTATCTCTCTCTTTCTCTCTCCCTCTTCCTTTGTCTCTCTCCCTCTCTCTCCTTCCCTCACTTCCCCTTCCCACTCTCTTCTCTTTCTTTCTCTCCCTCTCTCTCCCACACTCTCTCCCTCTTTCCCTCTCTCTTTTTCCTCATCTCTATCTCTCTCTCCTAGCCTCACTATTTCTCTCTCTCTCCCTCTTTTCTCTTCCTCTCTTCCTCTTTTTCTCTCTCTCTTCCTCACTCTCCTTCCTAATGTCCATATCTCTCTTCCACCCTCACTATTTCTCTCTTTCTCTCCTTTTTTTCTCTACCTCTCTCACTCTCACTCTCTCCCCGTCACTCTCACTCTCTTTCCCCCTTTCTCTCCCATTTTCTCCCTCTCTTTCCCTCTCTCCCCTTCACTCTCTCTCCCTCTTTGCTTATCTCACTTCCTCTCTCTTTTTGTTTCTCTCTCTCTCTCTCCCTTCCTCTCTCTCCTTCTCTCTTTCCCTCTCTCGCCCCTCTTTCTTTCCCTTTCTCTCCCTTTCACTCTTCTAGCCCTCCTTCTCTCCGACCTTTTCTCTTTCTATCTCTATCTACCTACCTCTCCCTCTTCCTCACTCTCCCTCTCTCCCTTTCCTCCCCCTCCCCTGTCTCTCCCTCTCTCTCCCTCTCTTCCTATCTCTCTTTCTCCCTCTCTCTCCCTCTCTCTCCCCCTTTCTTTAACTCCCTCTCCCTTTCCGTTAACCCCTTTCTCCCTCTCTCTATAACCCCCTCTCTCTCTTCCTCACTATTTGTCTCCCCCTCGCCCTCTCCCTCCCCCTCCCTTCCTTTCTCTCTCTCTCCCTCTAACTCTCTCCCTCACCCTCTCTCCCACTCTCTTTACCTCTTGCTCTCTTCCTCTCCCTTCCTCCCTCTCTCTATCTATATCTCTCCCTCCCTCCCTCTATCTTCCTCCATCATCCCTCTCTTCCCTTCTTTTCCCACTCTCTCCCGCTCCCTCTCCCTCTCTTTCGCCTTCATCCCTCTTTTCATCTCCGTCGCTCTCTCCTTATCTCTCTCTCCCTCACTCACTCTCTCTCTCTCTCTCTCTCCCTTTGCTGTCTCCTTCTTTCTATCTCCCTCTCTCCCTTAGTCTGTTGCCTTTCTTTCTCTCCCTCCCTCCCTCTCTCCTTCCCTCCCAACCTCCTTCTTTCTCCCTCCCCATCTCTCACTCTCTCCCTCTCTCCCTCCTACTCTCTCTATCACTTTCTCTCCCTCTTCATCGTCCCTCTTTCTCTTTCCCTCTCCCTCCCTCCCTCTCTCTCTATTAATCTCTCTCTTATTCCCTCTTACTCTCCCTCTCAATGTCCCTCTCTCTTCACCTTTCACCCTCCCTCTCTCTCCTCCTCTCCCTCCTTGTCCCTTTCTCTCTCTTTCTTCATCATCCCTCTCTCTCCCTCTCCCTCTCCCTCTCCCTCTCTTTCTCTCTCTATCCCTCTCTTCCTCTCCCTTGCTCTCTCCCTCCCTCTCTCTATCTCCCTCTCTCCCCTAGTCTCTTACCCTTCCTCCCTCCCAATCTTTGTATTTCTCCCTCCCTATCTCTCACACTCTATCTAACTCCTTATCCCTCATTCTCTATCTCTCCCTCTTTTCTCCCCTTTCTCTCCCTCTCTCCTTATCGATCTCTCTTTCTCTCTCTCTCTCCTTATCTCCCTCTCTCTTGCTCCTTCCTTCTCTCCCTCTCCCTCTCCCTCTCCCTACCTCTCCCTCTCTCTCTCACCCTCTCCCTCTCTCTCCGACTCCCCATCTCCTTTCTCTCTCACTCCACCTCTCCATCTTCCTCACTCTCCCTCTAGCTCTCTCCTTCCCCCTCTCTCCCTCTTTCCCTCTCTCTCCCTCTAATCCTCTCTATCTCTCTCATCCTTCCCCCTCTCTCCCTCTTTCCCTCTCTCCCTCTTTCCCTCTCTCTCCCTCTAATCCTCTCTATCTCTCTCATCCTTCCCCCATCCCGCTCTCTAATTATCTCACTCCCTCTCTCCCACTCTCTCCCTCCCCCTATCCCTCCCTCTCCCTCCCTTCCCCTCTCTCTTAATCCCTTTCTCCCTCCATCCCTCTTTCCCTCTCTCTCTCCCTCTCTCCTTCTCTCACCTTCTCTCTCCATCCTTTTCCCTCTATCTCTATCTCTCCCCCTCTTCTCTCTCCTTCCCTCTTTATCTCTCTATCACTCTCTCTTCCTCTCTTGCTCTCTCCCCCTATCCCTCCCTCTCCTCCCCTTGTCTTTATTTGTAACCCCATAAAACTCCTTAACGACATAATTATACGTACTAAAATATTTATATCCGTATATACCGAGTCTTTGTGTGATCTATGTGCCATTTTCCTCTTTTGTGATGTTCACGTGTTTCATGTTTATGTGTGGATTTATGGGATGAAAAATAATAATAATAAATAAATGATAATATTATTATTTTTTTGGCATATCAAAATTTTAATTCTTAAAAAAATATCTCATGGAATATCTATAATTATCTCGTTGGATGTGGGTGTCATTTATGAGACATTTTTTCGTTTATATTTTATGGTCTTAGAGGACTAATGTTCATGGAAGTGTTTATAGGAATAACATTTTGGGTATTTAGCTAGTCATTATTTATTTTCCCCTTAACAAATATCTAAAAGACCATTCAAGTGAGAAAAATCTCCCAAACATGGCATATGGGCCGAATTTTAGGAACCAAATAACCTAGGAAGTTGGTTAGTTTAGTTACCTTTAGTTACCTTTTGTTAGTTCCAAGGTGGATACCTAATCTTCCGCCATGTTCCACTTTGTACCATCTCACCATTTTTGGAATGTCAAACACACCACTTGCCTCCACCTTGTCTCCATCATCCGACATTTTCTACCATGAACTTTTGACACATGTCATATTCATTGATGAGAGAAAAAGTGGTATAAAAGTATGATAAAGATATAAAATTTGCCATTTTTGTTGAGACAAAACCGTAGCTACCAAAAAGAGAGGAGAGAAATGGCTTTGAGAAGGGAGAGAGACGGAAAAGAAAGAAAAGAAAGAAAGAAGAAAAAGAAAAAGGGAAAGCTTAGGCAATCTTTAAGGAAAGCTAAAGCAAAGTAAGTGGGTTTATGTTATTTTATGTTATGCTCTATATTTCTTATATATGTGCTTAAATGGGGTGGTTAGTGAAGACTTTCTATTATGATGTGTACGTTGGTTTATGTTGATTATGTTTGTAATATGTGTTAGATGGCTTGATGTGCATTTAATGGTGAACTTTATGTTGGATTGTACAAGTATAATGATGGATGGTTGGCATGTTGATGTATCCATGTGAGATCTATGTGTGATGGTCTGTTTATATATGTGCGGATGGGTTTGGTTTGGTTACAACAACATGGGCTTGGACATGTGCGTGGATGGGCTTGGATGAAAACAAAATAGACTTGGATATCCTTAAGAAAAGCATTCGGCCTAGGCACCAAAATGGCCAAGTTTGGATTTTTTTATGGAACTAAAGATCTAGAACTCCTTGCTGACCCAAATAAGTAGAAAGTAGTGAGTTAGGGTGAAAACAAATTACCTAGAAACAAAAGAAAATCTTTTGCTCTTTTTGGACCCATTCGGCCAAAAACCCAAAAATTTGGGTTTGGAGTTCCATTCATCCTACTTGAGAATTAATGGTTCAAATGCATCTAAATAAGTATAAATTGAAGTGTAGAAAGGCTATATTCTAAGAAAAATGCAACTTTCGGTTCGGATTAGGAAACACTTGACCTAAACCTTAATTTTTAGAAATTGAGTTCCAATCATCCAACGGCATAAGTAAAGGTCTAGTGACACCTAAATAAGTATAAAATGAAGTGTGGGAAGGTAAGATTGCAAGAAAAATCAAAATTAAGACCTAGATCTATTAGAATTAAATTTCGCCCATTAAGGCTAAATTTTATGTTAGGAGGGAAATCCCATTTCAAATGCGCTCTAACACATTCCTAGGACTCAATTATAGAAATTAATTAACCCTAAATTTTGAGAAGGAGAGGGAGTGGGGGAGAGAGATAGGAAGAGAGAGAGGGAGAGAAAGAAGGGGAGAGAAAAGAGAAAGAGAGGGAGGGAAAGAGATGGAGAGGTGAAAGGGAGAGATAAAGGGAGAGATAGAAAGGAAGGGAAAGAGAGAGAAAAAGACAAAGGGAGAGATAGAGGGAAAGAGGGAGAGAGGGAGAGAGAGAAAAAGGGAGAGGGAAAGAGAGGGAGAGGGAGAGATAGAGAGGGGGAAGGAGAGACGAGTAAATGAGGGAGAAAGTGAGAGAAAAAGAAGGAGAGAGCAAGAATAGGAGAGAGGGGAGTGGGAGGGAGATGGGGAGAGAGGGAGAGGGAGAGAGAGGGAGAGGGAGGCCAAAGGAGAAGGAGAGAGAGAAAGAGGGAGAGAGAAAGAGTGAGAGAGGAATAGAGAGTTAGAGGGAGGGAGGGAGGGAGGGAGGGAGGGAAAGGGAGAAAGGGATAGAGAGGGAGAGAGGGAGAGAGAGGGACATAGAAAAGGTAGGAGATAGGGAGGGAGAGAAGGAAAGATTAAGGAAGAGTGGGAGAGATAGGGGAGAGAGAGGGAAGGAGAGGGAGAGGGAGAGAATGAGAGAGTGAGAGAGATCCTGAGTGACAAAAGGAGAGGGAGAGAAAGAGGGAGAGTGAGGGAGAGATAGGGACATAGAGAAGGTAGGAGATAGGGAGGGAGAGAAGGAAAGATTGAGGGAGAGTGAGGAAGAGAGAGGGACATTAGGAAGGTAGGAGATAAGGAGGGAGAGAAGGAAAGATTGAGGGAGAGTGGGAGAGATATGGGGAGAGAGAGGAGGGAGAGGGAGAGGAAGAGAGAGTGAGAGAGATCCCGAGTGATAGAAGGAGAGGGAGAGAAAGAGGGAGAGTGAGGGAGATAAAAGGAGAGAGAGGGATAGAATAGGAGATAGGGAGATGGAGAAAGAGTAAAAGAGAAATGGTGATAGAAATAGGGGAGAGTGATAGAGGGGAGATATAGAGAGAAAGTGAGAGGGAGAGGGTGAGAGAGGTTGAAAGAGGGAAAGAGAGATGGAGGGGAGAAAAAGAGAGAGGGAGAGACGAGGCATAGAGGGAGAAGGAGTGAGAGGGAAAGAGGTGGAGAGGGAAAAGGAAAGGGAGAGGGAGAGAGATGTAGGGATAGAGGGGGAGAGGGAGAGAGATATAGGGAAAGATTAAGAATAGGGAGAAAGAGGGGGAGAGAGAGAGATAAAAAGAGAGAGTTGGATATAGTGGGAGAGAGAGGGAAAGAGAGAGTGAGAAGGAGCAAAAAAGAGAGGGAGAGAGAAATAAGGGGGAGAGAGGGAAAGAGAGAGTGAGAAGGAGCAAAAAAGAGAGGGAGAGAGAAATAAGGGGAGAGAGAGGGAAAGAGAGATAGAGGAGAGGAAAATATAGAGGGAGAGAGATAAACGAGAGAGGGGAGTGAGAGGGAGCGGGGGAGAGAAAGAGGGAAAAGGATAGGGAGAGAGATGTAGGGATATAGGGAGAGATGGAGAGAGACATAGGGAGAGATTGGGAGAGAGGGAGATAAAAAGAGAGTGGGATAGAGTGGGAGAAGGAGTAAGAGTGGGAGAGAGAGAGGGAAAGAGAGTGATGAGGAGTGAAAGAGAGAGGGAGAGAGAAATAGGGGAGAGAGAGATAGAGGGGATAGATAGAGATAGAAGGGGAGGGAGAGGGTGGAGTGAGTGAGAGAGAGGATAAGAGAAATAGAAAGGAGAGAGGGAGAGAGAAGAGGAGATAGATAGAGAGGAGAGAGGGAGAAAGAAGGAGAAGGAGAGGGTGTGAGAGAGAGAGAGTTAAGGGAAAGGGAGAGGGAGAGAGACATAGGGGAGAAGGGGAGAGAGATATATATGCAGGGAGAGATTGATAGAATGGGAGATAAAGGAGGGAGAGAGAGGAAGTGAGAAGGAGAGGAGGAGAGAGAAAGGGAGAGAGATAGAGAGATAGAAAAGGAGAGAGAGGAAGAGAGCGAAAGGAAGTTAGAGAGAGAGGGAGAGAAGGGGAGAGTGGGAGAGAGAGATGGAGAGAGATAAAGAAAGAGAGGGGGAGAGAGAGAGGGAAATAGGGAGAGATAGAGAATGGGATAGATTAGGGGAGAGGGAAGGAGAGACGGAGGAAAAAAGGGAGAGAGGGAGCAATGGAGGTAGAGAGGAAGAGAGAGGGAGAGGGACAAATAGAGAGGAAGGGAGAGAGAGGGAGAGATAGGGAGGGATAGGGTAGAAAGAGATAGAGGTAGAGAGAGGAAGGAGAGAGGGAGAGAGATGGAGGGAACAGGAGGTTAGGAGAGAGGGAAAGAGAGTGAGGGAGAGAAGGTGAAAGATAGAGACAAAAAAGAAGAGAGAGAAAGAAAAGAAGAGAGGGGGAGAGAGATATAGAGAGTGAGGAAGTGATGGAGAGGGAGAGAAGGGGAGAGAGTGGGAGAGGGAGAGAAGGAGTTAGATGAGGGAGAGAGGATGGGGAGGAAGAGAGAAGGGAAGAGAGAAGAGAGAAAGGGTGATGGAGAGAGGGAGAGGAGTGAAGGGGAGAGAGAGAGATGAGGATAGAGTGAGGGGGATGGAGAGAGGTAAGGGAGAGGCGAATAGAGTAAGAGAGAGGGAGAGTGAGAGGGAGAGAGAGAAGGGAGGGAGAGTGAGGGAGTGACGAGGAGTAAGAGAGGGAGAGGGAGGTAGAAAGAAAAAAAGAGAGGAGGGAGAGAGATGGGGAAAGAGTGAGAGGGAGAGAGAGAGGTAGACAAACAAAGAGGGAGCCAAAGAAAGCATGAGAAGGAGAAAACAATAGAGGGAGAGAGAGGGAGAAATAGAGGAAGAGAGTGAGGGAGAGAGAGGGATGAAGGGATGAAGGCAGAAAGAGAGAATGGGAGAAAGAAAGAGGGATAAAGATTGGGAGAGAGGGAGAAAAGGAAGGAGTGGGAGAGAGATAGAGGGAGAGAGAGGGGGAGAGAGTAGGGGAGAGTTAGAGGGAGATAGAGTGGGAGAGAGATAGAGGGAGAGAGAGGGGGAGAGAGTAGGGGAGAGTTAGAGGGAGAGAGGGTGGGAGAGAGGGAGAAAAGGAGGGAGTGGGAGAGAGATACGGGGAGAGAGAGGGGAAGAGAGTGGGGGAGAGTCGGAAGGAGAGAGTGAGAAAGAAGGAGGGGGAAAGAGGGAGAGCGAGAGGGAAAGAGTGAAAGGAGGAGAGAGAGAGAGGGATAGTGGGAGAGAGAGAGGGATAAAGGGAGAGAGAGAGGTAGAGAAAGAGACATAGAGAGAGAGAGAGAGGAAAAGTGAGGCATATAGGCAGAGTGAGAGGGAGAGAGAAAGATTGGGGGAGAAAGAGGGAGATAGAGAGAGTGAGAGAGAGAATAATAGGGAGAAAGGGAGAGATAATACAAAGTGAGAGGGAGGGGGGAGAGAGAGCAATAGGGAGAAAGGGGGAGGAGGGAGGGGAGAGAGAAGAAGAGAGGGGGAGAGAGAGGGATAAAGAGGGTGGAGAGACTTGGAGAAAAAGAGAGGGAGAGAGAGGGAGAAGGAGAGATAAGTAAACAATGAGAGGGATAGAGAGAGGGAAGAGGGGGAGGAAGAGGGAGAGAGATAGGGAGGGAGAAAGAGAGAGGAAGAGAGAGGAGAGGAGAGAGAGTAAGAGGGAGAGATACAGAGAGATAGAGGGGAGAGAGGGAGACAGATAAAGGGAGGGAGAAAGAGGGAGAATGGGAGAGGACAAGAGAGAGGAAGAGAGTCAAAAGGAGAGACAGAGAGAGGGAGAGAGAAACAAAGAGGGAGGGAGAGATAGGCGGGAAAGGGAGGGAAGGAGATAGAGAGTGTAAAGGAAGAGAAGGAGAGAGGGAGAGGAATAAAGAGGGGGAGAGAAAGATGGAGGGAGAGAGTGAGAAAGGGAGAGAGGGAAAGATGGAGAGAGCGAGGGAGGGCGATAGAGTGAGGGGAAAGAGAGGGAGAGAGAGGGAGTAGAAGAGGAAGGGAGAGAGAGAGAGAGGGATATGGAGAGATAAAGAGGGAGGCGGGGGAAGGAGAGAGTGAGAGAGGGAGGGAGGAAAGGAGAGGAAGAAAGAGATTGAGAAAGAGAAGGAGAGGGAGGGGAGATTGAGAGAGAGAGATGGAGAGTGAGGGAGAGGGAGATTGAGAGAGAAAAAGGGAGAGAGGAGAGAGAGAAAGGAAGAGTAGGAGGGAGAGATGGAGAGAGAGTAAGATAGAGAGGGAAAGGGAGAGAGAGAGGGAGAGATGGAGAGGGAAAGGAGAGAGAGAGAGAGAGGGAGAGATGGAGAGGGAATGGAAGGGAGAGAGAGAGAGGGTGAGAGGAGAAAGAGAGAAAAAGAGAACATAGAGAGGGATAGAGAGATGGTGAATGTGGGAAAGGGAAAGAGAAGGAGAGATGGAGAGAGGATGGGAGGGAGGGAAAGAGAGAGAAAGAGAGAGCGGTAGTAAGAGAGAAAGGGAGAGAGGCGACGAAGGAGAAAGAGAGAGAGGGGAAAAGGCAGAGCGAGAGAGAGATAGAGATAGAGAGAGGGAGGGAAAGAGCAAGAGAGAGGGAGAGAGCGAGTAGGGTGAGTAGGAGAGAGATAGTGAGATATAGGGGGAGAGAGGGATAGGAAGGGAGAAGAGGGGGAGAGGGACGGGAAGGAAGAGAGAAAGAGGATGGGAGAGAAGAAGAAAGAGGGATAGAGAGATATGGGGAGAGAAGGAGGCAAAGAGAGAGAGAAAAAGTGAGAGTGGGAGGAAAAGAGGGAGAGAGAGAGGGAGGGAGTGGGAGAGGGAGATGGGGAGAGAGCGAGAGAGAGGGAGAGAAAGGGACATAGGGAGAGGGAGAGGGAGAGAGAGGAAGGGAGTGGAGAGAGAGGAAGGGAGTGGAGAGAGATAGAGGGAGAGATAGAGAGAGAAAGAGAGATAAGGCTAGGGATAAAGCGAGAGTGTTAGAGAGAGATGTAGAGAGAGGGAGATATAATGAGAGTTGAAGAAAGACATAGAGAAGGAGAGGGAAGGAGAGAGGCAGAGGGGGAGGGTGAGGGAGTGAGAGAGAGGGAGAGGGGAAGAGAGAGAGTGAGAGGGAAAAGGAGAAGGAGAGGGAGGGAGGGAGAGAGTGAGAGAGAGAGGGAAGGTGATAGAGAAATAGAGAGAAAGAGGGAGAGAGGGAAAGAGAGGGAGAGAGAAGACGGGGGAGATATATATATATATATATAGCAAGAGAGAGGGAGATGGAGAAAGAGAAAGGAAAATAAAAAATGAGAGAGAGAGAGAGGGAGAGATAGATGGAGGTAAAGAGAAAGAGAGGGAGAAAAAGAAGCAGAGTGAGAAAGTGAGGAGGGGGAGATAAAGAGGGAGAGAGAGGAAGAGGGAGAGAGAGGGAAGAGGGAGAGAGAGGATACGAGAGAGGAAGAGAGAGAGCGAGAGTGGGATAGAAAAGGATAGGGAAAGAAAGGGAGGGAGAGTGGGAGAGACGGGGAATGGGAGAAAAAGTGGAAGAGAGGAAAAGAGAAAGAGGGAGAAGAGGGAGAGTGAGAGAGATAGAGGCGGAGAGATGGGGAGAGGGAAAAAAGAGGTAGAAAGAGGGAGAGTGAGAGAGATAAGGGCGGAGGGAGAGGGAGAAAGAGAAAGATATATTTTGGAAGACGAGAGAAAAAAGGAGAGATATAGATAGAGAAAGAGAGAGAGGGAGGGAGAGTGAGGGAGAAGGAGAGAAGAAGGAAGGGATGGTGAGGGAGTGAGAAAGAGAGAGAGATAGGGAGGGAAGGATAAGTAAAGGGAGATGGTGAGAGGAAGAGAGGGAAAAGAGAGAAAGAGAGTAACGAGAGAGGGAGGGGGAGAGAGGGAGAGGGATAGAAAGAGAGAGGGAGAGAGAGAGAGAGGGATAGAAAGAGAAGGGAGAGAGAGAAAGGGTGGGAAAGGAAGAGAGAAAGAGGGAGAGAGGGAGAGGGTGGGAGAGAGAGATGGATATTGATAGAAGGATATGAGAGAGAGAGGGAGAATGATAGATGGAGAGGAGAGGTTGGGAGAGAGGGAGAGAGAAGGGGACATAGGGAGAGATGTAAAGTGAGATTAAGAGTGGGAGAGGGAGAGAGAGGGAGAGGGAGAGGGACAAAAGGGATAAAGATGGGGAGGGAAAGAGGGTAGAAGATAGATGAAGAGAAAGATGATAGGGAAAGAAGGGGAGAAAGAGAGGGGAGAGAGAGAGAGAGAGTAAGAGAGGAGAGAGAGAGGTAGATCGAGAGAGGGATAAAAAGGAAGAAGGATATATATGTCCATTGGGGAAAAGAGAGAGAGGGATAGAAAGAGAGGGAGAAAAAGATAAGGAGAGGAGGGGAGAGATGGAGAGAGAGAGAGATAAAATGAGAGAGGGAGAGGGAGAGGGAGGAAAAAGGCTAAAGATGGGGAGGGAAAGAGGGTAAAAAATAGATGAAGAGAAAGATGATAGGAAAAGAAGGGGAGAGAGATAGGGAGAAAGAGAAAGAGGGAGAGAGAGAGCAAGAGAGGAGAGAGAGAGAGGTAGATCGAGAGAGGGATAAAGAGGGAGAGGGATATATATGTCCATTGGGGAAAAGAGAGAGAGGGATAGAAAGAGAGGGAGAAAAAGAAAGCTAAAGAAGGATAAGGAGAGGAGGGGAGAGATGGAGAGGGAGAGAGGGGCAGAGAGAGAAGGATAGGGAGAGAGTGAGAGAGAGAAAGGAGTGGTAGAGAGAGAAAAGAGGAGAGAAAGAGGGAGAGAGAGGGAGACATAAAGAAAGAGGGGGAGAGGGATAGGAAGAGGGAGGGAGGTGAGAGAGGGGAAGAGTGAGGGATAAAGGGAGAGTGGGAGAGCGAGAGATTGAGGGATAGAGGCAAATGGACAAGGAGGGAGAGAGGGAGGGTGAGAGGGAGAGAGATGGAGACATAGAGAGAGTGAGAAGGTGAGAGCGAAAGGGAGAGAGGGAGAGAGAAAGGGAGAAAAGGAGAGGAAGATGAAGAGGGATGGGGAGAGAGAGGGAGAGTGAAAGAGGGGGAAAGAGGAGAAGAGAGAGGGAGATAGGAAGAGAGGGTTAAGGGGAAAGAGAGAAGGAAAGAGAGGGAGAGGGAGAGATAGAGATAGAGAGAAGTAGGGAGGGAGGGAGAGAGAGTGATAGAGAGAGGGAGAGATCAAAGATATAAAGAGAGAAGGTAGAGGAAGAGAGAGGGAGAAAGAGAGGCAAGGAGGGAGGGAGGAGGGAGGGAGAGATAGAGAGTGGGAAAGAACATAATAGGAAGAGAGAGAGTGAGTGAGAAATAGGGAAAGAGAGATATGGAGAGAGGGGGAGAGAGGGAAGAGGGAGATAGAAAAAAGGAAAAAAGGAGAGAATGAGATAGAAAGTAGGGAGGGAGGGAGGGAGGGAGGGGGAGAGGGGAAAGTAGGAGAAAGAGGGAGATAGAGAGATAAGGAAGAGTGAAAAAGGTAGAGAGAAAGGGAGGGAAAAAGAGAGAAAGAAAGAAGGAGAAAGAGAGAGAGAGAGAGGAAGAGGGAGAGGGAGATGGAGTGAGAGAGAAGAGGAGTGAGGGATAGAGGGAGAGGGAGAAGGAGAGAGAAAGAGAGAGGGAAAGAGAGAAAGGACAAAGATAGAGACATGGAAAGAGTGAGAGGGATAGAGTGAGAGAGAGGGGGAGTGAGAGAGGAAGAGGGAGATAGAGAGAGATGGGGAGAGGAAGGGAGAGAGAGAAGGAAAGGGAGAGAGGAGGAGATTAGAGAGAGAAGGAGAGAGGGTAAGGGGGAGAGAGAGGGAGGGGAAGAAGGATAGAGAGAGGGAGAGATATGAGAGGGATAAAGAGGGGGAGAGAGGAAGATCAAGAGAGAGAAAGAGAAAGGGATGAGAGACGAAGAGAAAGGATGATAGAAGGAGAGGGAGGGAGAGAGATAATGAGGAGGAGAGGGGGAGGGAGTGGGAGAGGGTGAGAGAGGGAGAGAGTAAGAGGTAAAGAGGGGAGAGAGGGAAAGAATAAGAGGGAGAGAGGGAGAGAAGGAGCGAAAGAGAGAGAAATTAGTTGAGAGGGAGAGAAAGGAAGAGAGAAAAAGAGAGGGATAGAGGGAAAAAGAGGGAGGGAAGGGGAGAGAGAGGGGGAAATAATGGGATAGAGAGAGGGAGAGAGGCAGGGAATGGGACAAAGATAGAGGGAGAGAGAGATAGAGATAGGCAAAGGGAGATGGGAGAGAGAGGGAGGGAGCTAGAGGAATAGAATGAGAGGGATAAAAAAGAGTAAGAGAAAGGAGATAGCAAATGGAGAGAGAGAGAGGAAGGGAGGGAGGGATAAAAAAAGAGGGAGAGTGAGGGATATAGGGAGTGGGAGAGGGAGAGGGAGATGGAGAGGGGGTGAGAGGGACATTAGGTGAGAGTGAGAGAGAGAGAGAGAATGAGAGGGAGAGCGGGGAGAGAGAGGGAGAGGGAGAGAGAGAGTAAGAGAGATCGGGTGAGGGAGGGAGACAGATAGAGATGAAGAGAGTGGGAGGGAGAGAAAGAGAGATGGAGAAGGATGAAAGGGGAGAGGGATATAAAGATAGGAAAAGAGGGAGAGAGTGGGATGGTGTGGTGCCTCCTCCCTAGCCCAATTGCTAACTACCTAAAAAGGAGTGGCCGGACAAGAAGCGCGTCACACCGACACGTCCAACCGGACTTAAACCCTACTACATACATGTTGGTACCATAACAAAATATTACATATTGAATTATGTACAATACAAAGTGGCCGGACGAGGAGTGTATCACACCGACACGTCCAACCCGACTTAAACCCTACTAAGTACATATTGGTACCATAACAACACATGACATATTGAATTATGTACAATACAAATTAAATGACAAGAACATTCAAAGCGAAAGAAATTATAATTTATTTACAAGTGCCATTTAAATATATGTAGACACCCCAATACCGAATTACAATCAAAATAACATCCTCTTAGGTTTAAGTCACATATCGACCTTTTTGGAGGATCCGATAGCATCTTTATCGATACTATAATCATCGATATCCGTCATAACATGCAAATAACAAAGAGGTGAGCCAAAGCTTAATAAGTAGGGTGATGCACGTGATATGCAATACTTTTCCGATTTCCCACCATACTTATCAATTTTTAAATCTAGGTACCTTGGGTATTAACAAGTCTACTCTATTTTTTAATCCGGATGGTTACCGAATCACCTTCTGCTAACAATAAAATTATCCCTCGTTGTAGCCATCGTTAGCAGGAGTCCATCATCTAACAGTGCGGGCACACAACTTAGATTATGCACATAGTTAGATTGCTAATAACCATTTATTCTTGTTAGGTTACCGGACTTATTCATACAACCCACTTTTCAACTAATTGATTCTTTCTCGATCCATCCCCGACACATGTACGTGATGCATGTGATACTATGATTATCGTATTAAGGATACTGGGGTACCAAACCCTACACCATTATTCCATCCCCGATATCTAACCCACACGAGGTCATACGTTCACTTCATCTCAACCTTCACCTAATTAGATTTAAACGTCGATGGTTGATATTTGTTGAGTTGTGAATTTAATTTTCACGAAGATATTTTTCTATCGCTTAATTTGGTATGTTTAGATACTATTTCGTTCTACATTCGAGGTATGTGGCTTTTTACATTTTGAATTAATTAACATGTTATGGTATAACTTATCATTTTCTCTTGAATTTAACACTTTTTGGGCAAATTAGGCTCCTAATAATGTTAAGTCAAATTTTTGGTTTCTCTTCGCGATCTTACCTTTCTAATGTTATTTTTATCCTAATAATGTTAAGCCAAAGGAAGTCCATTTTGACCATTCCCGGCCGAATATGACTCTAGGAAAACCCTAAATTTTCATTTTTCTTTCCTTTCTACTCCATTTTATTCAAGTCCATACAAATCCCAAATTCACCCACCAAGTTTCGATCAAGTAAGTTCCATTAGCCACACCCATCCATGCGTGGATCTAGCTAGATACAAAACTTCCAAAACATTAACAAATAACCACACAACTAACCATCACAATCAAATCATAGCAATTACCAATTATGGAACAACCTAACTAACACAATCAAGCCAACAAAACGCATCACAACATAAACACAAGCTTAACCAATTACAATAACATCAATTAAATTGCAAAAAGAACTAAAGAAACCCACTTACTTAGATAGATTTGATTAGGATTTTTTCCTAGCTTTTCCCCTTTTTCTTTCCTTCCTTTCCTTTCTTTTCTTTTTCTCTCTTTCCTTGTTGTGACTTTCTCTTCCTTTTTTCATAATTGGTTTTTTCTCTCTTCCTTTGGGTGCTACGGTTTTGGCCTAAAAAAATAACTAAGCTCAACCTTTTCCCACACTTTTATACCTCTTTTTTTTACTCTTCTTCATTGATGTAACGTGTGTCAAAATTTAACTAAGCAAAGTGTAAAGTGAAGGAAGCTTGGAAGGTAAGGTGGCGGATTGGGAGGGCTTGGAAAGTCAAAGTGATGAGTTGTCTTTTAATTCCATTAATGCATATGCTTAGGTGTCCTAACTAAATAATTAGGCTAACTAAATCCTTAACTAACTTAGTTCATGTAACAAAACATATTTTCTCCATAAAATTTTAGAAATTTCCCCTCTAAAACTCAAAAATTCCTTTCCCCTCAATTCAGCAATTTCTTGGCAATTTCCAAGACAAACATTCCAACATTCCTAAATTTAATAAACACCCCTTTTTCACTTGTATAATATGTTCCAAGTACTTAATATAAAATAAATGGTAATTAATTAATTTTCTCGAAACTTCATCCCAAAATTCCCGCATAAGTGCTAAATATATTATCATCACCAAATAGTTAAAATGACACCTACAATTGCACTCGTACTTAATGTATATTTGCATGAATATTCTAGCATATAGATATATTTATAATTAAAGATTTTCACAGAGGTTACATTGGAGATAGAAAAAAAGGGAGAGGGAAAGGAAAAGAGAGTGAGAGAGGGAGATAAGGAGTGAGGGAGGGACTAGGAGATAAATAGAGGGAAAGAGAGAGAAGGAGAGGGGTGTAGAGGGGAGAGATAATAGGAGAGGGTTAAGGGAGAAAGCATGAGGGATAGAGTGATAGAGGGAGATAAGGAGACAAATGGAGAAAGAAGAAGGGAGAAAGGAAGAGAGGAAGAGAGAGTGAGAAAGGGAGAGAGATAGACATAGCAAGAGAGGGTAGAGAGGGTAAGGAAGAAGGAGGGAGAGAAGGAGAAAGAGAGGGATAAAGGGAGAGGGGTATATATGGCAAGAGAGGGGAGAGAGAGGGTAAGGAAGAGGGTGGGAGAGAAAGAGAGAGAGAGGGATAAAGGGAGAGTGATACGGGGAAGGAGGGAGAGGGAGGGAGAGAAAGAGGGAGAGAAGGAGTGAAGGAGAGAGTGAAAGGGGGAAAGTAGAAGGGAGAGAGGGAGAGAGAAAAAAGAAGAGGGAGTGAGAGAGAAGGAAACAGAGGGAGAGAGAGCGGGATTAGAAATAGGAAGAGAGGGAGAGGGAGAGGGAAGGGAGAGAGAGGGACGAGAGGGAGAGAGGGAAAGGGAGCAAAAGGGGAGAGGGAAGGATAATAGGAGAAAGGGAAAGGGAGAGGGGGTAAGAGAGGGAGAGAGCAAGAGGGATAGAGCAAGAAAGAGAGAGGGAGTAAGGAAGAGGAAGAGATAGGGGAGAGGGAGAGAGAGAGAGGGAGGGAGGGAGATGGAGGGGAAGATAGGGTGGGAGAGAGGAAAGGGGAAAGAGTTGGAAAGAGGGAGGGAGAGAGGGATAAAGAGAGGAAGAGGGAAAGAGAGAGAGTTAATGGGAGAGAGAGAAAGAAAGAGAGTGAGAGGCGGGAGTAGAGGAATAGAGAGATAGAAGAAGAGAGAATGTAGGGGAGAGAGAGGGTGAAAGGGAGAGAAATAGAGAAATAGGGAGAGGAAGACAGAGAGATAGGCAAGGGGGAGAGAGAGAGGTAGGGAGAAGGAGAAGGAGGGAGAGAGGGGAGAGAGAGATGAAGATCAAGAAAAAAGGAGAGATAGAAGAGAAATTAAGAGGGAGGGATAAAGAGTTAGCAAGAGAGAGAGAGGATAAGGGGAGAGGGAGAGAGAGGAGAGAGATTGAGAAAAAGGGAGAGATGGAAGAAAGAGGGACGGGGAGGGATAGAGAGTGAACATGAGAGAGAGAGGGAGAGAGAGAGGGAGAGAGAGGAGAGAGCCGGAGAAAAAGAGGGAGAGAGAGAGGGAGAGAGAGAAGGTGAGAGGGAGAGAAAGAGAGAGGAAAAGGGAGAGAGGGAAACAAAGAGAGAGAGGGTGGGGGAGGGAGAGGGAGAGAGGGAAAAGAGGGAGGTGGAGAGGGAGAGAGGGAAAAGGAGAGAGAGGTAGAGGGGCTAAGAGAGGGAAAGAGGAGGAGAGTGAGAGTGAGCAATAGAGGGAAAGAGAGGGAGAGTGAGTAGGAGAGGGGAGAGAGAGGTTCAATGAGAAAGAGGAAGGGGGAGAGAGAAGGAGTGGGAGGGAGAGGGAGGCAGAGAGGAGGATAGTGCAGGGAGTGAGAGAGGGAGATAGGGAGAAAGAAGGAGAGAGATAGAGATAGAGAGAAAAAGTGAGGCAGAGCGAGGTTGGAGAGAAAGAGAAGGAGATGGAGAGAAAGAGGGAGAGACAGAAGGCCAAAGAGAGAGGGAGGGAGATCGGGCTGGATGGAGAGGGAGATTGGGTGAGGGAGAGAAGGAGATACATACATACATATTTATATATAGACATACATACATACATACATATATATATATACACACACACATACATACATACATACATATATATATATATACACACACACACACACATACATATATGTGTATATATACATACATACATACATATATGTATGTATTTATAGATATATGTGTGTTTATATATATATATAAACACATATGTGTGTGTGTGTGTGTTTACACACACGCACACACACACACATATATATATATATAGACATACATATATGTGTATATATATATACACACATACATGTATGTATGTATATATAGATCTATGTGTTTATACACACACACACACACACACACACACACATATGTATATATATGTGTGTGTGTGTGTGTGTACGGAAGAGAGGGGGTGATAGAGAGGGGGAGAGAGAGGGGGAGAGAGAAATATTAATAGAGGGAGAGGGACAAAGAGGGAGGAAGAGAAGGGAGATGGAAAAAAGATATATATATAGAGAGAGAGAGATGAAGATAGGGAGAGAGGAAGAGGGATAGAATGGGAGAGTGAGAGGGAGGAGGAGGGTGAGAGAGAGGGAGACAAATAGAGAGAAAGAGAAAGAGAGTAGGAGCATGGGAGAGAGATGAAGAGAAATAGAGATGGCGAGAAAGAGAGAGAGATAAAAAGGGAGAGAAAAGAAGAGTGAGGGAAAGAGAGGTAGAGAGAGATAAAGGGGAGAAAGGGTGAGAGGAGAGAGGATGAGGGAGGGAGAGGGAGAGTGATAGGGGAGAGAGGAAGAGAAAAATAAGAAGGGAGAGAAAGAGAGAGAAATATTTATAGAAAGAGTGAGAGAGAGAGAGAGGGAGTGAGGGAGGGAGAGGGGGAGTGAGAGAGAGGGAAGGAGTGAGAGGGAAATGAGAAGGAGAAAAATGAGAGGGAGAGAGAGGAGGAGGGATAGAGAGGGAGACGAGAGGGAGAGAGAGGGAGAATGGGAGGAGGAGAGAGAGAAAGAGAGGGAGGGAGAGAGAATGAGAGAGGGAGAGAGAAAGAGAGGGAGGGATAGAGGGGGAGAGAAAGAGAGAAAGAAAAGGAGGGAAAGGAAGAGGGATAGAGGGAGAGGAAGAGAGAGACAATGAGAGAGCGAGAGATGGAGTGAGAGAAAGTGTGTGTGAGAGAGTGGGAGGGTGAGAGAATGAGAGAGAGAGAGAGATATAGGGGAGCGTGAGAGGAAGGGAGGGGGAGAGAGAGGGAGAAAGTGCAGAGGAGATGGGGGAGAGAGAGTGTGTATGAGAGAAAGTATGAGGGAGAGAGAGATAGAGTAAAAGGGGAGAGTGGGATAGAGGGAGAGGGAGAGAAAGAGAGTGAGAGAGAGAGTGGGAGTGGGAAAAGAGGGAGGGAGAGAGGGAGAGGGAGGGGGAGAGAGGGAAAGAAAGAGAGAGAGAGTTAGAGAGAGAGTGAGGGAGATAGAGAAAGAGGGGAGAGAGAGGGAGAGAGGGTGAGTGTGAAATAGATAGAGAGGGTGAGGGGGAAAGAGAGGGGTGGAGAGAGGGAGAGATAGAAGAGGGAGAGAGAGGAGAGAGAGGGGTGGAGAGAGGGGAGTAGAAGAGGGAGAGAGAGGAAGAGAGCGAGCGGGAGAGAGAGGGAGAGGGGAGGGTAGGGAGAGGGAGGGAGGGAGAGGTAGAGAGAGGGAAAGAGAGAGAGAGAGAGAGAGAAAGGGAGAGAAGCAGAGAGAGAAAGAGAGGGAATAAGGAGATTAGTCCGGTTAAAGTTTTGTGGGAAAATCATGACATCAAGGAAATGGCTTGGGAACGAGAAGAAGAAATGAGAGAAAAACACCCGAATAATATTTATGAGTCAATTTTGAGAACAAAATTTATTTTAAGGAGGGGGAATTGTAACCTCCATAAAAATCCTTAACCGTAAAGCGATACGTATTAAAATATTTATAATATTAAGTGTAAGTATAATTCTCATTACACCATGAGAAATTAATGCTTGAAATGTGTGATTTAGGTTAAATTAAAGTTATTGTGCTTGAGATTAATGGTTTAATAATTAAAGAAATCAAATATGCAAAATCAATGTTTTGAGGAATATATTCTGTCCGAATTTTATGTGATTTATTTAAGGACGTTAGAGTGATTAATGGGTAAATATTAAAGAATAACATTTGTTCATATATGTGTCTAATAGCTCTCTGTAAATATTTGTGATTTTTATATTTATGTATAAAGAGTTATAGCCATTTTAGTACGAGTACTTTAGAGGCATCACTACTCGGAATATTTTTGGGGGAAGGAATTCCGAGTTTAAGGTGAGGAATTTCCAAAACAATTGTGAGAGGGAGGGATGTTTAGTTACTTGAACTAGATTATTATAGTGTTTAGCTAGTCTAACCAATTAGTTAGGACACATAAGCCCCCTTAATTAATGAATTAAGGCCGACTCATGCTAAACCCATCAAACCCGCCACTCTCTCTCTCTTGACTCACCAATAGCTTTCCACTCCCCCAAATTAAATTAAGACATTTGTACACTTAATTATACTAAGATTTAAGCATGTATATATATATATATATATATATATATATAGACTAAGTAAGAATGGAAGAAAATTTTAGGCAGCCCGTAGCTACACAAAAGGGAAAGAAAAATAGTAAGGAAAGAGAGGAAGAGGAAAAGAAAAGAAAAAGAAAGAAGAAAGAGAAAAAGAAGGGGAAAGCCTAAAAAACCTTTTGGAAATTCAAGCAAAGTAAGTAGGCTCCATTTATAGTTACTTTATGCCTTAAGTTATTTTTTTTAAGTGTTTATTTTATGGGTTTTTAATAATTTTTAATGGATTGCTATGGTGTTTTGTGTTGGTGTTAAGGTTTGGTAAATTGTGATGGATCTATGCGTTTATGTTGTGATGCAAAGCTTGTTTGATGTGTTTAAATGTGTGGATGGTTTAGAAAGGAAAAAGAAAGAAAAAGGGTATGGACCGAATGGATTGAAGTTAAACTAGGTTTGGTAAGCTTAACTTGGAAAGAAAAGAAATACACTTCTAGACTTTCCCTAGGCTTAAACCATTCGGCCAAGTGGGGAAAATTAGGAAAGAATGGATCTTTGTGGGAAAATTAAGGGCCTAGAATATCATAGTAACCCAATTAGTTATGTATTAATCGTTTAGGGTGGAAATGAAATCACTAGGCATAAAAGGCAATCAATCCATGGTCACCTTAAAACTCAATCAGTCCAACTAAAAAGAAAAATAGGGTTTTGGATTTCAATAGGTAAATTGGATACTTGATGGGTAAATTCAGTTTCCTTTGTAAACCTTAAGGTTTAGATCTCCTTGGTAACCTTTTTAAGTATGATTTGGTAAGTTAGTATAAAAAGGAATTGACCTAGAAATGGAAAAACAATTCCTCGCTCATTTTGGACCATTCGACCTAGTAGCAAAAATGATTAAAATTTGGTTCTTTTGTGTAATTAAAGATCAAGAATTAAATGTGAGCTTGAGTAAAAACCAATTAGTAAGTTAGATTAAATGGGGAAAACTTTAACCACTTAAGGACACATTCGGCCTAGACCCATTATGAGTCAACTTCGACCACTAAGATTAAAGGTTTGGATTAAACAAGATTTTAGTTTAAGTATGTCACACATAAATCCTTAGGATTAACCGATCTTGTAAATTAATTAATACACCAAAAAATTTGAGCTTAGACTTACTCGGTACATGAGAAGGAAAACTCGTAAGTACGAGGTAGATTTATGCAATGAATGCTACCAATGAATGGAATTTGTATTCTCATTTTGAATACTTTGAATGGTACATGAAACACTTGTGAAGTCCCGAGTGTGCATCGGGGCACGGGAATGGTCCGAGAAGAAAATGCTGATAGTGTAATTAGTTAAATGTGTTAAACATAATACCATGTGCATCACGTGCATTCGAGGGTGGTATGAAATAGAGAAAAATCATTGACTCATGAGATAAAGCGGTTTAGTAATCGAATTGAATGGAATGGGTAACAGCATGAAACCATGTGTGTGCTCTATTACTAACACCATTAAGCAAGGGATAATTTTGCTAACCGTGTGCTACAACAAGGGATAATTTCATTATGAGCGGTAGGTGATAATGACATCACCGAGAGAGAGTAATAGAGCGGTAGGTGGTAATACGATCACCGAGATATGGAACGCACGTCTTGCTAATACCTAGGGTACCCGGATTAAAATGGATGGGTAGAATGGGAAACAAAATTTCATTGCATATCACATGCATCACCCTACTTACCGAGCTTCGGCTCACCCCATTGTTGTTTTCATGTTATGATAGGAACGAGTCAAAGTAGTAGGGATGCTATTGGGTCCTCTAAAAAGGTTCACTCGTGACACAAGTGTATCAAAATTTCTCTCGTGAGATATATACTACAAGAGAGAAAGAGGGAGAGAGAGAGAGAAATAGAGAAAGAAAGGGGGGAGAGAGGGCGAAGGAGAGGGAAGAGAAAGGGAGAGGGAGAGGGGTGAGAGAGAGGGATAGGAGAGGGGGCGAGGGAGAGTAAGTAAGAGAGAGAAAGGTAGAGAGGACATGAAGGGGAAAGAGAGAGAGAAAGAGGAGAAGTAATTAGGAGAGAGAGTGAGAAAGGAAGATGGAGAGAGGGGGAGAGAGAGGGAGAAGGAAAGAGAGGGAGAGAGGGAGGAGGAGAGAGAGAGAGAGAGGGAGGGAGGGTGAGAGAAAGATACATTTTGGAAGAGAGAGGGAAGGAGATAGAAGAAATAGGGGAGAGAGGGAGAGAGGGTGGTGGATAGCAAGAGGGAGAGGGAGGGAATGAAAGAGAGGTGTAGAGGGAGGGAGGGAGAGAAAGGAGAAGAAACAAGAAAGGGAAGCGAGAGAGAGAGAGAGTAAGATGGAGAGAGAGGGAGATAAAGGCGGGGAGGAGGGAGAGTGCGAGAGAGAGGATAAAGGAGAGAGGGGGTTGAGTGGGAGAGAAAGGAAATGGGAGAAAGGAGGAGGGAGAGGGAGATAGGGAGAGGGAGAGAGACATAAGGAGAGAGGGTGAGGAAGAGAGGTAGAGAGAGGAAGAGGGCGGGATAGATAAGGAGAGAAAGATAGAAGCGAAGGGAAAAGAGGTTTGGAGAGACGGATGCGGATAGATAGAGGGAGAAAAAGAGAGATAAAGAGAGAGAGAGAGAAGCGAAGGGGAAAGAGGGTGGGAGAGACGGATGTAGATAGATAGAGGGAGAAAGGGAGAGATAGGGAAAGTGGGAGAGATAAAGAGAGGAAGAAGTGTAGAGAGAGGGATAGAGGGAAAAGAGAGTGTGGGAGAGAGGGAGAGAGAGGTAGGGAGATGGAGAGAGAGAGAAAGAAGGAGAGAGGGAGAAAGAGGGGAGGGAGAGAGAGGAAGAGAGAGGGAGAGAGAGGAGGAAAGAGGGTGAGAGACACAGAGAGAGGCAGTGAGATAGGGAGACTGGGTGAGGGAGAGAGGGATAGAGAGTGAGATATATATTGGAACGGAGAGAAAGAGATAAAGAAAGAGAGGGATAGAGAGCAAAGGAGAGAGGGAGAGGGAGAGAGGAGGAAAGAGAGGTATAGAGAGAGGGAGGAGGAGAGGGAGAGAGGGAGGGAGAGGGGGGAGGGTTTGAGAGAGAAAGGGAGAGGGATAGAGAAAGACGGAGAAATGGAGAGGAAAAGAGAAAAAGAAAGAGAGAGAGGGAGAGAGAAAGAGAAGGAGAATGAGATGGAGGGAGGGAGAGGTAGAGAGAGAGTGAGAGAGAAAAAGAGGGATAGAGAGAGAGGGATATGGAGAGAAGGAGAAGAATAGGAAGAGAAAGGGACATAAGTAGTAAGAGAGAGGGAGAGAGAGTGTAAGATTGAGAGGGAAAGGGAAAGAGAGAGAGGGAAGCTAGATGTGGAGAGGAAGAAGAAAAATTGGGGAGAGAGGGAATGGTAGAGAGATAGGGAGAGAAGGTGAGGGAGAGAGGTGTATAGAGGGATATATATATATATATCGAAAGAGGGAGAGAGAAAGGGAGAGAGAGAGATAGAGAATAAAAGAGGGAGAGAGGGGGAGAGAGATATAGAGAATGAGAGAGGGAGTAGGTGGGAGAGAGGGAGAGGGAGAGTGTAAGGGGGTAAAGAGAAAGAGTTTGACAAAAAAGGAGAGAGTGGAAGAGAGAGGGAGACCAAAAAATGGGGATGAAGAAAGTGAGTAGGTGGGATTGAGAGAGGAGGAGAGAGAAAGGGAAGAGAGAGATAGAGAATGAGATAGGGAGAGAGATATAAAGAAATGGAGTAGGTGGAGAGAGAAAGGGGGAGAGAGGGCGAGAGAGAGGGAGAGGGGGAGTGTAAAGGGGTAGAGAGAAGGAGGGAGACAAAGAGGGAGAGAGTGTAACCCTCATAAAAAAAAACAATCGAGTGTGTTGAGGTTTATATTCCGTCCAAATTTTATGTGATTTATTTGAGGACTTTAGAATGATTTCTAGGTAAAAATTAGAATAAAAGTTGTTCATATATGTGTCTACTATCTCTTTGTAAAATTTTATAATTTTTAGATTTATATATAAAGAGTTATGGCCATTTTAGTATAAGTCTGGTCTTGAAGCATCACTATTGGAATTTTTGAGAAAAAAATGGACAAGGAATTTTTGAGTTTAAAAATAAAAAGAAATTTTCGAAATTTCATGAAGGAAAATATGTTTATTTACTTGAATCAAGTTAATTAGGGTGTATAGTTAACCTAAATTTTAGTTAGACACCTAAGCAATGCATTAAATGAATTAATAGCCAACTCACCCATTTTTTTGTCCCAAACCCGCCACCTCTTACATGACTCACCATAACTTTTACGCCTTGTCCTATTAATTTTCAACACTTGTAAATTAATTCATTTAAGAGGGAAAGTAAGTATATATATAGGAAGTGTTAAGTCGGTGGGAATTTTGAGCAAACCAAAAAAAAAAAACCACCAAATCGGAGAGAGAAAAAAAGGGCAGGAAAGAGAGAAACAAAAAGGAATGGAAAAGAAAAGAAAGAAATAAAATCTAAGGAAATCCAAACACATATGAGCTATGTAAGTAGGTTTATTTATACTTTTACATGTCCATTTTTATGTGTTTGAGTTATGTATTGGTTGAGTTGTTTGATGTATTGTTGAGCTTAGTTTGTGTTGGTGGTCGTTTGATGTCTTGGCTTGCTCTACTTGTGGATGTTATGTAGGTAATGAATTGTGATGTTTATACCTAGAGCATGTTAAAGTATGTGATGATGAGTTGGATTGGACTTGGACTAAAATTTAATTGGACTAAAATATGGTTAATGTGGGTTGGAATGAATCGCAAAATCGGTGTTATTGAGGAGTAGTTTCTATCCGACTTTGGTATTGCCTGTTCAAGGACCTTAGGTTGATTTATGGGTGAATCTTAAAGAATAAAAGTTGTTTATCTATGTCTTGAATAACTCCATGTAAAATATTTTTATTTTTAGGTTTATATAGAAAACATTATGCCCTTTTTAGTATAGATTGTGCTTGTGTGAACTACTGCTGGAGAGGTTGAATCTTAAACTTCAAAATTATGTTATGAATTATTTTTTTTTTGGTATTTAAACCTATTTTTTGGATATTTTATGAATAAATATGTCTAGTTTCTATTAGAAAAAGTATAGGATTTAATTATGCTCAAAAGTTGATACGTTGCCTACTTGATTAGAGGTCGCCTTATAATAAACCACAAATTGAAAAGGATGAGAAAATGAATTGCTAGGGTTTCACTCAAGAAACCTTTCAGCCTAAGTAAGAAAATGAATAAGATTGGATCCATTTTATGTAATTAAGGGCATAGGACTCATGTAAATTTAATTAGGTATACATTAGTAAGTTGGGATGAAAAAAATAATCTTCGACCACTTTAAGGACCTATTCGGCTTAAAACCTAAACTTTGAGGATTTGGATTCCAATCCTTCAATTCCATAATTAATGTTTGAATACACCCTAATAAGTATAAGAGGATGTTTAGGTAGAAAAAAATTGCTAGGTAAATCGAAATTTTGACCTAGAACATTTAAAAGCCCAATTCGATCCAAAATGCCCCAATTTGGGTTCGGAGAGAAAATGTCACCTTAGTATGTTTTAACTGGTTTAAAATGCTACTAATTACATACGTAAAGTGAATGATGAATTGTAAGATGAGACTTACTAAATTTAATGGGAGGAAAGTGCCTACGTGCAATATAAAGTTTATGACTTGACTAATATGAGTCAACAATAATTGATTTTCCTTGGAGGAAATATTATGGAAGTGATATGGGAATATATCAAAAATCCTATATGGGTTGGATCTTGAGAATGATTTGATAGTCTAGGGTCCGGTACCTATAGGGTGTTTAATAGGGTAAATGTAACCTCAAGTGCATCATATGAATTTGGATATGGATTGAAATGATTGATAAGGTTATTCGACGAGTAATTGATTGCCGAGGTTATTCATCGATATTCGATTGCCGAGGTTATTCTACAGTAAATGATTATTAAGGTTATTCGATAGTAATCGATTGCCGAGGTTATTCGAGTAGTAAATGATTGCCGAGTTTAATCGATAGTAACCGATTACCGAGGTTATTCGACATTAAATGATTATTGAGGTTATTCGACAATCACCAAGAATAGAAGCGGACTTACTAATATCTAGGGTACCCTTAACATTTCAAATTGATAAGAATAGTAGGGGTAGGCGGAAAAATGTTGTATAACATATGCATCACCCTACTTACCGAGCTTCGGGTCACCCTATTTGTTCTTGCATTCTAGGACGGGTAAAAGCGACATTAATACCGATAAGGACGTTGTCGAATCCTCCAAAAAGTCTCACATGTGACACAAGTGTACCAAATTTTTTTTTATTCTAATTTTTTGGGTTGGAGTGTCGATAAACATTTTAATGGTATTGTAAATAAATTTTATAATTTCTTTCACTATATTTCTTAATATTATGTAAATTATCTTGTACACCTTTCATCACATGATAAGTCCTTCATGTATAATCACCTATGTGTTTAAGGTTAATTCGAAAATTGGTAGTGTCGACATGACGCGCTCCTCGCCCGGCCACCCTTATTTGGGTAATAGAGAGTGGACCGAGGTGGGGACGTCACGGAGAGGGAGAGCAATAAAGGGGGATGAAGAGAGTGAAAGTGAGAGAGAAGGAGAGAGAGTCAAAAAGAGAGCAAGTGACAGAGAGCGAGAGAGGGATAGAGAAAGAGATGGAGAAAGGCAGAGAAAAGGAGAGATAAGTAGTAAGGGGGAGGGTGAGGGGGAAAAAGAAGAAGAGTGAGAGAAAGAGAGAGGATGAGAGAGAGAGAGAGATATATATACATAGAGAGACAGGGTAAGGGGGAGAGAGAGGATGAAGGAGAGATAGAGAGAATAAGATTGAGGGAAAAAGGGAGAGAAGGGCGAGAGAAGAGGGGAGAGAGAGAGGATGAGAGAAAAAGAGAAAGGATGTGAGAGGGAGAGTAAGAAAGAAAGAGATTGAGGGATGAGAGGGAGAGAGAGTAAGAGAGAGAAAAAGGGTGAGAGGGTGAGAAAGAAGGGAGAGTGAGAGATTGAGAAAGATAGGGGAGAGACACCGAAAGAGAGATGAAAGGAGGGGAAGTGAGAGAGGGAAAGAGAGAGCGATGGAGAGTGAAAGATTGGAAGAGAGAGAGAGGGAAAGATAGGGAGGAAAAGTGGGAGAGAGAGAAAGAGAGAGAGGTAAAGAAAATTGTAAAGAGAGGGATAGAGAGAGGGAAGAGAGAAAGGAATAGAGAAGGATAGAGGGTGAGAGAGGGAGAGATGAAGAGAGATTTAGAGTAAGAGAAAGGTAGATAGAGGGAGAGAGAGGAAGAGTGAGAGAGAGAATGAGAGAGAAAAGAGACAGAATAAGGAAGAGGGGGAGGGAGAGATGGTGGGAAAAGGAAAGAGAGGGCAAGAGAGAGGGAGAGGGAGATAAAGAGAGAAAGAGGAGACAAAGGGAGAGAAGGAGAGACCGGAAGAAGGTGTTAGAGCAATGAAGAGAGAGATGGAAGGAGAGGGGGAGGGAGAGAGGAAGAGTGAGAGGGAAAGGAAGAGAGAGTGTGAAGAGAGGTTGAGAATGGGATGGAAAGAGAAAAAAGGTGAGGGAAAGGGAAAGAGAGCGAGATATGGAGATAAGGAGTGAGGGAGAGAGTATGAGAGAGATAAAAGGGAGAGAGAGAGGGAGAGGGGTCAGTGAGAGGAAGAGATAGTGGGAGAGGGTTGAGGAAGAGAACTAAAGAGATAGAGTGAGAGTGGGAGATAGAGAAACAAAGAGAATGAAAGAGAACAAGGGAGAAAAAGAGAGAGAGATATATATAGAGAGAGGGAGACATAGCAAGATAAGGGAAAGAGAGAGAGAGAGGAAGGGGGAGGGAGAGAGATAGAGATAAAGAGAGAAAGTGAGGGAGATCAAGGGTGGAGAGAAAGAGAGCGAGATAGAGAGAAGGACAGAGAGACAAAAGAAGGAAGGGAGAGAGAGAGCGAGAAAGAGGGAAAGAGAGATAGAGATTAGGTAAGAGAGAGAGAGAGATAGATGTAGCGAAGGAAAGAGAGATAGAGAGTGAGGGGGAGAGAGAGAGGTAGAAAGAGATAGAGGGGCAGATAGAGAAAGAGAGAGAGAGAGAGGGTTGAAAGATCATGCATGCTATGGAAATATGGAATAAATAAAAATTTTCCTCCATGTAAAGGCCCAAGATCAAGCCATTGAATCTATTAACCATACAAGCTTGAATTTAAAGTAATGTATAAAGAATTACCTCTTATAGCTCATATCCAAATTCTTTTATGAAAAAAGCCATCTAATTGTTTGGTCTCTATTGATGATCCATATAGTCCAAGTATTCACAAAGAAGCACTCAAAATCAATAGGGTGCTAGCTACACTTTTTTCGATTTGTTTAGTGTTTCCTATAGAAATCAATCCCGAGTAATTTCATGCCAATCTTAAAGAGAAGGAAAGAGTATATTTACTTTAGGGTTTTTGGAGAAAACTATTTTCTTCTTTTTTTCTTCACTTTTCCATGTGCTCTAGTTATTTTTTAGGGTCGGCTAATTTTTCCTTATGCTCTCTCTTTTCCTTAGTTGTCGTACCTCTCTCCACTTTATATTTATAGGAGAGTTTACTTGTCCTCTAATGACAAGGAGAGGAGTGGCATTAAGTTCCCTTTAGGACTCTAGGTTGTTGCTTCTTTACCCTCTAATGAGGAGTTATTTCTACATGTGGACTTTTGATCGGTATCTTCAAAACATTCATCCTTATCCAATAAGGTTGATGTTTATCATCCTACCAAAATTTCTTAAAGCTTTTATTTAAACCTAATGGGCTAAAATCATTTTAGCTCAATTAATTTATTTTGACTATCCAAATAAATATTTTTAGATTATTTTAGGCGAGTCCATATTAGGAAATAATTTCCTAAAATACCCTTTAATCTAAATTAGAAAATTCATTTTCATTTTAGTTTATTTACTTTGAAATTTGGAACTAACTTCCAAATTAGGAAACTAATTTTTGAAAATAGAAAACTTTTCATTTTTGAAACCTTTTCCAAAACAGGAAACTTTCAAAATTGAAAACTTTTTCCAATATCTTTGCTTCCATGTGAATACTTAAACTTATGCATGTGACTTAATAGGCTCCTATATATGTTGACAATTTATCAAGAATAAAAGACTCCTCTCTTTTTTTCTTGATACATAAATCAAGATTGGCCTCTAGCAAGACATCATGATTACCCAATTCCCTAGGAAGATTAATTATTACCTTTCAAAAGCATTGTTATTGTATAATTCGATCCTTTTGTCAACTTATAATAGTGTGATCTCAAAATTGGTTATAAATCTTGTTTGATTACGATCACATAAGTTTTCTTTCATTCCCAAATGTCTTAGCTCTTAGAGTAAACCAACTATGCTTTATTGGTGTACTCCTACTATAGCTATATATTTCTTAAGCATATATTTTTTGAACTCGTATTGTGATAACTCTTTAGCATATAGGGAATGACATGTCCTATCTTAGTCATACACCTACCTTCATTAGATTCCTAGTGTACCTAATGAATCATCCATGTGCAATCCTTTAATAGGTCCATCAAAATGAGTGTCAAAGTACATAAGTCTTCTAATGAGACAACCATGATGACTTCAAGTCTAAGAACCATTTATACCCATCTAGTATGAGATTCCTATAGACTAAAACCAAATGGGTTCTCATGGCAAGTCAAATCTAGTGACATGTTCTTTAACATAAATCACCTTAGTGTTTGCTTTGGCATCACCATGCCAATAGGTGTGAGATCTCCTACTGCTATCATATAGCATGAGCATAACACTAATAAGTCTATCCTTATACAGATCAATATTCTTGACAATGCTATGACTTGAAATGTTTAATGATATCATTTATATGCATTAGTGTTTATTTCACATCTTTCGATCAATCATTATTGCAATTGCATATCATAAGGACTTCTATCTAATTCTACTAAATTTACAAACATAAAAACAAAAAAAGAATTAATAGAATGACTTTTTTATTATTATTAAAATAAATAATGAATAATACATTAACTAAAGCTCATCCAAACATGGCTGGATCTTGGGAACCTACACTAACAAGGTGAGAGAGGGAGAGTGAGAGAGAAAGAGGGAGAAAAGGGGAGAAAGAGAGAGATATAGGAAGAAAGGGAGAGAAAGAGGGAGAGAGGGTGAGAGAGGGAGAGTGAGAGAGAAAGAGGAAGAGAAGGAGAGAAAGAGAGGAGGAGGAGAGGGAGGGAGAAAGGGAGAGGGAGAAAGAGAGAGAAAGAGAGGGGAAGAGAGGGGGTAGGGGTGTGATACCCCCTCCTTGGCCCACTTGCAAAATACCCAAAAGGAGTGGCTAGTCAAGGAGCGCATCATGCCGACATGACCAATTTTCAAATTAACCTCAAACATATATGTGCTCATACATTAAGGACTTATCATATAATGAAACACGGACAAGGCAATTTACATCATATTAGCAATACAATGGAAGAAATTATAAAATTTATTTACAATACTATCAAATTGTTTATCGACACCCTAACCTAAAATTACAGTCAAAGAAATTTCAATACACTTGTGTCACACATGAGCCTTTTTGGAGGACCCGATACCATCCCTACTACTTTGACTCGTTCCTGTCAAAACATGAAGACAACAATGGGGTGAGCCAAAGCTCGGTAAGTACGGTGATGCACGTGATATGAAATGAAATTTTATTGCCCAATCTACCCATCCATTTTAATCCGGTACCTTAGGTATTAGCAAGACCGTGCGTTCCATCTCTCGGTGATTGTATTATCACCTATCGCTCTATTAATCTCTCTCGGTGATCTCATTATCACCTACCGCCCACAACGAAATTATCCCTCATTGTAGCACATGGTTAGCGGAATTATCCCTCGTATAACGATGTTAGTAATAGAGCATGCACATGGTTTCATGCTATTACCCATTCTATTTTATTCAATTACCAAACCATATTATCCCCGAATGCACATGATGCACATGGTATTATGTTTAAGACATTCAATTAATTACACTATTAGCATTTTCTTCTCAATCCATTCCCATGCCTCGACGCACACTCGGGACTTTACAAATGTTTCATGTACCACTCAAAGTATTCAAAACGAGAGCATAAATCACATTCATTGGTATCATTCATTGTAGAAATCTACTTCGTACTTACGAGTTTTCCTTCTCGTGTACCTAGCAAGTCTAGGCTCGGATTTTTGGTGTATTACTTAACTTACAAGACTGGTCAATCCTAAGGATTCATGTGTGACATACTCAAGCTAAACTCTTGTTTAATCTAAACCATTAATCTTAGTAGTCGAGGTTGACTCGGAATGAGTCTAAGTCTTAATCTCAATTTTTTCTTGAATTCTCTTTCTTTTTTTTCCATAACTCCATTTATATGTCTTATAATAATTGGTCTCTATTTAAGTTCACCTTTAATTCTTGATCTCTAATTACACAAAAGGATTCATTGTTAATCATTTTCTTTTCTAGGCCGATTGGTCCTAAAATGAGCAAGAAATTGTTTTTCCCTTTCTAAGTCAATTCCTTTTATACTAACTTGCCAATAACTTACCAAACCATACTTTAGAAGGGTTACCAAGGAGATCTAAACCTTAAGGTCCACAAAAGAAAGCAAATTGAGCCATCAAATATCCAATTTACCTAATGAAGTCCAAAACCCTATTTTTCTTTTAGTTAGGCCAAATGGGTTGTTAAGATGGCCATGGATTGCTTCTTTTTTTTTTTTTTTTGTCTAGTGAATTTATTTCCACACTAAACTATTAACCCATTCCTAATTGAGTTACCGTGATATTCTAGGCCCTTAATTTCCCCAAAAGATCCATCCTTTCCCAATTCTCCCTACTCAGTCGAATGTTTTTAACTTAGGGCAACTTTAGAAGTGCATTGAAAAGTCATACTCACCAAATCTAGTTTGGTTCTAACCAATTCGGTCCATACCCTTTTCTTTTGTTTTTCTTTTCAAACCATCCACACATTTAAACACATCCAAAAAAATTTGCATCACAACACAAACACATAGATCTGTCACAATTTTCCAAACCCTAACACCAACACAAGCAACCATAGCAAACCATTGAAAATTATTATAAGCCCATGATATAAACACTTAAAAGAAAATAACTTAAGACATAAAATAACTATAAATTGAACCTACTTACTTTTTTTCAATTTTTTAAAGGTTGTTTAGGCTTTCCCCTTCTTTCTTTTTCTTTTCCTTTCCTCTTCCTCTCTTTCCTTATCGTTTTTCTCTCCCTTTTGTGTAGCTACGAGCTACCTAAAATTTTCTTTCATTCTCACTTAGTCTATATATATATATATATATATATATATATATATACATCCTTAAAATCTTAGTATACTTAAGTGTACAAATGTCTTAATTTAATTTGGGAGAGTGGAAAGCTATTGGTGACTTAAGAGAGAGAGAGTGGCGAGGTTTGATGGGTTTAGGGTGAGTCGGCCTTAATTCATTAATTAAGGGGGCTTATGTGTCCTAACTAATTGGTTAGACTAACTAAACACTCTAAATAATCTAGTTCAAGTAACTAAACATCCCTCCCTCTCACAATGTTTCTTTTTTGGGAAATTCCTCACCTTAAACTTGGAATTCCTTCCCTTAAAAATATTCCAATAGTGATGCCTCTAAAGCGAGTTTGTACTAAAATGGCCATAACTCTTTATACATAGATCTAAAAATTATGAAATTTTACAAAGATCTAGTAGACGTATAGATGAAAAACCTTGATTTTAAGTGTTACTCAAAAATCACTCTAAATTCCTCAAATAAATCACAAAAAATTTAGACAAAATATAGTCCTTAAAACACTAATTTTGCATATTTGATTTCTTTAATAATTAAACCATTAATCTCAAGCACAATAACTTTAATAAATCACACATTTCATGCATTAATTTCTCATGATGTAATGAGAATTATACTTACATTTATTTATGCATATATATATAAATATTCTAATACGTATCGCTTTACGGTTAAGGATTTTTTTACGAGGGTTACAATTCTCCCCTCCTTAAAAGAAATTTTGTCCTCGAAATTGACTCATACAAATAGTTTTGGGTATTTATCTCTCATTTCTTCTTCCCATTCCTAAGTTATTTCCTCCAGGTCATGATTTTCCCACAAAAATTTAACTAGACTAATCTCCTTATTCCTTACTTGTCTAACCTACCTATCGAGAATCTAAACCGATCTTTCCTTATAGGTTAAGTTTGGGGTTAGGTTTGGCGACTTTGTCTCCAAAATTCGACTAGGCTCTCCAACACACTTTCTTAGCATAGACACATGAAACACATTATGCACTCCTGCTAAGGATGGTGGCGACATCGGGAGATAGGCCTTATCACCTACTCGGTTTAGTATTTCAAATGGTCCAATGTATCACGGACTTAACTTTCCTTTTTTCCCAAATCGTAGTACGCCCTTCATTGGTGAAACTTTTAAGAATACATATTCATTACTTATAAACTCCGGATCTTTTCTTCTCTTATCGGCGTAGCTTTTTTATCTACTCGAGCTATTTTCATCCGTTAGCGAATCTTATCCACCACTTCGACCATTTGCTGCACCGACTCAAGTCCAACAACTTCCTTTCCCTTATCTCATCCCAATGCACGGGAGATCTATACCATCGCCCATACAAGGCTTCATAGGGATCCATGGCAATTGAAGCTTGGTAACTATTATTATACATAAATTCAACTAAGCATATGATATGCGAGTGCTAAAATTTAGCTTTGTCCCCATAGCCTTATGCGGACTCTTCCAAAATATGGACGTAAACCTAGGATCTCGATCCGACGGAATTGAGATCGAAATCCCATATAGTCTTACAATTTCATCAAGATATAACTAGGCGTACTCGGTTCGGATTATAGGTGGTTTTGACCAAAAGAAAGTAAGCTAATTTGGTCAATCTATCGATGATCACCCAAATGGCATCCGACCCCCTTTTCGATCTTGGCAATCCCATGATGAAATTCATAGTTACATGCTCCCACTTCCATTCTAGAATTGCCAACGGTTTTAACATTCATATGGTTCTTTGGTGTTCCGTCTTCACTCGTTGATAGATTTGACACCTTGCCATAAAATTAGCTACATCTTTCTTCATTCCGAGCAAGCAATAACTTTATCGTAGGTCTCGGTACATCTTTGTGCTTCCCGAGTGTATTGAATAAGGAGTTGAGTGCACTTCTTTTAATATCCCTTCCCGCACATCCTCCATCGAGGAAGCACATAACCTCCCTTAAATCTAATTACGCGTTTTTCATCCACAACAAAATCGGATCCCTTCTTCGTCTTTATGTTTTTCTTCAATTCATTCAGTTTTTCATCCGTTTACTCGCCCCATCTAAATTCTTTCCTATAGAGTCGACTAGACTAATAAAGCCGATAAAATATTCTTATGCCCCATTGAAACTATCTCTAAGTCTAGCCTTTGTAGGTCTCTCACTATCGACGACTAGATTACCCACATCATTGCTATCGATTTTCTACTTAAGGCATCTACAACAACGTTAGCTTTGCTTGGGTGATAATTGATTATATAGTCATAATCCTTCACCAGCTCTAACCACCTTCTTTGTCTCATGTTTAGCTCCTTTTATGTGAAGATATATCATAACTTTTATGATCCATATATATCTCACAGTTGGCCCCATATAAATAGTGTCTTTAAATTTTTAAGGAAAAGACTACCATCGCTAGTTCTAGATCATGCGTTGGATAATTTTGTTCATGTTCCTTCAATTGTCGTAATGCATAGGCGACTACCTTCCTATTCTATATCAACACCACTACTAGCCCATTCTTAGAAGCATCATTGCAAACCATGAAATCTCCATCTTCGGATGGGATAGTTAGCACTAGGGTTGTGTCTAACCTTCACTTCAATTCTTGGAAACTTTTCTCACGAGCATTCATCCATTGGAACTTAATGCTCTTTCTCATCAAATTAGTAAGAGGCCTAGCTATCTTAGAAAAGCCCTCCATAAATCTTTGATAGTAACCAACTAGCCCCAAAAGCTTCGTACCTCCGTCACGTTCTTTAAGGTAGGCCGGTTCTAGATAGCCTCTACCTTCTTTGGATCTATCACTATGCCTTCTTTTTCACCACGTGACCTAAAAAAGCTACCTACTCGGCCAAAATTCACATTTCTTGAATTTGGCGTATAACTACTCGCTCCCTTAGCATATGGAAGGTGGCTTTTAGATGACCCCTATGCTCCTTCTTACTTTGAGAGTAAACCGGGATATCATCGATGAATACGATGATAAAATTATCTAGGCATTCTTTAAAGACTCGATTCATCAAGTCCATAAAAGCAACCGGGGTGTTAGTCAATCCAAATGGCATTACTAAGAATGTGTAGTGATCGTATCTTATCCCGGACACTCGCCTTCTTCACATCCTCCGATTTTACCCTCGGTTGGTGGTATCCCGATTACAAATCTATTTTGGAGAGCATTATCGTACCTTGTAATTGATGGAACAAATCATCAATCTAGGGTAATGGGTACTTATTTTTAATTATCACTCGGTTAAATTCCCGATAGTCAATGCATAACCATAGACTATCATCCTTCTTTTTCAAGAACAATACTAGAGCTCCCTAAGGTGAGGAACTAGAGCGTATAAATCCCTTATCTAGTAAGTCCTGTAGCTGCACCTTCAACTCTTTCAATTCAACTAGGGCCATTCTATAAGGAGTTTTAGAAATTAAAGTCATGCCAAACTCCAGCTCAATCTCAAATTCTATCTCCCTCTCGATGACAACGTACTCAAATTTTCTAGAAATCGATCCGGATACTCCCGCATGACTTCTATGTCGTTCGACTTCGACTTTCGCTCTACCTAGCTATCCACTATGTGTGCTAGATACCCCATACATCCTTTATCTAGCATTCTTTGAGCCTTTATGGATGAGATGATCGGTATGGCTTGAAACTTCATATCAACCTTAAACTTTAATGGTTGATCTCTAGGGAGATCAAAAACTACTCTCCTCCCTCGACAATCAATGGTGGCACCATGCCTCGTTAACCAATCCATTCCCAAAATCAAATCAAAATCTTGGAGGTTTAGTATGATCAAATCATCCTCCAAACTCCTATCCTTAACTTGGACTGGACACTACTTGATTAGGCTCATTGACTCCATAAATTCTCCGGAAGGGACTGCTATTAAATAGCTTACGCCAATGTCTCAAGCTTCACACCTCGGCTTTCTACTAATGTTTTCGATATGAATAAATGTGTGGCATCAAAATCAATTAAAATACAAGCAATCAAGCCAAGGATGTAGACATTACTGCATATTACTTTTGTGTCCCTCTTGTTAGCCTCCTATTGGGTCATTGTATAAACTCGTGTAGGTACTCTTCCTAGTTCGGTTTCGTGTCTAAGGACAGCTAGAGGCTATGTGCCCTTGCTTGTGATAGACATAACGGACCCTCAAATCTAGTCAACACTCCCCCATATGGAATCTTCTACATTTATTATACCAAGATTGATTATCCATTGTTGGCCTCGGCTCATTCCCCGATAATGGCCTCATGGCACAAAGTGATGGTCCGGTAGTTCGTCTTTGTGGTCCGAAGGAAGAGGTTTTGGGTCGAAATGATTGCCTCCTCTCGCTTAATATATATATATATATATACATGCTTAAAATCTTATTATAATTAACTATATAAATATCTTAATTTAATTTGGAAGAGTGGAAAGCTATTGGTGAGTTAAGAGAGAGAGAGAATGGCGGGTTTGATGGGTTTAGGGTGAGTCGGCCTTAATTCATTAATTAAGGGGGCTTATGTGTCTTAACTAATTGGTTAGAATTAAACACTCTAACTAATCTAGTTCAAGTAACTAAACATCCCTACCTCTCATAATTATTTTTTGAAAATTCCTCACCTTAAACTCGAAATTCCTTCCCCTAAAAATATTCCAACAAGTGATGCGTATAAAGTAGTCTATACTCAAATGGCCATAAATCTTTATACATAGATCTAAAAATCCTAAAATATTATAAAGAGCTAATAGACATATAGATGAAAAACTTTTATTCTTTAAGGTTTACCCGAACTCACTCTAAAGTCCTCAATAAATCACACAAAATTTGGGTAGAATATAGTCCTCAAAACACTCGATTTCGAATATTTGATTTCTTTAATAATTAAATCATTAATCTCAAGCACAATAGCTTTAATTTAACATATATCATACATTTCAAGCATTAATTTCTCACAGTGTAATGATAATTATACTTACGTTAATATATGCATATATAAATATTCTACTCCGTATCGCTTTATGGTTAAGGTTTTTTTTATTGGGGTTAAGGGAGAGAGAAGGATGGGGAGTGGGAGGGAGAGGGAGAAAGAGAGAGGAGGAGATGAAGAAAGGGTAAGAGAGGGGGAGAGAAAGAGGAAGAGAGAGAAATAGAGAGAGGGAGAGGGAGAGAGGGAGCGAGCGAGGAGGGGGAGAGAGAACCAAGGAGAGAGTGAGAGATGGAAAGAGAGATATAGAGAGAGGGAGAGGGAGAGGGGGATAGAGAAAGAAAAATAGAGATGAAGATAGGGAGAGAGAGGGAGAGGGAGAGAATGAAAGGCTAAGAGAGAAGGAAGGAGAGAGGGAGAGAGAGAAAGAGAGAGATAGGGAGGGTGAGAGAGAAAGTGAGAGGGAAAGAGAGGGAGGGAGGGATGGAAAGAGAGATATAGAGACCGGAAGAGGAAAAGAGGGATAAATAGAGAGAGGGACAGAGAGAGAATAGGAGAGACAGGGAGAGCAAATGGGAGGGAAAAGAGAAAGAAAGGGAGATAGTGATGGAGAAATGAAAAGAGGGGGAGAGAGGGGAGAGATTGAGACAAATAGAGAGAGAGAAAGAGAGTGAGAGAGGGATTGAGAGAAATAGAGATTATGAAAAGCAGAGAGAGAGATTAGGAGGGAGAAAAAAGAGAGTGAGGGAGAGATAAGTAGAGAGAGATAGAGGGGAGAGAGGGTGAGAGAGAGAGAGGGAGAGAGAGAGGGAAAGGGAGAAAGAAAGACATATATTAGAGGAGAGAGTGAGAGAGAGAGAGGGAGTGGGAGATAAGGAAAGAGAGAGACATGAGAGGAAGGGAGAGAGAGAGAAAGAGAGGGAGGGAGAAAGACAAGGAGAGGGAGGCAGAGAGGGAAAGGAAGAGTGAGACGAGGGGAGAGTGAGAGAGAGAAGAAGAGGGAAAAGGATGAAGAGAGAGAAATATGGGAGGAGAGTGAGAGGGGGAGAGAGAGAGCAAGAGAGAGGGAGAGGGAGAGTAGGAGGGGAGAGAGTGAGAGAAAGAGAGAGAGGGAGGTAGAGGGAGAGAGGAAGGAGGAGAGTGGAGAGGAAGAGAGAGAAAGGAGGGATAAATAGAAAGAGAGGGAGAAGGAGGGAGAGATAGAGAGGGAGGGAGGGAGAGGGATTGATAGACAGAGAGTAGAGATAAAGATAGGGAGAAATAGAGAAGGAGAAAGGGAGAGGGAGAGGGAGAGGGAGAGAGGGACAAAGGAAGAGAGAAGGGGTAAAGAGAGCAAGAGAGATAAAGGGAGAGAAAGAGGGAAAAAGAGAAGAAGAGAAGGAGAGAGAGAGAGGAAAAGTGGGAGAGAGAAAAAAGGAGATAAAGAGAGAAGGAATAGGAAAAAGAAGGAGAGTGAGGGAGAGAGAGGGTGATAGAGATGGTGGGAGGGAGAGAGTGTTAGTGTTGGTGCCCAAGATCCAACCATGTTTGGATGGGCTCATGTTAGTGTATTATTGCATCATTTATTTTAAAGAAGTCATTCTATTAATTCTTATGTTTACATGTTGATAAATTCAGTAGAATTAGATAGAAGTCCTTATGATATGCATTTGCAATAGTGATTGATCGAAAAATATGAGACAAACACTAATGCAAATAAATGATATCATTAAATATCCTAAGTCATAACATTATCAAGAATAGCCACCGACAAAATGCCGATAAGCTTGTGAGTGCTATGTTCATGCTATATGATAGCAGTAGGAGATCTCACACCTATTGGCGATGGTGATGCCTAAGCAAGCACTTAGTTGATTTATGTTAGAGAACATATCACTAGACTTGACTCGCCATGAGAACCCACTTGGTTTTAATCTTTGGGAATCTCATACGAGATGGGTACAAATGGTCCTTAGACTTAAAGTTATAATGGTTATCTCATTGGAGGACTTATGTACTTTGACACTCATTTTAATGGACCCATTAATGGGTTGCATATGAGTGATTCGTTGGGTGGACTAGGAATCCAATGGAGATAGGTGTATTACTAAGATAGGACATGTCATTCCTTATATGCTAAAGGAGTTATCACATTTCATTTTGATAAATGTATGCTTAAGAAATCTATGGCTACAGTAGAAGTGCACCAATAGAGCATAGTTGGTTTACTTTAAGAGCTAAGACATTTAGAAATCGAAGAAAACTTGTGTGATCATAATCAAAAAAGACTAATAACGAAGTTCAAGATCATGCTCGTGATAAGTTGACATGAGGACTCGAATTGTATGGTAACTATGCTCATGAAAGATAATAATGGATTAACTATTCCTTTAAGAGAAGTGGGTAGTTATGATATCTTGCTAGAGGTCAATCTTGATTTATGTATCAAGAGATAAAAGAAGAGTCTTTTATTTTTGATACATTGCCAACATATCTAGGAGTCTATTGAGTCACACACATAAGTTTAAGTATTCATTTATAAATGAGAAACAAAGATATTAGGAAACTTTTCCAATTATAAAAGGTTTCCTATTTTGTAACAAGTTTTCAAAATGAAAAGTTTCTTAAAATGGAAAATTTTCTAAAATGGAAAGTTTCCTATTTTAGAAATCACTTTCCTAATTTAAAAGTTAGTTTCAAATTTGGAAATAAAGAACCTAAAAGAAAAAGAGTTTCCTAATTTACGTTAAAGGGTATTTTGGAAAATTATTTCCTAATGTGGACCTCGCTAAAATAATATAAGAATATTTATTTGGATAGTCTAAGTAAATAAATTGAGATAAAATAGTTTTGGCCCATTAGATTTAATTAAAAGCTTTGAGATAATTTTAGTGGGAGGATAAACATCAACCTTATTGGATAAGGTTGAATGTTTTAAAGATAATAATCAAGTAATCTATATTTAAAATAATTCCTTAACCTTGGAGGATAAGGAAGCAATAACCTAGAGTTCTAAAAAGACTTATGGCCGCCCCTTTTCTTATCCTCAAAGGACAAGGAAACTCTTCCCTTATAAATAGGAGAGGTTCGGCATAAAAGGGGTTGGAGAAAGAAAAGAAAGAATCAACCTAAAAGGAGAGATTCAGCCAAGAGAGAGAAGTGAGAGATTTTTTACCAGCCCTAACAATTACCTAGGGCACATGGCCAAGAGAGACAATATAGGAGGAAATAGTTTTCCGATAAGCCCTAAAAAGGCCATACTCTTTTTTCCCTTTTAAGGTTATAGTAAAATTGCCCGGGATTGATTTCTAGAGGAAATACTAAATCACAAAAGGTGGAATTAGCTCCCCACTAATTTTAAGTCCTTCTTTATGGATACTTGGACTGCATGGATCATCAATAGAAGCTAGACAATTAGGCAGCTTATCAAAGAAAAAGAATTTAGATCTCGTGCTACAAGAGGTAATCTTTTACTTAGTAGATTCAACGGCTTGATAGGAGGCCTTAGATGGAGGAAAATTTTTATTTATTCCATACCTTTATAGGATGCATGATCCTTCAAAGAGAGAGAGGGGAAGATAGATAGAGAGGGTAAGAGAGAGAAAGAGAGAGGGAAAGAGAGAAATAAAGATGAGGAGAGAGAGATAGAGGAAGGAGAGGGAGATGGAGGGGAGAGAAATAACGATAAAGCAAAACATATTCGAGTATTTATATATATGTATATAAGAAGTATATGTATAATTCTCATTACATCATGAGAAATTAACGCTTGAAATATGTGATTTATGTTAAATTAAAGTTATTATGCTTAAGTTAATGGTTCGATCTTAAAGAAATCAAATACACAAAATCCATGATTTGAGGACTATATTCTATCCACATTTTGTGTAATTTATTAGAGGACTTTAGATTGATTTATGGGTAAAATGCAAAGCATAAAAGTTGTTCATCTATGTGTGTACTAGCCCTTTATAACATTTCGTGATTTTTAGATCTTTATATAAAAAGTTATTTCTATTTTAATGTAGCTTGTTTAGGAGGTAACACTCGCTGGAATTTTTTTTTTTTTTTTGGAAATGAATTTTTTAGTTTTCAAAAGGGAAATTTCTGAGTTTTTATGAAAGAAATTATGTCTAATTACATGAACCCAGCTCATTAATGTGTTTATTTAGCCTAAGTTTTCTTTAGCCACCTAAGCACTTGAATTAAATGCTTGGAACCCAATTCATCACCTTTGACTTCCAAAAAAATGCCAACTTGCCTTCCAAACCTTTCCTTTACTTTATACTTGGCCAATTTGATTTTGGACGTGTGCTGAAAAATGGAGTATATATATATAAGGGAAAGATGAACTTTAGTTATTTTTTGGAGTGAAGCCCGTAACCACCGGAATAAGGAGAGAAACAAACGTAAGGAAGAGAAAAAGAAAAGAAAAAGAAAGAAGAAAGGAAAGAAAGAAAAGGAAAAGCTTAACCAACCTTTAGGAAATTCAAAAAAAGTAAGTAGGTTTATTTTCATGCTTTTAGTTCTCCTTTTAAGGTGTTTAAGATGTGCGTTTGTTGTATTTGTTGGTGTATTGTAAGCTTGGTTTTTGTTGGTGGACTTTTGATATATTGGTTTGATCTATGTGTGGATGTTGTGTTTGTGATGTTTTATGGTAATTATAATGTTTGATGGATGTCCAAGTATTTCCAAGTATGTGATGAAGAGTTGGATTGGACTTGGATTGAAATTTAATAGGACTAAAACATGGTTATTGTGAATTGGAATGAATGGCTAGATCAGTGTTATTGAGGAGTAGTTTTTGTCCGATTTTTGTATTGTCTATTCAAGGATTTTAGAATGATTTATGGGAAAACCTTACAACATAAAAGTTGCTTACCTATGTCCTAACTAACGTTTTATAAAATATTTTTATTATTAGGTTTATGTAGAAAACGTTATATCCGTTTTAGTACATGTTGTTCAAGATAAACCACTCGCTAGGCAGATTAATCCTTCAATTTTAAAATTATGTTATGAAGTGTGTGTTTGGTATTTAAACCTAATTTTCGGATATGTTATAAATCAATATGTCTAGTGTCTAATAAAAAAAATGATAGGATTTAATTATTCTCAAAAATTGATACATTACCTACTTGATTAGATGTTGTCCTATGATAAACCCTAAATTGGAAAGGAGGGAAAATGAATTCCTAGAGTTTTCACTAAATAATCCGTTTGGCATAAGTAAGAAAATGATTAAAATAAGAAGTAATGAATAGACCTAAATAGGAATAAAATGAAGTTTAGAGAGGGTAAGATTATAAAAAAATAAAATAAAATCCGAGCATAGACTTGCTAGGTACACAAGAAGGAAAAAATCGTAATTATGAAATAAATTTACACAATGAATGCTACCCATGAATGGAAATTGTGTTCTCATTTTGAATACTTTAGATGGTACATGAAACATTTGTGAAGTCCCGAGTGTGCGTCGGACACGAGAAGGGTCTAAGAAGAAAATGTGATAGCATAATTAGTTAAATATGTTAAATATAATACCATGTGCATCACGTGCATTCGGGGGTGATATGAAATTGGGAAAGATAATTGAGTTATGAAATAATGCGGTTTGGTAACCGATTTCAATGGAATGGGTAATAGTATAAATCTATGTGCGTGCTCTATTACTAACATTATTAAGCGAGGGATAATTCGCTAATTGTGTGCTACAACGAGGGATAATTTCGTTATAAGCGGTAGGTGATAATGAGATCATTGAGAGAGAGTAATAGAGCGAGTAGGTGATAATGCGATCACCGAGAGATGAAATGCACGGATTTGCTAATACCTAGGGTACCCGAATTAAAAATGGATGGGTAGAATGGGAAACGAAACTTCATTGAATATCACATGCATCACCCTACTTACCGAGCTTCGGCTCACCTCGTTGTTATTTGCATGTTATGACAGGAACGACTCAAAGTAGTAAAGATGCTACCGGATCCTCCAAAAGGGCTCGGGGATGACATAAACCTTAAGGGATTTCGTTTGTTGTAATTTTAGGGTTGGGTGTCAATAAATATTTTGATGGTATTGTAATTAAATTTTGTAATTCTTTTCATTGTTTTGTTAATAGCATGTAAATTATCTTGATCGTGTTTCATTGTATGATAAGTCCTTAGCACGTGAGCACATATGTGTTTAAGCTTAATTCAAAAATTAGTCATGTCGGCGTGTCACACCTTGCCTAGTTATTCCTATTTGGGTAATAGAGAGTAAACAAGGATGGAGGCATCACAAATATAACAAGAGAGAGGGAGAGAGGGAGATGGAGAGAAAGAGAGGAAGAGGGAGAGAGTGGGAAAGGGAAAGAGAGGGAGGGAGGAGGGAGAGGGAGGGAGAGAGAGAGAGAGAGAGCAGGAGAGAGTGTGAGGGAGATAGAATGAAAGAGTACGAGAGAGTGTGAGGGAGATAGCGGGGGAGAGAGAGAAAGAGAGGGTGAGTGTAAAATAAAGAGAATGGGGGAGAGAGTGAGAGAGGGAGAGAGGGGGAGAGAGAGAGAGACAAAGAGAGAGAGGGAGAGGGGAGGGAGAGAGAGGGAAAGGGGGAGGGAGAGGGATAAAGAGAGAGGTAGAGAGAAGGGAAAGAGAGAGGGGGAGAGAGAGAAAGAAAAGAAAGAAGGGAGTAAGAGAAAGAGAGGGAGAGAGATAGTGGGAGATAAAGGGTGATGGAAAGAGAGGGAGGGAGAAAGAGAGAGAGGGATACAGAATAAGAAAGAGGGAGGGAGAGGGAGAGAGAGATAGGGATAGAGCGAGAAGAAGAGAGAGGGAGATGAGGTAGGCTGAGGAAGATAGGGGAGAGTGGGAGAAGGAGGGAGAGAGTGAAGGATCATGCATCCTATGGAGGTACGAAAAAAATAAAAAATTTCCTTTGTCTAAGATTTCTAAGATCATATCATTGAATCAACTAATCATACATTAACATGTATATAAAAATGGGTTAAAGATTGCCTCTTGTAGTGTAGAAAACAATCAAGTGAAAAAGGAACCATCCATGTGTTCAACCTTTATTGATAATCTTTGAAGCTTAAACACCTATAAAGGAAGCCATAAAAATCATAGAGTGCTAGCTCTAATCCTTCGTGTAGTTCATTTGCTTTCCAAAGAAATCAATTAGGGTTTTTATGACAACTCAAGCTTTTAAGGAAGGATGTAGCAACTCAAGCTTTTTAAGGAGAGTAACATTTTCTCTCTTTTTTCTTTTGTTATTGTTGTGTGTTTCTATGGCTTAATCCTCTCCATGTTGCCTCTCTCTCTTTATTTCTACAAGTGAGGTGTCATCCCTTTCCTCTAAAGATAAAGAGTTACAACATATGGGGACTTGTTTGATCTTATTCTTATGAATTTTGAGCCTTATCCAATAGGGCTCAAGTTTATCCCTCTATCAAAATATCTTACAAGCTTTTAAATAAGGCTATTGGCCCAAACTCTTTTGGCCTAATTAATTATCAATTAATTTAGATGATAAAAATAAATTGGTTATGATATTTTCAACAAGCTTTTATTAGGAAATAATTTTCCAAATTCCCCTTAAACCTAAATTAGGAAACTAATTTCCTTTTTAGGTAATCGAATTTAAAATTTGGAATAGACTTTCAAATTTAGAAACTAATTTCTAAAATAAGAAATTTTTTCCAAAACAAAAAACTTTCCAAAATAGGAAACTTTTCATTTTAGGAAACCTTTTCCAAATTATACGTGTGACTCAATTTGCTCCTTGATACATAAATCAAGATTGGCTCCTAACTAGGCATCATGACTACCCAATTCTCTAGGAGGATTAATTAATCCGTAATTACCTTTCATAAGAATGGTTACCATACAATTCAATCCTTATGTTAATTTATCACAAGTGTGATCTCGAAGTTGGTTTAATGTTTGTTCAATTATGATTGTACGAGTTTTCTTCGATTCCCAAATGTCTTAGCTCTATAGTAAACCAACTATGTTCTATTGGTATACTCGCATTATGGCCCAAGATTCCTTGAGTAGACATTTATCGAAATGCAATGTGATAATACTTTTAGCATACAAGGAATGACATATTCTATATTATTCGTCCACCTATCTTCATTAGATTCCAAATGCACCCAACTAATCGCCTATATGTAGCTCTTAATTGAGCCAATGTAAATGAGTGTGAAAGTACATAATTCTCCTAATGATATAACTATGATGACTTCAAGTCAAAGGACTAGTTATACCTATCTTGTATGAGATTCTTACAGATTAGACCAAATGGGTTCTCATGGTAAGTCACATCTAGTGATATGTTTTTAACATTAATCACCTAAGTGCTTGCTTTGGTATCACCCTACTAATAAGTGTGCGATATCCTACTCGTTATCTTATAGCATGAGGATCATACTCACAAGTCTTACTCGCATATAGTCAATGTCCATTCTTGATAATGCTATAACTTGGGATATTTAATGATGTTGTTTAAGTGCATTAATGTTTGTCGCATATCTTTCGATCAATCATTAATGCAATGCATATCATATGAACTTCTATCTAATTCTATCAAAATATAAATGATAAGAATTAATAAAAAGACTTTTTTCATTAATTAAATAAAGAATGTAATATTATAATAAGTCAAACCATCCAAAAAAGCTTAGATCTAGGGCACATACACTAAAAGACAGAGATAGAATGAGAAAGGGAGAGAAAGGGATAGAGGGAGAGAGAGGGGGGACATAAGGAAGATAGGGATAAAGAGAGAGAGGGATAAAAGAAGAGAAAGGGAGAGAGAGAGGTAGAGAGAGGCAAGGGGAGAGTGAGAGAGGGAGAGATGGAGAGAAGGACAAAGGGTGAGAGAGGAAGGGAGAGAGAAAGGTGAGAGAGGGAGATATAAAGATTAAGGGAGAGGGAGGGAGAAAGAGGGAGAAGATGAGGGAGAGGGTGAGAGAGAGAGAGAGAGAGAGGGAGAGAGTGAGAGTAGAAGAAAAAGGGAAAGGGAAAGAGAAGCATAGAGAGAGGGAGAATGAGAGAAAAAGAGAGAGGGGGAGAGAAGGAGAGGGAGAGAGAGAGAAGGAGGGAGAAAGGGAGAGAAAGAGAGGGATATATATATATAGAGAGAGAGAGAGGAAGGGAGAGAGAGAGAGGGATATATATATATATCGAGAGAGAGAGAGAAGGAGAGAGAGAGAGAGAGGGAGAGAGAGAGAGGATAGAGAATAAGGGAGAGGGAGAGGAAGGGGCAAGTAGAGAGAGGAGGGAGAGAGGGGCAAGAGAGATGGAGAGAGAGAAGGAGAGAGTGAGAGGGGAAGAGCAAGAGAGAATGAGAGGTAGAGAGAGTAGGAGAGAGATGGAGAGGGAAGAAAGGGAAGGAGTAGGGAGAGGGAAGGAGAGAAAGAGGGAGATGGAGAAAGAAGGAGAGGGAGAGAAAGAGAGGGAGGGGGAGATAGAAAGGGTGAGGGAGAGTGAAAGAGTGAGAGGGAGAGAGAGCTAAAAGGAAAGAGGGAGAAGAGAGGAAGGGAGGGAGAGATAAGGAGTGGGGGGAGAGAGGGAAGGAGCAAGAGAGGGGGATAGAGGGGTAGAGTGAGAGAGAGAGATGAAGAGAGAGCAGAAAAAAGAAAAGAGAGGGAGAGTGAGAGAGAAAGGAGGAGACAAAGATCAAAAGGGAGAGGGAGAGAGAAATAATGAAAGAAAGAGAGAGGAGTGAGAGAGGGAGAGAGAACGAGAGAGGGAAAGGGGGAGGGAGAGGAGAAGGTGAGAGAGAGAAAGAGAGGGAAAGGGTAAGCGAGAGAGGGAGAGAGAGGAAGAGAGAGAATGGGAGAGAGAGGGAGAGGGAAAGAGGGAAGGAGATAGAGGGAGAGAGGAAGAGAGAGAAAAGAGAGAGAGGTAGAGAGGGAGGGAGAGAAAAGAAAGAGAGGGAGCTAAGGAGAGAGTGGGAGAAGGAGAGGGAGAGGGAGAGGGAGAGAGAGGGGTGATACGAAGAAAGGCAAAGATAAAGAAAAAGAGGGAGAGAGGGAGAGAGAAATAGAGAAATAGAGGGGGAGAGAGGGAGAATGAGAGGGAAAGAGAGAGGGAGAGGGGAGGATATGAGGGAGAGGAAGGGGGAGAGTGGGAAAGGAAGAGTAAGTGAGGAGAGAGATGGAGAGAGAGGGTAAGAAGGAGAGGGAGAGAGAGAGAGAGGAATATGAAGAGAGAGGGGGAGAGGGAGAGAGAGGGAGAAGGAAAGAGAGGGAGGAAGGGAGAGAGGGAGGGAGAGAGAGGGAGAGGTAAGGAGAGAGGGGGAGGGAGAGATGGAGGGAGGGTGGGAGAGAGGTAGAGAGAGGGGGAGGGAAAGATACATATAGGAAGAGAGAAGGAGAGAGATAGAGAAAGAGAGGAAGAAAGAGGGAGAAAAAGGGAGAGGGAGAGAGGGAGGGGGAGAATGACGGGGAGAAGGAGGGAGTGAAAGAGAGTGGTAAAAGGAGAGAAAGAGTGAAATGGAGAAGGAACGAGAGAGGGAAAATGAGAGAGAGAGAGAGAGAGATAAAATGAGAGCGGGAGAGAGAGAAACAAAATGAGAGAGAGAGTGGGAGAGAGAGGATAAGGGGAGAGAGGGGGTGAAGGGGAGAAAGGGAGAGAGAAAAATGGAGATAGGGAGAGAGAGAGTGAGATAAAAGGGGGAGAGAGGGAAAGAGAGACAGGGAGAATGGATAAGGAAGAGAGGTAGAGAGAGAGTATAAGAGGGAGAGGGAGAAAGAGAGAAAGAATGAGAGAGGAAGAAAGAAGGAAGGAAGGGAGGGAGAGAAGGGGTAGAGAGGGAGAGAGATAAAGAGAGGGCGAGTGAGAGATAGAGAGAGGGATAGAGTGTGAGATATATATAGAAAGAGAGAGAGAGGGAGATAGATAAAGAGAGGGAGAGGGAGAGGGAGAGATAGGGAGAAAGGGGAGGGTGTTAGTGTTGATGCCCAAGATCCAACCATGTTTGAATGGGCTCAAGTTAATATATTATTGCATTATTTATTTTGATAATAATAAAGAAGTCATTCTATTAATTCTTATCTTTACATATTCAATAGAATTAGATAGACGTCCTTATGATATGCATTTACAATAGTGATTGATCGAAAGATGTGATACAAACACTAATACACATAAATGATATCATTAAATGTCCCAAGTCATAGTATTGTCAAAAATGGACATTGATAAATGTGGATAGACTTGTGAGTGCTATGTTCATGCTATGCGATAGCAATAGGAGATCTCACACCTATTGGCATGGTGATGCCAAAGCAAGCACTTAGGTGATTTATGTTAGAGAACATATCACTAGACTTGACTTGCAATGAGAACTCATTTGGTTTTAATATATGGGAATCTCATATGAGATGGGTACAAATGGTTCTTAGACTTGAAGTCATCATGGTTATCTTATTGGAGGACTTATGCACTTTGACACTCGTTTCGATAGACCCATTAATGGGTTTGACATACGTGATTCGTTAGGTGTGCTAGGAATCCAATGGAGATAGGTGTATGACTAAGATAGGATATGTCATTCCTTGTATGCTAAAGGATTTATCATATTGTACTTTGATAAGTGTTTGCTCAAGAAATATATGACCATAATAGGAATACATCAATAGAGCATAATTGGTTTACTCTAAAAGTTAAGGCATTTGAGAATCAAAGAAAAATTGTTTGATCGAATTGAACAAGACTAATAACCAAGTTTGATCACACTATGATAATTTGACATGAGGACTCGAATTGTATGGTAACCATGCTCGTGAAAGGTAATAATGGATTAAGTAATCCTCCTAGAGAATTGGGTAGTCATGATGCCTTACTAAAGGCCAAATTTGATTTATATGCTAAGAGATAAAAGAAGAGTCTTTTACTCTTGATACATTGCTAACATATCTAGAAGCATATTGAGTCACACGTAAAAATTTAAGTATTCACATTATAAATGAGAAGCAAAGATATCGAAAAAAGTTTTCGATTATAAAAAGGTTTTCTATTTTGGAAAGAGTTTCCAAAATAAAAAGTTTCCTAAAATGAAAAGTTTTTTATTTTAGAAAATCGACTTCCTAATTTGGAAGTTAGTTTTAAATTTGAAAATAAAGAACCTAAAGGGAAAGGAGTTTCCTAATTTAGGTTAAAGGGTATTTTGAAAAATTATTTCCTAATGTGGATCCTATCAAAATAATCTAACAATATTTATTTGGATAGTCCAAATAAATAAATAAAGCTAAAATAATGTTGGCCTATAAGATCTAATTAAAAGCTTAAAGATAATTTTGATAAGAGGATAAATATCAACCTTATTGGATAAGGTTGAATGTTTTAAATATAATAATCAAATAGTCAACATATAAAATAACTCCTCATCCTTGGAGGATAAGGAAGCAATAACCTAGACTCCTTTATGGACTCATAAGCTGCCCCTCTCCTCCAAGACAAGGAAACTCTCCCCTATATATAGGAGGAGAGGTACGGCATAAAGGGGCTAATACAAGAGAGGATATTTCAACTAACATAAGAAAGAAAAGAGAGAGAATTCGAGCACCTCAAAAATTATCAAGGGCACATGATGAAAAGAGAAAATAAAAAGAAAATAGGTTTCTTCTAAACCATAACAAGAAATATTCTTTCTCTCTCTTTTAAGGTTGTCATAAAATTACTCGGGATTGATTTCTAGAGGAAATACAAAATCGGAAAAGATGGAGCTAGCACCCTATTAATTTTGAGTGCTTCTTTATGGATACTTGGACTACGTGGATCATCAATAGAGATCGAACACTTGGGTGGCTATACTAAAAAGGAAATTATGTTTGTGGTACAAGAGATAATCCTTTAACTTATAGCTTGTTATTCATGTATGTATGGCTAGTAGATTCAACGGCTTGATCTTGAGGCCTTAGATGGAGGAAATGTTTTTTTGTTTATTCTACACCTCCATAGGACATGATCCTTCATGGGGGATAGGGGAAGGGGGATGGAGAGAGAGTGGTATTGGGAGAGAGTGGGGAGGGAGAGAAAGAGACAGAGAGGAAGAGGGAGAGGGAAAAAGAATGGAAGGGAGAGGGAGAAAGAGAGGGAGACAAAGGCGGGGGGGAGGGAAAGGGAGGGAAAGAGAAAAAGAAATAAGAGGGGGAGGTTGAAGAGGGAGAGAGAGGGAGGGGGATAGAAAGAGAGAGATGGAGAGAGGGAGAGAGAAAAAGAAGGAGAGGGAGAGAGACCTAAAAGGAGGGTGGGAGAGAAAGAGAGGGATAGAGAGAGGATAAGTGGAGAAGGAGAGGGCAAGAGAGTGAGGGAGAGAGAGGGAGAGGGAGAGTGGGAGAGAGAGAGGGAAAGAGAGGGAGGGAGATAAGTATATGGAGAGAAAAAAGGAGAGAGGGGAGAGAGGGAATGGTAGAGAGAGAAGAAGAGAGAGGATGGAGAGGGAAGGGGAGAGAGAGGTTGAGGGAGAGAGGGAAAGGAGGGATATATATATATATATATACACATATATATATATATATATATATATATATATATATATATATATATATATATATCCAAAGAGAGAGAGATAGAGAATGAGAGAGGGTGAGAGAGGGAGAGAGAGAGAGGGAGAGAAGGAGGGAGAAATAGGGAGAAGGAGTGGGGTGGGAGAGAGAGAGGGAGAGAGAGGGCGAGAGGGGGAGAGAGAGGGAGAGGGGGAGTGTGAGGGGGATAGAGAGAAAGAGAGACAAAGAGGGAAAGAGTGGGTGAGAGAGGGAGAGTGAAAGAAGGGGATGGAGAGAGTGAAAGTGGGAGAGAAGGAAAGTAGTCAAAAGGAGAGAGAAAGAGATGGGGAAAGAGAGAGAAAAGGAGGGATAAAGGGAGAGAGAGGAGGGAGAGTGATAGAGAGAGGGAGAGATTGAAAGAGACATGGATGGAGAGGGAAAGAGATAGGGAAATAAAGAAAGAGAGAAAGAGTGGAAGAGAGGGAGAGGGAAAGATAGGGAGGGAAAACGGGAGAGGGAGTTATAGGGAGAGGGAATGAGAGTGGAGGAAGAGAATGGAAGATAGAGAAGGAGAGGGTGAGAGAGGGAGAGATAAGGAGAGATTAGGGTAAGGGAAAAATAGATAGAGGGAGAGAGAGGAAGAGTGACAAAGAGAATGCGAGAGAAAAAGAGAGAGAAAGAGAAAGAGAGGGAGAGGAGGAGAGAGAGAGTGGGAGAAAGAAAGGGAGAGGGAAAAGATAGGGAAAGGGAGATGGAGAAAGAGAGAGAGAGGGAGATAGAGAGAAAGGGACAGAGGATGAGGGACGGAGGGAGAGAGTGGAAGAGTGGGTTAGAGAAATGAAGAGAGAGATGGAAGGAGAGGGTGAAGGAGAGAGGGAAAGGAGAGGGAAAGGGATAAAGAGTGGAGGAGAGAGAGGGAGAGGGAGAGATAAAGAGGGGTAAAGGTATAGAGAAAGGGAGATAGAGAGAAAGAAGGAGAGAGAAAGTAAGAGAAAGAAGGAGAGGAAAACGAGAGGGAGAGAGAGGAAAGAAAGAAAGAGAAGGGGAGTGTGAGAGAGTGGGAGAGGGTCAAAGAAAGAAAGTGAGATATATATAGAAGAGAGAGATGCAGCAAGAGATAAAGAAAGATTGGGAGGGAGGGGAAGAGAGAGGTAGAGTAAGAAAGGGAGAGAGAAAGAGAAGGAGAGGGAGAGGGAGAGAGAGAGGGAAAGAGAAAGAAGAGAGAGAGTAGGAGAGAGAGGAAGGAAACAAAGGAGAGGGAGGGGACAGGGGATAGAGAGAGGAAGACAGAGGGAGAGAGAAGGAGAGGGTGGGGAGAAAATAGTGAGAGAGAGAGAGAGAGTAAGATGTATATAAAAAGAGAAACGAGGGGGAGAGACAAATAGAAAAAGAGGGAAAGAGGGAGAGTGGGGAGAGAGAGGGAGAGTGGGAGAGAGAGAGGTGAGAGAGGGAGAGTGGGAGAGAGAAAGAGAGAGGAGAGAGAAAGAAAAGGAATAGAGGTAGAGGGAGGAAGGGGAAAAGAGAGAGTTAGAGTCGGAGGGAGAGGTAAAGAGAGGGAGCAAAGAGGAAATGAGAGGGAAAGAGAGAAAGTGAGTGAGAAGGAGAGATAGTAGGAGGGAGGGAGAGAGAGAGAGAGAGAGAGAGAGAGAGAGGGAGGGAGAGAAAGGGGGAGAGAAAAGAGGGAGATAGGGATGTAAAGAGATAGAGAAAGAGAAATGGAGAGAGAGGAGAGAAGTATGGGGAAAGAGGAAAGAGAGAGAGGGAGAAGGAGAAGGAGAGGGAGAGGGAAAATGAAAAGGAGAGAAGGAGACGCATAAGGAGAGGGAGAGGGGATAGAAAGAAAGATTAAGAGAGAGAAGGAGAGAGAGAGAATGAGTAAGAGAGAGACCGAGAGGGAAATAGAGGGTCAAAGAGTGGAAGAAAGGGGGAGAGATAAGGATAGAGAAAGAGGGAGCAAGTTGAGAGAGATAGGAATAGAAAAGAGGGAGAGAAAAAAGAAAGAGGGAGGAAAGGGATAGTGCAAGGTAGAGTGATAGAGAGAATGACGGAAAGAGTTAGAGAGCAAGAGAGAGGTTGAGAGGGGGTAGAGAGGGAGAGAGTAGGAGGAGAGGGGAGAGAGATAGAGAGATAGGGAGAGGGAGAGGGAGTGAGAGAGGGAGAGAGGGATAAAGAGATGGAGAATGTGAAAAAGTGGGGGTGAGAAAGGAAGACAGAGCAAGAGGGAGGAAGAGAGGGAGAGAAATAGAAGAGAGGGAGGGAGAGATAAAAGGATATCGAGAGAGAGGGAGAGATAGAGAGAGGGATAGAAAGAGAGATAGAGTGAGGGAGTGATAAAGGGAGAGGAAGAGGAAGAGGGGTGAGTGAGAGATGGTGAGGGAGAGAGGGGTAGGGAGAGGGATAGAAAGAGGGGAGGGAAGGGGGAGAGAGGTAGAGAGAGAGGGAGAGAGGGAGAGAGGTGGAGAGAGGGTGAGAGGGAGAGAGAGATATAGGAAGAGGTAGAGAGAAATGGAGAGAGGGATGGTGGAGAGATGAAGGGGGAGAGGTAGGGAGAGAGGGAGAGGGGAAGAGAGGGGGAGAGGGAGAGGGAGAGGGAAAGGGAAAGAGGAAGAGAAAGGGAGATAGCAAGAAAGGAAGAGAGAGAGTGTGAAACGAGAGAAGAATGGAGAGGGAGGAAAGAAAGGGAGAGAGGGAGAGGTAGAAGGAGAGAGGGAGAGAGAGATGAAGGAGAGAGGGAAAGATGGAGAGAGAAATAAAAAGAGAGGGAGAGAGAAAAGGAGGGAAGATAGGAAAGAGAGGAAGAGGGAGAGAGAGAGGGAGAGAGAAGGAGTGGGAGGTCAAGGGAGATGGAAAGAGAGGGAGGGAGAGTGGAAGGGAGAGGGAGAGCGAGAGAGAGGGTGGGAGGGAGAGATAGGATAGGATGGGAGAAAGAGGGAGAGGGAGAGAGCGAGGAAGAGGGAGAAGAAGATGGAGAGGAGAAGAGATGGAGAGGGAGAGAGGGAGAGAAAGATTGGTAGAGGGAGAGAATGAGTGGGAGCTAGAGCAAGAGAGAAATAGAGAGGGGGAGAGGGGGAGAGGAAGAGGGAGATATAGGAAGGAGCGTTAGGGAGAGAGAAGGAGAGATAGAGGTAGTGAGAGAGATAGGGATAGAGAAAGGGAGAGAGAATGAGAGATAGAGGTAGTGAGAGAGATAGGGATAGAGAAATGGAGAGAAAGGGAGAGAGAGTTAAAGAGTCAAGGAGAAAGTGGAAGAGAGATGGGGAGGGTGAGACGGAGAAAAAGGAGAGGAGAGAGGGAGATAACAAGAGAAAAGAGAAAGAAGGAAAGAGAGGGGTAGAGAGAGGGAGAAAGAGGGAAAGGGAGAGGGAAGGAGAGAATGAAAGGGGGAGGGAGAGGGAGTGAGAGAGATAGGGTGAGAGAAGGAGAGACATGGAGAAGAGAGAGGCAGAGATAAGGGAGAGAGGTAGAGATAGAGATAGAGAGGGGAGAAAGAGAGAGAGGGAGGGAGAGCCATGAAGAGATGTAAAGATAAAACAAGAGAGGAGAGAGGGAGAAGGAGATGGAGATAGGGGAGTGAGAGATAATGGGGAAGAGAGGGAAAGAGAGGGAAAGGGAGAGGGTGAAAAGAGGAGATAGAAAGGGATAAAAAGTGTAAAAGAGGGAGAGGGTGGGAGAGAGAGGTGGAGAGAGGAATGTAGGGAATGAGAGAGATAAGGATAGAGGGAGAGAGGTAGAGAGAGGGAAGGAGTGAGGGAGAGAGAGGGAGGGAGAGAGGGAGGGAGAGAGAGAGGGGAAGAGGGGGAAAAGGAGGGAGGAAAGGGAGGGAGGAAAGGAGAAGGGGAGGGAGAGAGTGAGAGAGGGAGAGACGGAGCAAAGTAGAGAGGAAGGGAGAGAGAGGGAGAAAGAAGAGAGAGGGAGGGAGAGGGAGAGAGAGGAAAAAAGGGATAGGGAGAGGGAGGTAGATAGATGGAGAGAGAGATGAAGGGAGTGAGGGAGTGAGGGAGAGAGATAGAAGATAGAGAGAATGTATGAGAGAGAGAGACGATAGTGAGGGAGAGAGAATGTACGAGAGAGAGCGAGAGAGGGAGATATCGAGGGAGAGAGAAAGGTGGGAAGGAGAGGGAGAAAGGGACAGAGGTAGAGAGGGAGAGATTGGGATAGAGGGATAAAGAGAAAGGGAGAGAGAGGAATAGAGGGAAGAGAGAGAGAGAGTTAGAGATAGGGTAGAGAGGTAGAGGGGTAGGGAGAGGGGAGAGAGAGAGGGAAGGGAAAGAGGGAGAGGGAGTGGGTGGGAAAAAGAGGAATAGAGAGAGGGAGAGAGAGAGAGATAGAGAGGAAGAAGGGTAGTATAAGGGGGATAGAAAGAAAGAGAGAGATAAAGAGGGAGAGAGTGGGAGAGTGAAAGAGGGGGATAGATAGAGTGAAAATAGTAGAGAAGGAAAGAGGAAGAGAGAGGGATAAAGGAGAGAGGAAGATAGAAAGGGAGAAATGGAGAGAAAAGGATAGATAAGGAGTGAGGGGGAGACGGAAGGGGAGAAAAAGGAAGAGTGAGAGAGAGGATGAGAGAGAAAGAAGGATATAGAAATAGAGAGAGAGAAAGAAGGATATAGAAATAGAGAGAGAGCAAGGAAAAGAGGGGGAGGGTGAGGGAGAGAGGGACAAAAGGGGTGAGAGAGGGGGAGAGAGCGTTAAAAGGAGAGGGGGAGGGAGAGAGGGAGAGAGGGACGGAAAGAGAGAGAGGAAGTAGGAGAGAAAGGACAAGAGAGAAAGAGAGAGGGGGAGGGAGATAAAGCAAGAAAGAAAAAAAGGGAGGGAGATAGAAAGAGAGAGTAAAAGAGAGAGAGAGGGAGGGAGAGTGTGAGAGAGATAGAGTGGGAGAGAGAGATTAAAAAAGAGTTAAAAGGAGAGGGAGAGAGGGAGATAGAGAGATAAAGAGTGGAAGAGAGGGAGAGGGAAAAACAAGGAGGGAGAGAGGGGCGGATTGAAGGAGTTGTAAAGAGAGGGAAAGAGAGAGGGAGAGAGAGAAGGGAAGAGAGAAGGAGTGAGGGTAAGAGAAAGAGTGAGGGGGAGAGATAAGAAGAGACTGGGCATAAGGGAGAGATAGATAGAGTGAAAGATAGAAAATAAGATAGAAGAAAGAGGAAGAGAGGGGAGAGGGAGAGAGAGTGGGAGAAGGAAAGAGTGAGAAAGTGAGAGGGAGAGGGAAATCGAGGGAGAGAGAAAAGGAGAGAGGGAGAGAGTGAAAGAGGGTGTTAGGGAAATGAAGAGATAGATAGAAGGAGAGGGAAGGGAGAGGGGAAGAGAGAGGTAGAAGGAGAAAGAGTTAGAGAGTAAGGGAGAGGGAAAGATAAGGAAGGGGAGGGAGAGAGAGAAGGAGATAGAGAGAAAGAGGGAGATAGTGGGAGAAAGATGGAGAGAGTGGGAGAACGAGGGAGAGGAAGAAAGAGGGGGCGAGAGGGAGAGAAAGAAAGAGTAGAGGAGTGTGAGAGAGAGGGAGAGAAAGAAAGGTAAAGGGAGTATGAGAGGAAGGGAAGAGAGAGGGAGAGAAAGAAAAAGTAGGAGAGTGTGAGAGAGAGGGAGAGAAAGAAAGAGAAGGGAGTGTAAGAGAAAGGGAGAGGGTGAGGGAGAGCAAGTGAGACATATATAGAAAGAGAGAGACAAAGAGAGAGACAGGGAAATATTAGGAGAGAGAGAGAGAGATGGAGAGGGAGAGAGGGAGAGAGAGGCAGAGAAAGATTGGGAGAGAGGGAGAGAGATAAAGTGGGAGAGAGTAGGAGAAAGGGAGGGAAAGGGGGAGAAGGAGAGAGAAGAAAAATGGAAGGGGAAATGGGGAGAAGGAGAGAGAGGAAGAGAGAGAGGTAGAGGAAGAGAAGGAGAGAGAATGAGAAGAAGAGTGAGAGAAAGAGATAAGGAGAGGGAGGGAGAGAGAGGGAGAGAGGGGGAAAAAGGGAGAAGGAAAGAGAGGGAGAGAGAGAGGTAGAAGAGAGAGGGAGAGAGAATAAGAAGGAGAGGGAGAGGGAGAGATAATGAGAGAGAGGGGAGAGAGAGGGAGAGGGAAGAGAGAGGGAGGGTGAGAGGGAGAGGAAAAGAGAGGGAGAGAGAAAAAAGGGAGAGAGAGGGTGTGGGAGGAGAGAGAGCAAGATATATATTAGAAGAGAGAGTGAGAAGGGTGAGAGAGATAGATAGAGAAAAGAGGGAGAGTGGGGGAGGTATAGTGGGTGAGAGAGAGAGAGAGAGGAAAGGTGAGAGAGGGAGAGGGGGAGAGAGGGAGAGTGAGAGAGAGGAAGGGAGAGAGAAAGAGAGGAAGAAAGGGAAAAAAGGAAAGAGAGAGAGAAAGGAAGAGAGAGTGGGAAATAGAGGGAAGTAGGGTGAGAGAGGGAAAGGGAGAAGATAGGGAGAGGGATAGGGAAGAGAGGGAGAAGAATAGAGAGAGGGAGAGATAGGGTTATAGAGAAAGATTAGGAGAGAGAGGGAGAGGGAGAGAATGAGTGGAAGAGAGAGCAAGAGGCAAATAGAGGGGCATAGAGTGGGAGAAAGAGGGATAGGGAGATAAAAGGAGAAGCGAGAGGGAGAGAAAGAGGGAGAGAATGAGAGAGAGAAAGAGAGATATGGAGAGGGAGATGAGATATAGAGGAATAAAAAAAGAAAGGGAGGAGAGAGAGAGAGAGGGGGAGGGAAGCAAGGGAGAGTGAGAGACAGAGTGATAGAGAGGGGAAGGAGAGAGGGATTTAGAGAGGGAGCAAGAAAAGGAGAGAGAGGAAGAGAGGGAGGGAGAAAGATAAGGGAAGAGAGAGGGAGAGAGATGGTGACTACAGGTGAGGGAAAGGGAGAGATATGGAGAGATGGAGAGAAGGGGACAGGGTGAGGGAGTGAAAGAGGAAGAGAAAAAGAGAGAAAGAGAAGGATAGATAGAGGCGTAATGTGTGAAAATGTGTGAGAGAAGGAAAGAGAGAGCGAGAGTGGGAAAGTGAGAGGGTGTGAGAGAGGCGAGAGACATAAGGGAAAGAGAAAAAGAGATAAGGGGAGATCCAGAGAGAGAGTTGGAGAGATAGAGAGAGAGAGAGAGGGAGTGATTGGGAGAGAGGGAGATATAATGAGAGAACGAAAGAGGAAGGGGGAGTGAGAGATGGTGGGGGAGATAGGGAAAGGGTGGGAGAGGGAGAAAAAGAGAGGGAGGGGATGGAGAGAGAGGAGAGAGAGGGGGAGAAGGGTGGACGAGAGGGGAGAGAGGGATAGAGAGAAGGTGAGAGAGAGGGAGAGAGGGAAGGGAGGGGAAGGGAGAGAGAGATGAGGGAGTGTAACAATGAGTTAGAGAAAGGAAGGGGGAGAGAAAAGGAGTGGGAGAAAGGGAGAGAGAGGGAGAGAGAGGAAGGGAGATAGGGAGGAAGAAAGAGAGAGAGGAAAGGGAGGGAGGGAGAGAGAGAAGAGCAATACCAAGAGAGGAATAGAAAGGGTGCAAAGGAGTGAGGGGAGAGAGAGGGAGAGAGAAAGAGGGAGAGTAAGAGAGAGAGGAGAGTGAGTGAGAGAAGGAGAGAGGGAGAGAGGGAGAGATGGAGTGAGAAAGAGAAAGAGAGGGAGAGAGAAAGTGAGGGAAATAGGAAGAGAGAGGAAGAGGGAGAGAGGGAGAGTGAGGGAGAGAGAGGGAGAGTGGAGAGAGAGGGAGAGAGGGAGAGATAGAGTGAGAAAGAGAAAGAGAGGGAGAGAGAAAGTGAGGGAAATAGGAAGAGAGAGGAAGAGGGAGAGAGGGAGAGTGAGGGAGAGAGAGGGAGAGATAGAGTGAGAGAGAAAGAGAGGAGAGAGAAAGGGAGGGAAATAGGGAGAGAGGGAGTGGGACGTAGAGAGAGGGAAAGAGAGAGAGGGTGAGAGGGAGGGAGAGTAAAGAGAGGTAGAGAGAGAGAGATGAGAGAAGTTTGAGAGAGAGAGAGAAAGGAGATGGGGATAGGCAGAGGGTAGATATGGAAATGGAGAGGAGAGAGAGGGAGAAGGAGAGGGGAGAGGGAGAGAGAGAGAGAGGAAGAAGAAGGAACAGAGTAGGAGAGAGAGGGAGAGGGAGAGAACGAGTGGGAGAAAGAGCAAGAGGGAGAGGGGGAGAGAGAGAGATAAGGGAAGAGGGTGAGGGGGAGAGGGAAGGAGAGATAGAGAGAGTAAGAAGGGAGATTAGGATAGAGAGAAAGGGAGAGAGAGGGACAGAGAGTTATAATGTAAGGGAGAGAGTGTAGGAAAGAGAGGGTGAGAGAGAGAAAAAGGGAGAGATAGAGAGAATGAGAGAAAAAAGGAGAGAGAAAAGATAGAGGGGTAGAGAGAGGGAGGGAGATGGAGAGTGAGAGGGAAGGAGAGAGGGATAGAGAGGGAAAGTGTGAGAAAGTATGAGAGAGAGCTAGAGGGGGAGAGAGAGGGAGTGAGAGAAGGAGAGACATAGGGGAGAGAGAGGTAGATATAAGAAAGACAGGGAGAGATAAAGGGATAGAGAGGGGGAAAAGAGAGAGAGGAAGGGATAGATAGGAAAATAGGGAATAGAGCAAAGAAGAAAGAGAGGGGGAGTGAGAAATAATTAGGGAGAGAGGGAAAGAGAGGGAGAAAGAGTGTGAGAGAGGGAGGAAGAAGGAGAGAGAAGGGAGTGAGAAAGAGAGGGAGAGAGAAGGGAGAGAGAGAGAGGGAGGAAGGGAGATAGAGAGGGAGAAAGAGTGGCGGGGAGGGAGATAGAGGGAGACAGAGATAGAGAGAGGAAGGGAGAGAGAGGGATAGACGTAGGGATAGAGGGAGGGAGTTGGGGAGAGAGAGGGAAGGAGATAGCAAGAGAAGGAGATAACAAGAGAGGGGGAGAGAGCAAAGTAGAAAGGAAGGGAGAGAGAGGAAGTGAGAGAGAAAGAGGGAGAAAGGGTGAGAGAGGGAGAGGGAGGAAGAGAGGGAGTGGGAGAAGGAGGTAGATAAGTGGGAGAGAGAGATGAAGAGAATGGGGAGATAAAGAGAGAGGGAAAAGATGATGAGAGAGAGATAGAGTGAGAGACATAAAGAGAGTTGGGAGATAAGAAAGAGGGAAGAGAGGATGAGAGAGAGATAGAGTGAGAGAGAGATAGAGGAAGAGGGATAGTGTGGGAGAGAAAGAGAGAGGGAGATAATGAGGGAGAAAGAGAGGGAAAGAGAAAGGTCGGAGGAACAAGTGAGGAGATGGAGGAAGAGGGAGAAAGCGATGGAGGCGAAGATGGAGAAAGGAAGAGAAAGAGGGGGATGGAGATAGGGTGATTACGAGAGAGGGCTAGAAAGAGAAGGAGAGGGAGGGAGAGAGGGGAAGAGGGGGAGAAAAAGAGAGTGATGAATAGAGGGAATGAGAGAGAGATAGAGGAAGAGGGATAGTGTGGGAGAGAAAGAGAGAGGGAGATAGTGAGGGAGAAAGAGAGGGAAAAGAGAAAGGTCGGAGGAACAAGTGAAGAGATGGAGGAAGAGGAAGAAAGGGATGGAGGCGGAGAGGGAGAAAAGAAGAGAAAGAGAGGGATATTATGAGAGAGGGCTAGAAAGAGAAGGAGAGAGAGGGAGAGAGGGAAGAGGGGAGAAAAAGAGAGAGAGTGAGAGAGGGAGAGAGAGAGTAGAGATGAAGGGAGAAAGGGAGAGGGAGAGAGAGAGAAAGAAAGAGGGAGAGATTGGTAAAGGGAGGGGGAGAAAGGGAGAGAGTGGGAAGGAGAGGGTAGGAGAGCGAGGGAGACATGAGAGACTGGGGAAAAGGGAGGAAGAGGGAGAGAGAGAGGAAGATAGATGGATAGAGAGAGGGACAAGTGAAGAGAGTGAGAGAAGGAGAGGGAGAGAGATAAAGAGGGAAAGGGAGGGAGAGAATAAGAAAGAGTGGGAGGGTGGGAGAGAGGGAAAGAGAGGTAGAGAGAAAGAGAGAAGGAAATAGTGAGGGATAAAGAGGCGGAGGGGAGGAGGAGAGAGGGAGAGAGAGATAAAGTGGGAGAGAGAGGGTGAAAGATAGGGAGAGTGAGAGTAAGAAAAGGAGAGAGAAGTTTAGGGAGAGATAGAGTAAGAGAGAGGGAGAGAGAGAGTAGGAGAGAGAGTGGGATGGAGAGAGAGAGAGAGGGAGAGAGTGAAGGAGTAAGAGATATGGGGAGAGAGTAGGGGAGGGAGGAGAGGGAGAGAGGGAGAGGTAGATGGGGGAGAGAGGGAAAGGGAGTGGGATGGAGAGGGAGAGATAAGGAAGAGTGAGAGAGAGAGAGGACAAGAGAGAAAAAGAGAGAAAAAGAGGTAGAGAGGGAGAGGGAAATAGAGTAGAAGGAAAGAGAGGGAAAAAGAGAGTAGGAGAAGGAAAGGGAGAATGAAAGAAAAGGAGAGAGGGAGAGATAGAGAGAATGGAAGAGAGAGAAAAATAGAGAGAAGGAGAGGGAGATAGAGAGAATGGGAGAGGGAGAAAGGAAGAGAGGAAGAGGGAGAGAGGAATAGGGTGGGAGTAGGTGTTAGAGAAATGAAGAAAGAGATGGACGAAGAAGGGAAGAGAGATGAAAAGAAAGAAAGTGGAAGAGTGAGAGAGTGGGAGGGGAGATAGAGTGGGAGAGAGTGGAAGAGGGAAATATAGGTAGGGGTAGAGGGAGAGGGAGGAAGTAGAGAGAAAGAAGGAGTCCGGGGAGAGAGTGGGAGAGAAAATAGGAGGGAGTGGGAGAGGAAAGAAAGAGAAAAGAGAAAAGGAGTGAGAGAGAGGGAGATAGTGAGGGAGAGAGTGAAATATGTATAAAAAGAGAGAGAGGGAGATAGTGAGGGAGAGAGTGAAATATGTATAAAAAGAGAGAGAGGGAGGGAGAGCAATAGAGAAAGAGAGGGAGAAAGGGGAGAGAGAGAGGGAGAAAGAGAGAGGAAAAGGGGGAGGGTAGAGGGAGGGAGGGAGGGAGGGAGGGAGAGAGAGAGGAGGGGAAAGAGGAAGAGAGAAAGAGAAGGAGGTAGAGAATGAGAGAGAGGAAGAGGGAGGAAGAGAGAGAGGAAGAGAAAAAGGGAGAGAGTAGGGGAGATAGAGTAGGAGAGAGAATAAGATGGAAAGAAGAGAGGAGATAGGAAGATTGAGGGAGGGGGAGAGAGAGGGGTGAGAGAGAGGGAGGGCGAAAGAGAAAGAGAGAGAGAGGAAGGGTAAGAGAGAAGGATAGAGAGAGGAAGATAAAGAGAGAGAGATGGGTAGAGAGAAAGATAGGGAGATGGGGAGAGAGAGAGAGTAGGGGAGATAAAGGGAAAGAGAGGGAGAGGGAGAGAGGGAGTGAGAGATAGGGGAGAGAAGGATGGAGAGGGGGAGGGAGAAAGAGGAATAGAAAGAGGGAGAGAGAGGGAAGAGAGAGAGAGGGAGAGGGAGAGAAGGGAGAGGGAGAGAGAGAAGAAGATTGAGAGGGAGAGAGATGGGTACATAGAGAGAGAAAGGGATTGAAAGAGAAAAGAGAGATAGAGAGAAAGAGAGAGAGGGAGAGAAGGAGAGAGGGAGGAGAGAGAGTGTGACATACAAAGTGAGAGAGAGGGAGAGAGAGTTAAAGAGTGGGAGGAGAGAGGGAGAAGGAGAGAGAGGGGTAGAGAGGTGAGGGAGAGAAAAAGAGGGAGGAGAGAGGGAGAGAGTGTGAAAGAGAGAGAAAGAAAAGGAGAGAGGGGAGAGAGAGGAAGAGGAGGAGAGAAAAGGAGATAGAGAGGGAGAGAGGGAAAGAGAAAGGCAAGGAGGGACATAGAGAGGTAGAGTGACAAAGTAGAAGAGAGGGGGAGAGAGTGAGAGGGTAAGAGATATAGGGAGAGAGGGAAAGATACAAAATGGGAGAGGGGGAGAGAAAGAGAGTGAGGGAGGGTGAGAGAACGGGTGGGAGAGAAGGAAAGGGAGAGATAAAGGGAGGGAGGGAGGGGGAGAGAGAAAGAGGGGGACGGGGAGAGGGGGAGGGGAGAAAGAGAAAGAGAGAGTGAGGTAGGTAAAAGGAGAGAGAGGCAGAGCGAGAGGGAGGAGCGAGACATAGAGGGAGAGAAAGGGAAATAGAGGGAGAGGGAGGGAGAGGGTGAGACAGAGAAGATGGAGATGGGGAGAGAGTGAAAGGTAGAGAGAGGGAGGGATGAAAAGTGAGGGGAGATAGGGAGAGAGGGAGAGAGAGGTGAAAAGAGGGAGGGAGAGAGACGATGTCGAGAAAGAGAGGGAGAGGGAGAAAGAGATAGAGAGAGAGAGAAAGAGAGGGAGAAAGATAGGGATAGAGAGAGACGAAGATAAATAGGAATAGTAGGGATTAAGAGGGAGGAAAGGAGGGAGAAAGAGGGAGAGAAGGTGAGAAGGAAGAGTGAGAGAGATAGTAGAGAGTGAAAGAGAGAAAGATAGGGAGAGAAAGGGAGAGAGGGAGAGTGTGGGAGAGAGAGAGGGAGAGTGTGGGAGAAGAGTAAGGAGAGATAGAGGGGGAGATATAGAGAGATGGAGAAAGGGAAAAGGGATATACAAAAAGCATATGAAGGTGGGAGAGAGTAAGAAAGGGAGAGAGGGAGGGAGGGAGAGAGGGGCGAGGGAGACAAAGTGAGGGAGGGAAAGATATGAGGGAGGGAGATGGAGAGATAAGGGAGAGGCGAAATAAAGGGGGGAGAGGGAGAGAGGGAGAGATAAAAGGAGATGAAGGGAGAGAGGGAGAGAGAGGGAGAAGGTCAAAGAAGGTTGGAGAAAGTGAGAGACAGATAGAAGGAGAGGGGAGAAAGAGGAAGAAGGAGAGAGTGGGAGAGAGAGTGAGAGGGAAAGAGATAGAGGGACAAAGAAAAGGAATGGAAGGGAGAGAGGTAGTGAGAGGCGTAAAGGGTAATGGAGAGAGAGGGGGAGTATGGGAGAGAGAGAGGGAGAGAATGGGAGAGGAGCAAGAAGGGAGAGAGGGAGAGATAAAGAGAGAGGGAGAAAGGGAAAGACAAATATAGAGAAAGTGTAAAAAGGTAGGAGAGAGAGGGGGAGAGAGGGAGGGAGGGAGGGAGAGAGGGGGCAAATTGTAAAAGGGGAGAGGGAGTGAGAGAGGGAGAGATACGAGGGAGGGAGATGGAGAGATAAAGGGAGAGTGGCATAAATAAAGGGAGAGAGAGTGAGAGAGGGAGGGAGAGAGGGGGCAAATTGTAAAAGGGGGGAGGGAGTGAGAGAGGGAGAGACATGAGGGAGGGAGATGGAGAGATAAGGGGAAAGTGGCATAAATAAAGGGAGAGAGAGGGAGAAAGTTGAAGAAAGTGAGAAAAGATAGAAGGAGAGGGGAGAAAAAGGAAGAAAGAGAGAGTGGGAGAAAGAGGGAGAGGGAAAAGGAGGGAGAGAGGTAGAGAGAGGCGTGAAAGGGTGAGGGAGAAAACGAGTGAGATATATATAGAAAGAAAGAGAGCGAGACAGAGAGGGAGAGGGAGAGCAAGAGAGGGAGGGAGAGAGATATAGTAAGAGAGGGAGAAAAAGTAAAGGGAGAGAGAGAGAGAAAGGGGGAGAGAGAAGAAGAGGGAGGGAGAGAGTAGGGGTCAAGAGAGAAAGGGAGAGGCACCGAGGGAGAGAAAGAGCGAAAGAGAGGGAGAAGGAGGGAGAGGAGGGAGAAAGAGAGAGAGAATGAGGAGGAGTGGGAAAGGAAGAGAGAGGGAGATGGGGAGAGGGAGAGGGAGAGGGAGGGAGAAAAAATAGGGTCGAGAGAGAGAAATAGAGAGGGAATGGGGAGAGAAAGAGAGAAAGAGAGGAAAAGGGAGAGAGAGAAGGAGAGGAAAAGGGAGAGAGAGAAAGAGAGGAAAAGGGAGAGAGAGAGAAAGAAGAGAGGGGGAGAGAGAGAGAGAATGTGGGGTAGTGAGAGAGAGAGAGGTAAAGAGGCATACAACAAGCAAGATATATATAAAAGAGAGGAGGGAGAGGGAGAGCAATGGGAAAAGAGAGAAGGAGAGGGATAGAAGGAAAAAGAGAGGGAGAGAGATAAGGACATAGAGAGAGGAGAGAGGAATCGAAAGAGAGAGAGAGAGAGGAGAGAGAGGAAGGAGAAGGAGAATGATCGACAAAGTGTGAGAGAGGGAGAGAGAGTTAGAGAGCGATAGTAGGGATGGGGAGAGAAAGGGTGGAGGGGAGAGAAAGGGGAAAGAGAGAAGTAGGAGAGAAGGAGAGAGAGACAAGTGAGAGAGAGGGTTGAGAGAGCAAGAGAGAGAGGGGTAGAGAGGGTGGGGGAGAATAAAGGGGGAGAGAGAGGGAGGAAAGGAGGTAGAAAGCAAGAGAGAGGGGAAGGAGAGGAAGAAGGGAGAGAGAAGGAGGTGAGAGGGAGGGAGAGAGGGAGAGAAAGAGAGAGAGAGGGAAAGAGGGATATAGAGAGGAAGATTGTAAGAATGTCGAAGAGAGAGGGAGAGAGCAAGAGGGGGAGAGTGAGAGGGTGAGAGAGAGAGTGAGGGAGTGTGAGAGTGAGAGACATAGGAGAGAGAGGGAGGGATAAAGGCAAGGAGAGGGGGAGAGAGAGATGATGGGAGAGAGAGGGAGAGAAACGGGAGAGATAAGTAGGGGAGAGAGGGAATGAAAGAGAAAGAGATAAAGAGATAGAGAGAGGAAGAGGGTGGGAGAAAGTGAGATGGAGATAGAAGGAGAGGGAGAGAGAGGAAGAGAGAGTCGAACGGAGAGGGATAGGGAAAGAGATGGAGGGAGAGGGAGAGAGAGAAAATGAGATATATGTTAGAAGAGAGAGAGTAGGAGAGAGAGATAAAGAAAGAGAGGGAGAGAGAGCAAGAGAGAAGAAGAGGGAGAGGGAGAGAGAGAGTATGAGAGAGCGAGAGTAGGAGAAAGAAAGAGAAGGAAAGAGAGAATGAGGGAGTGAGAGTGAGGGAGAGTGAGAGAGAGGTAGGGAGAAAAGAATAGAGAGAGGAAGATAGAGGGCGAGAGAGGCAAAGGGAGAGAGGTGGAGAGAGAAAGAAGAGGATAAGAAGAGGAGGAGGGAGAGAAAGCAAAGAGAGAGAGAGGCAGATAAAGGAAGAGAGAGGGAGAGGGAGGAGGGAGGAGAGATGGTAGGGAGAGAGGGAAATAGAGGGAGAAAGGGAGGGAGATGGAGTTAGGGTGAGAGAGCGAGGAAGAGGGAGAGAGAGGGATAAAGAGTAGGGGAGATAGAGGGAGGGAGAGAGTGGTGGTGAGAGGGAGGGAGAGAGGCAAGTGGAAAAATAAAAGGAGAGAGAGAGATGGAGAGAGTAAGGATAGAGGGACCGAGGGAGAGGGAGAGAGGTAGAGAGGAGGAGAGAAGGTGAGGAAGGAGGAGAGGGAGAGTGTGTGGGAGAGAGTAGAGAGTGGGAGAGAGAGGGACATAGAGAGAAAGGGTGGGAGAGAGAAAAGAGGGAGAGAAAGGGAGTGGGAGAAAAGGAGGAGAGGGAGAGTATGGGAGAGAGAGATAGGGAGAGAAGGGAGAGAGAGGAAGAGAATGGGACAAGAAGAGGGAGGGAGAGAGGAAGAGATAAAGAGAGAGAGTGAGAGAGGGATAGAGAAGAGAGTGTAAGAAGGTGGGAGAGAGAGCGAGAGAGAGCGAGAAGGGAGAGAGAGGGGGAGGGAGAGAAAAGGGAGATTATGAGAGGGAGAGTGAGTGAGAGGGGGAGAGAGAGGGAGAGATATATAGGAGGGAGAGGGAGAGATAAGGGGAGAGAAGGATAAATAAAGGGAGAGAGAGAGAGAGAGAGGGATAAAGGGAGAGGAAGGGGGTAGAGATAGATGGAGATAGGGAGAGAGAGGGAGAAGGTGGGAGAGAGAGATAAAGAGATAGAAGGAGAGAGGGAGAAAGAGGAAGAAATAGAGAGAAGAAAGAGGAAAAAGAGAGTGGAGAGAGAGGGAGAGGGAAAGAGATGGTGGGAGGGAGAAAAGGAGAGGGAGGGAGAGGGGTAAAGAGAGAGGGAGAGCCGGTGAGGGAGAGAGCGACTAAGATATATATAGGAAGAAAGGAAGTGAAAGAGAGAGATAGAGAAAGGGAGAGAGAGAGAGGGAGAGAAAGAGGAGAGGGAGGGAGAGAGATATAATAAGAGAGGGAGAGAAAGGGAGAGGGAGATGGAGGAAGAGAGTAGGGTTAAGAGAGAAAAGGAGAGGGACCGAGGGAGAGAAAGAGCAAAAGAGAGGGAGTGGGAGAGAGAGATGAGGGAGAGTGAGAGAGAAAGAATGAGAGAGATGGGGAGGGGGCGAGGTAGGAGTAGGGTAAAGAGAGAAAAGGAGAAGGTGAGGGAGAGAGGGAGAGAAAGAGAGAAGGAGAGGGAGAGAAGGAAGAGGGAGAGGGAGAAGGAGAGGGAGTGAGAGAGAAAGGAAAGAGAGAGAGGGAGAGGGGGAAAGGTAGAGGGAGGGAGAAGAGTAAGTTCGAGAGAGGGAAAGGAGAGGGAGCGAGGGAGAGAAAGGAAGGAGAGGAAGAGGGAAAGAGAGAGGAGGGAGAGAGAGAGAGAAGGAGGGGGAGTGAGAGAGAGAGGGAAAGAGGCAGAGAGCAAGCGAGATTCACACACACACACACACACACACACACACACACATATATATATATATATATATTGAAAGATAAAGGGCGAGTGGGAGAGCAAAGGAGAGAGAGAGAAGGAAAGGGATAGAGGGAAAAGGAGAGGGAGAGGGAGAGGGAGAGTGGAAGAGACAAAAAGAGGGGGAAAGAGAGAGGGAGAAAGGGAGGGAGGGAGGGAGAGGGAGAGAGCACTGTAGAGAGTAAGAGAGTGGGAAAAGGAAAGATAGAGTAGGAGAGATAGAGAGTAAGGAGGAGAGAGAGAAAAAATAGTCCGACAGAGAGAGGGAGAGAGGGGAGAGAGAGGGATAGAGAAAGAGAGTGTAAGAAGGTGAGAGAGAGAGGGGGAGAGAGAGGGATAGAGAAAGAGAGTGCAAGAAGGTGAGAGAGAGAGGGGGAGAGGGGGATGGAGAAAGGAGGGAGATTATGAGAGGCGGAGTGAGTGAGAGAGGGAGAGAGAGGGAGAGATATACGGAGGGAGTGGGACGGATAACGAAGAGAGGGATAAATAAAGGGAGAGAGAGGGAGAGAAAGGGGGAGAGATAGATGGAGAGAGGAAGAGAGAGGTAGAAGGTGGGAAAAGTGAGAGAGAGAGATGAAGGAGAGAGGAGAAAGAGGAAGAAGGAGAGAAGAGAAAGAGGAAGAAGGAGAGAGTGGGAGAGGGAAAGAGATGGTGGGAGGGAGAAAAGGAGAAGGAGGGAGAGGGTAAAGAGAGAGGCAGAAGCAGGTGAGGGAGAGAGCGAGTGAGATATATATAGGAAGAAAGGGAGTGAAAGAGAGAGATAGAGAAAAGAGAGAGGGAGGGAAATAAACAGGAGAGGGAGGGAGAGAGATATAAGAAGAGAGGGAGAGAAAGGGAGAGGGAGAGGGAGAGGGAGGATGAGAGTAGGGTTAAGAGAGAAAGGGAGAGGGAACAAGGGAGAAAAAGAGCAAAAGAGAGGAAGTGGGAGAGAGAGAGGAGGGAGAGTGAGAGAGAAAGAATAAGAGAGATAAGGAGGGGGCGAGGTAGAGAGTAGGGTCAAGAGAGAAAAGGAGAGGGAGAGAAGGAGAGAAAGAGAGAAGGAGAGGGAGAGAAGGAGAGAGAGGAGAGGGAGAGGGATAGAGAGGAGAAGGAGTGAGAGAGAAAGGAAGAGAGAGAGAGAGGGGGGAAAGGCAGAGGGAGGGAAGAAGAGTAAGGTCAAGTGAGAGAAAAGGAGAGGGAGCGAGGGAGAGAAATAAAGAAGAAGAGGAAGAGAGAAAGAGAGAGGAGGGAGAGAGGGACAGAGAGGGAGAGTGAGAGAGAAGGAAGGGAGTGAGAGAGAGGGAGAGAGGCAGAGATCAAGTGAGATATACACACACACACACATATATATATTGAAAGATAAAGAGGGAGAGGGAGAGCAAGGGGAGAGAGAGAGAGAAGGAGAGGGATAGAGGGAAAAGGAGAGGGAGAGGAAGAGTGGAAGAGACAACAAAAGGGGGGGAGAGAGGGAGAGAGAGGAGGAGAGGGAAGGGAGAGGGAGAGAGCATTAGAGAGAGAGAGTGGGAAAAGGAAAGAGAAGGTAGGAGAGATAGAGAGTGAGGGGGAAAGAGAGAAAAAAATAGACTGATAGAGAGAGGGAGAGAGGGAGAGAGGGAAAGGGAGAGAGAGGGAGAGATGGTGATATATATATATAGAGAGAGACAAAGAGAACAAAAAAGAAAGATAGATAGAGAAAGTTAGGGAGATAGAAAAAGAGAGAGGGGGAGAGGGGGATAGAGAGGGAGAGAGAAGGGAAGAGGGAGGGGGAGAAAGGGAGAGAGGGGTTAGAGAGGGAGAGAGAAGGGAAGAGGGAGAGGGAGAAAGGGAGAGAGAGGGTTAGAGAGGGAGAAAGAAAGGAAGAGGGAGAGGGAGAAAGGGAGAGAGGGGTTGAGAGAGGGAGAGAGAAAGGAAAGAGGTAGAGGGAGAGGGAGAGTGAGAGAGAAAGGGAAAGAGGGAGCAAGGGAAGATGAAGAGGGAGAAGGGGAGGGGGAATAGAGAGGGAAAGAGATAGAGGGAAATAAAAAGAGAGTGATAACGAGAGAGGGAGGGGAGAGAGGAAGAAGATAGAGGGAGGGAGAGAGGGGAAGGAAAGAGAGGTAGACAGGTGGGAGAGAGAGACAAAGGGAGAGATGAAGGGGAAGAGAGAAGGAGAGGGGGAAAGAGAGGGAGGGATGGATAGAGGGAGAGACATGGAAAAAGGGAGAGAGGGAGAGAGAGGGAGAGAGAGGGAAAAGGAGAGGGAGAGAAAGGAAGAAAGAGAATAAGGAAGAGAGAGGGAAAGAGAGAGTCGGAGGGGGATAGAGAGGGAGGGAGAGAGATCGAAAAGAGAGATAGGAAGAGAGTGAAGGAGAGAGAGAAGGAGAGAGGGAGAGGGAGAGGAAGGGGGAGAGACGACTAAGGCAAGAGGGAGAAAGAGGTGGTAAAAAGAGGGAGAGAGGGAGAGAGTGAAAGAGAAAGCAACAGAGAAATAGAAGGAGAGAACGTGAGGGGGAGAGAGGCTATGTGAGAGAGTGGGAAAAAAGGAGATGGAGAGGGAGAAAGGGAAGAGTGGGGGAGAGGGAGAGATAGCGAGAGAGAGAGAGGAAGGGAGAGAAATAAAGAGGGTAAGAGAGAGAGAGAGGGAACGTGAGAAAGATAAAGGGAGAGAGAAGGAAGAGAGAGGGGAAGAGAGAAGGAGTGAGACAGGGAGAGAGGGAAGAAGGGACAAAGTAAGGGAGAGAAAATAAGGGGGAGAGGGAGAGGGAGAGTGAGGGAGATCGAGGAGTCAAAGATGAAGGGAGAGAGGGAGAGAGAAAGATACTGGTGATGGGGAGGGAGGGAGAGAGGGAGAGGGTTATGAAGGAAGGTAGAGGGAGATAGAGATGAGAGGAGAAAGAGGGAGAGAAAGAAAGAGGGAGATAAGTAGAGAGAGGGAGAGAGAGATAGAAAGAGAGAGGGAGAGGGAGAGGGTTGGGAAAGAAAGGGAGAGAGTAGGAGAGAGAGGGTAGAGAGGGAGAAATAAAGAAAGGGGGAGAGAGATTAGAAGAGAGGAAGAGAGAGGGAGAGAGTGGGAGAGGTGGAGAGAGACTAAGAGAGAAAGGGGAAGAAAGAGGTGGGGAGAGGGATATATAAGGAGAGAGGAAGGAAGGGAGAGAGGGTGATATAGATGGAGAGTGAGAAGGGGACAAAAAGAAAAAAGGTGAGAGAGTGAGAGAAAGTGAGAAGGAGAGAGAGGGAGAGAAAGATAGAGAGGGAGGAGGGAGAAAATGGGATAGAGAGAGGGGGAGAGAGGGGAAGAAAGTGAAAGGGTGAGATGGAGAGGGGGAAAGTGGGAAAAATAAAAAGGGAGAGAGAAAGAAGAGAGAAATAGAGAGAGTAGGAGAGAGAGGGTATGAGAGAGAGGGAAAGAGAGAGATGGAGAGGAAGAGAGAGAGAAAGGGAAGAGAGGGGGAGAGGGAGAGATATTGAGAGAGAGAAAGGGAGAGAGGGTGATAGACAAGAAAAGAGATAGAAAGGGAGAGAAATAAAGAGGGTAGGAGAAAGAGAGAGGGAAAGTGAGAATGAGAAGGAAAGGGAGAGAGAGAGGGAAGAGAGAGGGATAAAAAGGGGGAGATGGAGATAGATAGAGGGAAAGACTAGAAAGGAAAGAGAGAGGGAGAGGGAGAGTGAGGAAGATTAAAGGATTCAAAAATGGAGAGGGGGACAGTAGAGTGGGAGAGAGGGTAAGGATAGGGAGGAAGAGAAGGAGAGGGTGAGGGAGGAAGAGAGGGGAGGGGAGATATGGAAGTGAGAGAGGGAAAAGGAGATAGAGAGAGAAGAGGAGAGGGAGAAGGGTGGAGAGAAAGAGAGAGAATAAGAGAGAGAGAGGGAGAGAGATTGGAAGAGCGAGAGAGTGAGAGAGGGAGAGAGAGACAGAGAGGGGGAAGAAAGAGAGGGGGATACAGAGAGATAGGGAGAGAGAGGAAGGCAGGGAGAGAGTGTGATAAAGAGGGAGATCGAGAAGAAGAGAGTGGTTAAGAGGGGGAGAGAGCTAGAGAGGGAGACATAGAGAAGAAGATAGTAGGAGAGAAAGATAGGGAGAGAGGGGGAAGAAGGAAATGGGAGAGAGGGTGAGATGGAGAGGGAGATAGAGGGAGGAAGAGAGAGGATGAGATAGGAAGGAAGAGAGAGGCTAAGGAAGAGGGAGGAAGAGAGGGAGAGGGAGTGGAAGAAAAAGAGGGAAAAAGAGAAGGAGAAAGAGAGAGGTTAAGAGAGATGGAGGGAGAGAGGGGAAGATGGGAAAATAAGGAGGAGAGGGAGAGAAAGAGGAAGGGAAAAGAGATAGAAGAGGGCAAGAGAGAGAAAGGGAGTGATTGAGTGAGAAAGAGTGAGTAGGAGAGAGAGAGAAGGGGGAGGGAGGGAGAGAGGGTGAGAAAAAAGTAAGAGAGATTCATATGGAGAGAGAGAGGGAGAGAGGTACGGAGGGAGAACGAGGAAGAAAGGGAGAAGAAAGTTTGGGAGAGAGAGGGAGAGAGAGACAGAGGGAGAGAGGAAGAGGAAATGGGAGATAGGGACGGACAGAGGTCGGGATGGAGAGGGAGAAGGAGATAAAATGTGAGAGAGGGGGAGAGAGAGGGAAAGAGTGGGAAAGAAGGAGAGAGGGGAGAGAGGGAGAGTGAGATGAAGGGAGAAAGGGAGAGAAAGTGAGAGAAGGAGATAGTGAGAGATTAGGAGAGAGGGATAGAGGCAATGAGAGTAAGAGAGACGAGAAAGAGTGAGAAAGGGAGGGAGAATGTGAGAGAGGGAGAGGGAGAGAGAGAGGGAGGGAGAGAGGGAGAGAAAGTGGGAGAGGGAGAGAGAAATCAACATTATAGAGGGAGAAAGGGAGAGAGAGAGAGAGAGGGAATGAGAGAGAGGGAGGTAGGGGAGAGAAAGGGAGAGGGAGAGCGAGGGAGAGCGAGAGGGAGCCGAGAGGGAGAGGGAGAGAGAGAAAAAGGGAGCTAGTGGACGAAGAGAGAGGGTAAGAGCAAGAGGGAGATAAGGAGAGAGAGAGGGAGATGAAGGGTGAGGTAGAGAGATGAAGAGTAGGGAGATGGAGAGAGAGAGAGAGGGCCATAACAAAAGAGAGAGAGAGTGAAGAGAGGGAGAAGAAGAGGGAAGGGGAGAGAGAAGAGGAGAGAGGTAGAGAATAGGAGAGAGATGAAGAGAGAGAGGGAGGAAGATAAAGGAAGAGATAGATCGAAGGAGAGAGTGAGCGAGAGGCGGGAGAGAGAGAGAGATTAAGAGAGTGGGAGAGAGAAGGAGGGAAAGGGAAAGAGAGAAGGGAGAGAGATAATGGGGGAGAGAAGAAGAGAGAGGAAGGAAGGAGGGAAGAGGTGTGAAAGAGGGAGAGAGATAAGGAGAGAGAGGAAGGAAGGAGGAAGTGGTGTGAAAGAGGGAGAGATATAAGGAGAGAGAGGAAAGAAGGGTGAGGAGGAGAGTGAAAGAGAGACAGAGGGAGAGGGGGAGGGACGGGAGGAGGGAAAGAGTGGGAGAGAGAGGGACTAAAGGAGAGGGAGAGGGAGAGATGGAGGGAGGGAGAGAGATAGTGAAGAGTGGAAGATTGAAAGATAAGAGGAGGGAGAGGGAAAGAAAAAGAGCGGGAGGTGAGAGATTGAAAAAATTAGAGAGGAGGAGAGAGATAAAGAAGGAAAGAGGAGTGAGAGAGAGAAAGAGAGTGAGAAGGAGAGGAAAAAGAGATAGGAAGGGAGAGAGAGGAAGAGAAGGAGAGAGATAGGTAGAAAGGGAGAGTGAAAAATAAAGAGAGATAGAGAGAGGGAAAAGGATACAAAGAGGGAGGGAGAAAGAGAGTGAAAGAGAGGGAGTGAGGGAAGGAGAGAGGGAGAGAGATGAGAGAAAGAAAGGGAGAGAGAGTGAGAGAGAGGGAGAGAAAGGATGGGAGAGAGAGTGAGAGAGAGGGAGAGAAAGGATGGGAGAGAGAGAGAGAGATAAGCGATGAGAAGAGAGAAAATAGATAGAGATAGAAAGGGAGAGAAAGAGCGAGAAAGAGAAGGAGGTGGAGAGGGAGAGGGAGTGTGAGAGAGAGAGAGTGAAAGAGGGAGAGGGAGATAGAAAAGGAAAAAGAAGGAGAGAGAGGGTAAGAGGGAAAGGAAGGGAGAGGGTGTGGGAGTGAGAGAGAGGGAGAGAGAGAGAGAGAGGTAGAGAGTAATAGAGGTAGAGAGGTAGAGAGAGGGAGAGAGAGAGAGGGAGGGAGATGGAGAGAGAGAGTGAAGGAGAGGGAGAGAGATAGAGAGAGTGAAGGAGAGGGAGAGAGATAGAGAGAGGAAGGATATAGAGAGAAAGGAAAGAGAGAGGGAGGAAGGGAGAGAGAGAGGGTGACAAAAGGAAAGAGAGAGGAGGGATAGAGAATGATTAGGAGAGAGTTAGAGTTATGAAGGGAGAGAGGGAGAGAGAGAGAGAGAGAGGGAGGGGAGGGAAAGGGAGGTAGGGGAGAGAGACGGGGAGAGAGAGAGAGAAAAGGGGAGCAAGGGAGGGAGAGGCGAGAAGAGAAAAAGGAGCTAGGAAGGGAGAGAGAGGGTAAGAGTAAGAGGGAGACAAGGAGAGAGAGAGGGAGATGAAGGGTGAGGCAGAGAGATGGAGAGTAGGGAGATGGAGAGAAAGAGGGACATAATAAAAGAGAGAGAGAATGAAGTGAGGGAGAGGAGGAGGGAGGGGGAGAGAGGGAGAGAATAAGCGAGATGAAGAGAGAGAGGGAGGGAGATAGATTGAGGGAGAGAGATTAAGAGAGTGGGAGAGAGAAGGAGGGAGAGGGAAGGAGGGAGGGGAGAGAGATAATGGGGGAGAGAAGTAGAGAGGGGAAGAAAGGAGGAAGAGGTGTGAAAGAAGGAGAGAGATATGGAGAGAGAAGGATAGAGATAGGGAGAGAGAGAGAAAGAGGGGTGAGAGAGGATAGTGAAAGAGAGAGAGGGAGAGGGAGAGGGACAGGAGGAGGGAGAGTGTGGGGGAGAGAGGGACTAAAGGAAAGGGAAAGGGAGAGACAGAGGGAGGGAGAGAGATAATAGAAGAGAGGGAGAGGGAACGAGAAGATGAGGGAGAGGGAAAAAAGAGAGAGAGGTTGAGAGATTGAAAAAATTATAGAGGAGGTGAGAGATAAAGAAGGACAGAGAAGTGAGAGAGAGAAAGAGAGTGAGAAGGAGAGGAAAGAGAGAGAGAGAGGGAAAGAGATGGAGAGAAAGAGAGAGAAAGGTAGAGAGGGAGAGTGATAAATAGAGAGAGATAGAGAGAGGGAAAAGGAGACAGAGAGGGAGGGAGAAAGAGAGTGAAAGAGAGTGAGTTAGGGAAGGAGAGAGGGAGAGAATGAGAGGAAGAGAGGGAGAGAGGGATAGAGAGAAAGCGAGAGAGAGGGAGAGAAAGGATGGGAGAGAGAGGAAGAGAGGGGAGAAACAAAGAGGGAGCAAGAGAGAGAGAGAGATAAGCGATGAGAAGAAAGAAAATAGATGGAGATAGAAAGGGAGAGAAAGAGAAAAAGGTGGAGAGGGAGAGGGAGTGAGAGAGAGAGAGAGTGAAAGAGGAGGAGAGGGAGATAGAGAGAGTGTGAGGGGGAAAGGGAGGGAGAGGGTGTGGGAGTGAGAGAGAGGGAGAGAGAGACCGAAGGAGAGAGTGATAGAGGTAGAGAGGTAAAGAGAGGGAGTGAAAGAGAGAGAAAGAGAGAGAGGGAGCGAGATGGAGAGAGGGAGTGAAGGAGAGGGAGAGAGATAGAGAGAGAAAGGGAAGAGAGGGAGGAAGGGAGAGAGAGGGTGAAAAAGGAAAGAGAGAGGAGGGATAGAGAATGATAGAGAGAGGGAGGAAGGGAGAGATGTGAGGAGAGAGAGTGAGCAAGGGAGAGAGAATAAGAGGGAGATGAAGGAGAGAGAGAGATGAAAATAGAGAAGAAAAGAGAAAGAGTGAGAGAGGGGGAGATAGATAAAGGGGGAGAGAGGTGAGGGTGAGTGAGAAGAGGGAGAGAGGGAGAGTGAGAGAGAGATAGGGGAAAGAGGAAGAAAGAGGAAGAGAGGAGGAGGGGGAGAGGTAGGGAAGAGGGTAAGAGGGAGAAGGAAAGAGGGAGCGACAGAGGGAGAAAGAGAGGGAAGGAGAGGTAAGGGGAGAGAGAGGGAAAGATTAGGAGAGAGAGGGAGAGAGGGTGACAAGGAGAGAGAAAGAAAAAGAGAGAGAAAGGAGGAAAGAGATGGAGGGAGATAGAGGGGGAGAGAGAGGGAGATAGTAGGAGAGAAAGTGAGGGAGAGAGGGACGAGAGGAGAGAAAGAGATAAAAAGGATAGGGAGAGAGATAAATAGAAAGGGAGAAGGAGAAGTAAAGAGAGAAAGAGAGAGAAGAGGTAGAGAGGGATAGAGAGAGGAAAGGAGAGGGAGTGAGAGAAAAATAGAGAGGGCATGAGAAGGAGAGGGAAATAAAGAACCGGAAAAAGGGAGAGATAAAAAAAGAGAGAGGATAGAGAGAGTGAAAGAGAGAGGGAGAGAGGGTGAGAGAAAGGGGGAGAAGGAGAGTGAGAGAGGGTTAGATACAAGGACAAGGAGGAAGCTAATGAGGGAGAGGGAAAAAAGGGGGGAAAAGAGGGAGAGATGGAGAGAGTTGGGGAGAGAAAGAGAAAGGGTAGGAGAGACAAAGGAGAGGGATGAGGGAGAGAGAGAAAAAGGGAGGGAGGAGAGAGATGGAGAGAGAGAAGGATAGAGAGAGAAATGGATATAGGGAAAGAGGGAGAAAGAAGCGATAAAGCGAGAAAGGAAGGGGAAGAGAGAGAAAAGGAGGGAGAGAGAGCAAGAGCAAGAAAGAAAGGGGGAGAGAGTGTGAGAGAGAGAGGAAGCGAGAAAGAGATTGAGAGAAATGGTGAGAGAGAGGGAGAGAGACGAAAAGGGAGAGATGGGGAGAGAGAAGGAAAGGGACAGAGAAAGGGACAGAGAGGGAAAGAAAGATTGATAGGTGGGGAGAAAGATGGAGAGTGAGAAAGAAGAGAGGGGGAGAGGGAGAGGGAGGGAGGGAGAAGGAGAGAAAGACAGAGGGAGAGAGAGAACAGAGCAAGAGAGAGGGAGTCGATAAATAAAGAGGAAGAGAGAGGGGGAGAGAGAAAAAGAGGGAGAGAGGGTGAGAGAGTGAGGGAAAAGGAGGGAGAGAAAAGGAGAGAAAGGGAGGAGAGGGAAGGGCTAGAGAGAAGGGTTAGGAGAGAGGGTAAGAGAGGGGGAGAGAGAGAGAAAAAGATTAAGAGAGAGAAGGCGATAAAGAGAGAAAAAGAGGGACATAAATAGAGAGGGTAAGAGACAGAGATAGAAGAAGAGAAAGATAGGGAGAAAAAGGAGAGAGATTGATGGGGAGAGAGCTAGAGCGAGCTAGAAAGAGAGGAGGAGGGAGAGAAAAGGACAAAGGGAAGGGGAGAGGGTAAGGGATTAGAGATGGAGAGGGCGAGAGAGGCAGAGCAAGAGGAAGAGGGAGAGAAGGAGAGAGGGAGAGAGGGTAGGAGAGAAAGGGAGATCGGGGGAGAGAGAGAGAAGAGGAAGAGATAGAGGTAAAGAAAGAGAGAAAGGAAGAGAGGAAGGAAGGGAGAGGAAGAGGCAAAGAGGGAGAGGCATAGTGGATAGAGGGAAAGGTAGAGAGTGGAAGAGAGAGGGAGATGTAGAGTGAGAAAAAAGAGAGATAGAGAGGATAAGCGAGAGAGATAAGAGAAGGAGCGAGAAAGAGAGTGACGTAGAGGGAAAGGAAGGGAAAGAGAGGAAGGGACAGAGGGAAAGAAATAGAGACGCTAAGAGAGAGAGAGACCAAGAGAGAAGTAGAAAGAGAGGAATAGGGAGGCGATGAGAGAGAGGGAGGTAGAAGGGGAGAGAGTGAGAGGGAGGTAGATGGGCGGAGGATGAAAGTAAGGAGGGAGTGAGAGAGATAGAGGGAGAGAGATATAAAGAGAGGGATATATATATACGTAAGAGAGAGAAAAAAGGGTGAGAGAGAGGAGAGAGAAGGAGAGAGTATATGATAGAGGGAGAGAGAAAGAGAGGGATAAAGATGGAGAGGAAAGAGTGTTAGTGTAGGTGCCCAAGATCTAACCATGTATGGATGGGCTTGAGTTGGTGTAATGTTACATTATTTATCTTGACAATAATAAAGAAGTCATTTTATTAATTCTTTTGTTTACATGTTCAGTAGAATTAGATAGAGGTCCTTCGATATACATTTGCAATAGTGATTGATCGAAAGATGTAAGACAAACACTAATGCACATAAATGATATCATTAAATGTCCCAACTCATAGCATCATCAATAATGGACATTGACAATATACGGATAGACGTGTGAGTGCTATGCTCATGCTATATGATAGCAGTAGAAGATCTCACACCTATGATCTCACACCTATTGGCATGGTGATGCCAAAGCAAGCACTTAGGTGATTTATGTTAGAAAACATATCACCGGACTTGACTCACCATGAGAACCCATTTGGTTTTAGTCTATGAGAATTTCATACGAGATGGGGACAAATGGTCCTTAGACTTAAAGTCATCATGGTTATCTCATTAGAGGACTTATGCACTTTGACACTCGTTTTGATGGATCCATTAATGGGTTGCATGTCGACGATTCATTGGGTGTACTAAGAATCCAATGGAGATAGGTGTATAGCTAAGATAGGATATGTCATTTCTTACATGCTAAAGGAGTTATCACATTGCACTTTGATAAATACCGCTCAAGAAATCTATGGCCATAATAGGAATACCCCAATAGAGCATAGTTGATTTACTCTAAGAGCTAAGACATTTGAGAATCGAAGAAAACTTGTGTGATCACAATCAAACAAGACTAATAACCAAGTTTAAAATCACACTATGATAATTCGACATGAGGAATGAATTATATGGTAACCATGCTTGTAAAAGGTAATAATGGATTAACTAATCCTCTTAAAGAATTAGATAGTCATGATACCTTGTTAGAGGCCAATGTTGATTTATGTATCAAGAGATAAAAGAGGAGTCTTTTATTCTTGATATATTGTCAACATATCTTAGAGCCTATTGAGTCACACAGAGAAGTTCAAGTATTCACATTACAAATGAGAAGCAAACATATTGAAAAAAGTTTCCAATTATGAAAGTTTTCTAAAATGAAAAATGAAAAGTTTCCAAAATCGAAAGCTTCGTAAAATGAAAGTTTCCTATTTTAGAAATCAGCTTCCTAATTTGGAAGTTAGTTTCAAATTTGGAAATAAAGAACCTAAAGGGAAAGGAGTTTCCTAATTTACGTTAAAAGGTCTTTTGGGAAATTGATTCCAAATGTGGACCCCGCCAAAATAATATAAGAATATTTATTTGGATAGTCTAAATAAATTAATTAGGCTAAAAGAGTTTTGGCCCATTAGATTTAATTAAAAGCCTTAAGATAATTTTGGTGGGAGGATAAACATCAACCCTATTGGATAAGGATGAATGTTTTAAAGATAAACATCAAGTAGTCCACATATTAAATAACTCATTGTCCTTGGAGGATAAGGAAACAACAACTTAGAGTCCTTTATGGACTCAAGGTCGTCACTTTCCTTGGCCTCGGAGGAGAAGTAAACTCTCCCCCTATAAATAGGAGGAGAGAGGCAACAAAAGAAGAGAGAGAACCTAATAAAGAATTTTAGCCAAAAGGAAAAAAAGGTAGGGAAAAATTCGATCAGCCTTCTAACAAAAAGGGGCACACAAGCTAAGAGAAAAGCAAGAGAAAATAGTTTTCTCTTAAAACCCTAGCAAGAAATTATCATGCCCTCTCCTTTAAAGTTGTCACAAAGATGCCTAAGGTTGATTTCTAGAGGAAATACTTAATTAGAAAACATAGAGCTAGCACCCTAACAATTTTGAGTGCTTCTTTGTGGATATTTGAGCTACGTGGATCATCAATAGAGGTCGGATGCTTGGACGACTAATCAATGAAAAGGAATTTAGATCCGCACTACAGGAGGTAATCCTTTACTTTTATCTTATTATTCATGTATGTATGATTGGGAGATTCAATAACATGATCTTGGGGCCCTTAGATGAAGAAATTTTTTATTTATTCCACACCTCCATAGGATGTATGATCCTTCAATTGGTGGCGGAGCCTCCGTTGAATCCTTGGTTGTATGGTTGGTTAATTGTGATTAACTACATGAATACGATATACTTGATTATAAATCTTATGTTTTGGTATTTTGTATTAATATAAAACTAAAATTTTGGATCAAAATTAGTAGGAGCACGCGAGGTTGACGTTGGACATCAACCTTGCATGTGTGGCAGTACCTACTACTAGCGAAGCGTGCCGCTCACCAACCAAGAACTCCCTGTGCAGGCCACGAGCTTGTCGGGTCCTCGCACTAGGTGCGTTGCAGTAGGCCTAGCTTGCTAGGCACGCAAGAGTGGGCCTAGCGCGCCGAGTGCGTGGCGATGGCCTAGCATGCTAAGTGCATGTTAGGCACGCACTAGGCAACCTATGGGGCCGCTAGGCCATACACCTAGCACGTGGGCCAAGCATCACAAGCAAACACACACAAACCTAAGGGTTTAGGCTTCAAAACCCGTAAACCCTTAAGGCCCAAAAGCGTATGGGCCTAAAAGTTTTATAATTAAAATTTAGAGAAATTTTGATAAATTTATAAAATGACCAAAACTATAGATTTATAATCATTTTAAGATTGAAATTATTTCATGAGTATGCCATGTATCAATGTGATTGAGAGCATGGATGAATGGTATAGATGAGTCAACCTAGTTTTATGAATGCTTGGTATTTTTTTAGACGAATAAGACCTACGTGTCCGACCTTCTCTATTACTCTATTATATTTCTTTTCTCATCTCACTCGCCCTCGAATGTAACTCAAGGTTTCTTATTTCGAATAAATGTAAAGGTAGAAGATAGAAAATAAAATAGATACAAGAAGGAGATGCCAAGGAATGAAGACATTCATGAAGAATTTATAATAATTTTTCACCTAGGAATTGACCCACTAGTCTCTTTGTGGCTCGAGGGACAAATAATAGAAATCCATTACCATTCACTAGTCCTTGAGTCATGCATGAGATCTATGAATGTGATGAGATGAATGTTAGTATTCATGATTAGGAATAATGTGATTATTGCTTAGTATGCATGCTAGGATGAGACCAACCTTATTAAATCCTTCAAACAAAATATTAAGTTAAATGCTTTCCAACGTTATGAGACGAGAACTCTCTTGATCGTTGTTGGCTTATTGAGATAACTCAAGGTCACTTCTTCCTCGAGGGAAACAAATCATGGGTCATACAATGACCTCGAACGTTAGGTCTAACTTAAATGAGTTATTGGATTTTTTGAGATAACTCAAGGTCCAATAAACTTGTAAGCAAGGATTGGTATTCACATAAAATGTTATAAGGACAAGGAGTTGTCATACCAATGGAATTAGGAATTACATTAGATCTAACTAGTAAAGAGTTACCAACCTAATCCCGCATGTATGGCTTGTTGAGATAACTCAAGCCTAATGCATGTGAGAAGATAGGATCCTAACCCACTAAGAAAATGAATCAAAAAGTTTTCTCAAATACTATATTGAAGGTTATAGAACTTGAAGAAAATAGTAGGAGCGAACATAGATTTTACTTCTTTAATTTATGCTTTGTTTTATGTAATTTAATTAACCAAACCATACACTTTTCTATCCTATCAAGGTTGTTACACAAGTATGTCTAGCAATACATCGATCGATCAATGACTAATGGAAGGAATGTCTTAAATGACATAAACTTCTTTGATTGAAAAATGAAAGAGAGAAATGTCCTCTAACATGAAAAATGCTCTATGCGATAGACAATAAGGAGCACCATAAAGAGGTACAAAAGAAGAGTTCTCTATGCACCTCAAGTATTCATGTTATTGAAGTAAATTTCTCTACTTCTAGTCCAACATCTTAGGTATTTGATACTATATGTGGTGCACATATTTGCACAAACTTAAGAGGACTAAAAGAGGCTAGAAAGACTACTTATGGTGATGTTGACTTAAGCGTGGGTAATGATTCAAGAGTTGTACCATTAGTGGTAGACACCTACGAGTTAGCACTACCATCCGGACTTATGCTTATACTCGAAACTATTATTATACTCTAGTATAACTAGGAATATCATTTTCATTTCTTGTTTGGACCAAGATGGTTTTTCATTTTTATTTAAGAACAAAAGTTGCTCGTATGGAAGTGCTGATGTGAATAACGATTCATATGTTATAAACATAGACACACCAGCTTATAAAATAAATGCAAAAAGACTCAAAACTAATGATCTAAATGAAACATATCCGTGGCAGTATCGACTTAGCCATATAAATGAAAATTGCATATCCAAGCTACACAAGAATGGATATTTAGAATCATTTGATTATGAATCTTATGATGTCCGCGAATCTTGTTTGCTTGGCAAAATGACAAAATCCCCTTTTAGTGGAAAAGGAGAAAAAGCTATCGATCCGTTAGGCCTCATACATAATGATGTATGTGAGCCCATGTCCACCCAAGATAGAAGAGGATATAACTATTTCATAACCTTTACCGATGATAGATCGTGTTTTGGTTAGGTGTATCCGATACGACACAAATCTAAAGCCTTTGAAAAGTTTAAGGAATTTAGATTCAAAGTTGAGAAACAAACTAGAAAACGTATTAAAGCACTTCAATTAGATTGAGGTGGAGAGCACTTAAGTACTAAATTTTTAGATCATTTAAAAAAGAATGGGATTTTCTCATAATGGACCCCACTTGGAACACCACAAATGAATGGTGTGTCCGAAAGGAGAAATAGGAGATTATTAGACATGGTCCAATCCATGATGATTCAAACCGATATCCCAATATCATTTTAGAGATATGCATTCCTTATCGCAACATTTATTTTGAACCAAGTTCCAACAAAATTTGTTGATCGACTCTATATGAGATATGAAAAGGAAAGAAAGCAAATCTATCTTTCCTTAAGATTTAGGACTCGTGAAGCATATGTTAAATGTTTAGACGGAGATAAGCTTGAACCTAAATCGATGAAGTGCAAATTCATGGGATATCCAAAAGAAACAAATGGATATTACTTTTACCAACCACAAGAACAAAAAGTGTTTGTCTTTAGGCATGCTCGTAATCCTTGAGAAGGAATTTATAGATGCTAGGACTAGTGGGAGAAAAGTTGAACTCGATTAGATTTGAGAAGGCTCACAAATTCATACTACATTAGAGGAACCCCAATAAGAAAGGTTATGAAGCATTATGACTCGCTCCACAAACCAATACACAAAAACTTCGTAGGTCTAAGAAGACTCATCAAGAGCCAAAAAGTATGGTTTTTTAGCCTCAAGCACATGGAGATGTGTCTATCATACGAGGCAATGAACCTAACACCTATAAAGAGGCAATGTTAGACATTGACTTTGAAAAATGGCTTAAGGCCATAAAATCCTAAATGGAATCCATGTACACTAACCAAGTATGGACTTTGGTTGATCCCCCGAAGGTGTTAAACCTATTGGTGTAAGTGGGTCTTTAAAAGAAAGATCGACATGGATGAACATATACACACGTATAAGGCCGGATTGGTGGCTAAAGGATATCGTCAAAAATAAGGTGTTGATTATGATAAAACTTTCTCACTCGGACGCAATGGTTAAATCTATTCGAATTATGCTTGTAATTCCCGCATATCATGATTATGACATATGGTAGATGGATGTCAAAATTGCTTTCTTTAATGAAAAATTAAATAAGGATGTGTGCATGACACAACTCGATGGTTTTGTCACCGAAGGACATGCAAATAAGATTTACGAATTACAAAGGTCTATTTATGGACTTAATCAAACATCTAGGAGTTGGAATCAACGTTTCGATGAAACGATCAAAGAGTTTGATTTTTCACAAAACGAAGATGAACCTTATGTATACAAAAAGGTTAGTGGGAGCTCAATTGTATTTGTTGTGCTATATGTAGATGACATTTTACTTATAGGCAATAATACCACCATGTTGCAATCTATAAAAGATTGGTTATCTAAGAATTTCTTCATAAAAGACATGGGAGAGGCAAGATACATTCTAGGAATCAAGATCTATAGAGATAGATCATGAAGAATGTTAGGTCTTTCTCAAAGCACGCACATTGATAAAATACTAAAGAGGTTTAGTATGGAAGAATCCAAGAGAGGACTTATTCTAATGTCACACGGTATAAAACTATCCAAGGTTGAGTGTCCCAACACACAAAACGAAAGGGAAAGGATGAGTCGCATTCCCTACGTGTCGGCCATAGGATCTATCATGGATGCCATGTTATGTACGCGGTTTGATGTCTCATATGCTTTTGAGCATATGTAGTAGATATCAAGCTAATCCGAGTGAAAAAAAAAACTAGATTACCGTGAAGAGCATTTTGAAGTACTTGTGAAGGACTAAAGATGTCTTCCTAGTCTATAGAGGAGATTAACTAGTCGTGAAAAGGCTTCACCGATGTTAGTTTTCAATCCGACCATGATGACTTTAAATCACAATCGGGATTCATTTTTCAATTAAATGGTGGTGTTTTTAGTTGAAAGAGTTCCAAGTAAGAAATAGTGGTCGACTCAATAACCGAGGTCGAATATATTGTCGCCATAGAAGCGACTAGGAGGTCGTTTGGATTCATAAATTTTTATCTAGACTATAAGTATTTCCTAGCATTGTTGATCCAATAGTATTGTATCGTGACAACAACAGAGCTATAGCACAAGCCAAGGAACCAAGGTCTCATCAAAGGTCCAAGCATGTATTGCGACGCTACCATCCGATTAGAGAGATTATCATTCATGGCGATATAAAGATAGAAAAGGTTCAAACCGATGATAACATCATAGACCCTTTGACTAAGCCTTTGTCACAAGTAAAAACATGAGTCCCTTACTCGATCGTTGGGATTAAAGGACGTGGTTGGTTGGCTCTAGTGCAAGCGAGAGAATGTTAATGTAGGTGCCCCAAGATCCAACCATGTATGGATGGGCTTGAGTTCATGTAATGTTGCATCATTGATCTTGATAATAATAAAGAAGTCATTCTATTAATTCTTTTGTTTACATGTTTAGTAGAATTAGATAGAAGTCCTCATGATATGTATTTGCAATAATGATTGATCGAAAGATGTGAGACAAACACTAATGCACATAAATGATATCATTAAATGTCCCAAGTCATAACATCATCAACAATGGACATTCACAATATGCGAATAGACTTGTGAGTACTATCCTTATACTATATGATAGTAGTAGGAGATCTCACACCTATTGGCATGGTGATGCCAAAGCAAGCACTTAGGTGATTTATGTTAGAGAACATATCACCTGGACTTGACTCGCCATGATAACCCATTTTATTTTAGTCTATGGGAATCTCATATGAGATGGGTACAAATGGTCCTTAGACTTGAAGTCATTACGGTTATCTCATTGGAGGACTTGTGCACTTTGACACTCGTTTCGATTGACCTATTAATGGATTGCATGTAGGCAATTTGTTTAGTGTATTAGGAATCAAATGGAGATAGGTGTATAACTAAGATAGGACATGTCATTCCTTGTATGCTAAAGGAGTTATCACATTGCACTTCGATAAATGTCTACTCAAGAAATCTATGGCCATAGTAGGAGTACCCCAACAGAGCATAGTTGGTTTACTCTAAGAGCTAAGACATTTGGGAATAGAAGAAAACTTATGTGATCATAATCAAACAAGACTAATAACCAAATTTGAGGTCACACTATGATAAGTTGACATGAGGACTCGAATTGCATGCTAACCATGCTCGTGAAAGGTAATAATAGATTAACTAATCCTCCTAGAGAATTGGGTAGTCATGATGCCTTACCGGAGGCCAATCTTGATTTATCTATTAAGAGATGAAAGAGGAGTCTCGTTATTCTTAATACATTGCCAACATATCTAGGAGCCTATTGAGTCACATGCATAAGTTCAAGTGTTCACATTACAAATGAGAAGCAAAGATATTGAAAAAAGTTTCCAATTATAAAAGTTTCCTATTTTGGAAAAAGTTTCAAAATGAAAAGTTTCCTAAAATGAAAGTTTCCTATTTTAGAAATCGATTTCCTAATTTGGAAGTTAGTTTCAAAATTGAGAAAAAAAACCTCAAAGGAAAGGAGTTTCCTAATTAGGTTAAATAGTATTTTGGAAAATTGCTTTCAAATGTGGGCCCCGCCAAAATAATATAAGAATATTTATTTGGATAGTCCAAATAAATTAATTGGGATAAAATAGTTTTGGCCCATTAGATTTAATTAAAAGCCTTAAGATAATTTTGGTGAAGATAAACATCAACCTTATTGGATGAGGATGAATGTTTTCAAGATAAACATCAAGTATTCCATATATGAAATAACTCCTTATCCTTGTAGAGTATGGAAAGAATAACTTAGAGTCCTTTATGGACTCAAGGCTACCACTTTCCTTGTCCTTGGAGGATAAGGAAACTCTCCCCTATAAATAGGAGGAGAGGGGCGGCAAAAGAAGAGAGAGAACCTAATAGAGAATTTTGACCAAAAAGAAAAAAAGATAGGGAAAAATTCAGCCGACCTCCAAACAAAAAGGGCACACGGCCAAGAGAGAAAAAGGGGAGAAAATAGCTTTCTCCTAAAACCCTAGCAAGAAATTCTCATACCCTCTCCTTTAAAGTTGTCACAAAGTTGCTTGGGATTGATTTCTAGTGGAAATACTTAATCGAAAAGGTGAATATAGCGCCCCATCAATTTTGAGTGATTCTTTATGGATATTTAGGTTGCGTGGATCATCAATAGAGGTCGAACACTTGGATGGCTAATCAACAAAAAGATATTTAGATCTACGTTATAAGAGGCAATCTCCTATTTTTATCTTATTATTCATGTATGTGTGATTAATAGATTTAACGGCATCATCTTGGGGCCCTTAGATGGAGGAAAATTTTTATTTATTTCGTACCTCCTAGTATGTATGATCCTTCAAAGAGAAGGAGAGAGTATGAGATAAAGGGAGAGGGAAAGAGAGGGATAGAGACAAAAAGATAGAGGGTGGGAGAGAGAGAAAGGAAGAGAGAAAACATTAGAGAGAGGGAGAAGGATAGAGAGGGAGAGAGGGGTGAGAGAAGGGGAGCAAGAGAGAGAGGAGGAGAAAAAAGGGAGAGAGAGGGAAAGGGGGAGAGAGGAAGGGAGAGAGGGAGAGGGGAAAGAGTGGGAGAGAGAGGTAGAGGGAGAGAGAGGGAGAGAGAGAGAAAGAAAAAGTTTTAGGGAGAGAGAGGGAGAGGGAGAGAGAGAGATAGAAAGAGAGAAGGTGAAAGAGAGGAGGGAGAGAGGGAGGGTAAGAGAGAAGGAGAGATAGAGAGATAGGCTAAGAAAGGAAGAGAGTGAGAGAGAGAGAAAGGGAGAGATTATGGGAAAAAGTGGGATAAGGAAAGAGAAGGAGGGAGTGGGAAAGAAAAGCAAGTATATATGTTAGTAAAATAGGAAGATGGCTTAAAATTTTAGCCAAAATCGTAGCACCTAAAGGAAGAGAGAAAAACCAATTGTAAGAAAAGGGAGAGAAAGTCACGACATGGAAAGAGAGAAAAATAAAAGAAAGGAAAGGAAGGAAAGAAAAAAGGGAAAAGCGTGGGAAAAATCCTAATCAAATCTATCTAAGTAAGTGGGTTTATTTAGTTCTTTATGCCATTCAAATGATGTTATTGTAATTGGTTAAGCTTATGTTTATGTTGTGATGTGTTTTCTTGGCTTGATTGTGTTGGTTAGGTTGTGCCATGATTCGTAATTGCTATGGTTTGATTGTGATGGTTAGTTGTGTGGTTATTTGTTAAAGTTTTAGAAGTTTTATATCGAGCTAGATCCATGTATGGATGGGTGTGGCTTATAGAACTTGGTTGATCGAAACTTGGTGGGTGAATTTGGGATTTGTATGGACTTGATTAAAATGTAGGAAGGAAAGAAAAAATCAAAATTTAGGGTTTTCCTAGAGTCATATTCGGCTAAGAATGGTGAAAATGGACTTCCTTTGGTATTTAAGACTTGGTTTAGTTAGTTTTCCCAAAAAAAAAAAAGGAAAAGAAAAGTCATATAAAAATAAAGACAAATTCTATGCAATTTAGGGACCATTCGACCAAGCTTGGGAAAAATGAGGGTTTTGGGTTCCACTAAATGAATTGGGTAAATGCTAATTCAATTAGGCCCCAAATAAGGATAAAAATAACATTAGAAAGGTAGGATCGTGAAGTGAAATTGAAAATTTGACTTAACATTATTAGGAGCCTAACTCACCCAAAAGTGTTAAATTCGAGAGAAAAGGGTAAGTTACACCTTAATATGTTTTAATTAATTCAAAATGTAAAAAACCACATACCTCGAATGTAGAACGATTAATATCTAAACATACCAAATTAAGCGAAGGAAAATATGTTTGTGCAAATTAAATTCACAACTTAACAAATATCAACCGTCGGCATTTAAACCTAATTAGGTAAACGTTACAATGAAATGAACGTAGGACCTCGTGTGGGTTAGATATCGGGGATGGAATTAAATAGTGTAGGGTTTAGTACCCCATTATCCTTAATATGGTAATCATAGCATCACGTGCATCACGTACATGTGTCGGGGATGGACCGAGAAAGGATCAATTGGTTGAAAAGTGGGTTGTATGAATAGGTTTGGTAACCTAAAAAGAGTAAATGGGTATTAGCGGTCCAACCGTATGCGTACTCTAAGTTGTGTGCCCGCACTGTTAGATGATGGACTCCCGCTAATAGTGGCTACAATGAGGGATATTCTATTGTTACCGAAGGTGATTCGGTAATCATATGAATTAAAAATAAAGCGAGACTTGTTAATACCTATAGTACCTGAATTAAAATTGATGAATATGGTGGGAAGTCGAAAAGCATTGCATATCACGTGCATCACTCCACTTACCGAGCTTTAGCTCACCTTGTTGTTATTTGCATGTTATGACAAGTAGCAGTGATTATAATATCGATAAGGATGTTGTCGGTTCCTCCAAAAAGGCTCATGCGTGACACAAACATACTAAAGTTTATTTTGATTGAACTTATGGGTTGGGATATCGATAGAAATTTTGATGGTATTATAAATAAATTGTAATCTTTTTTGCTATGAATATTCTTGTCATGTCATTTGTATCGTACATATTTCAATATGTAACATGTTGTTACAATATCGGCATGTACGTAGTAGGGTTTAAGTTGGGTTGGACGTGTCGCCGTGACGTACTCCTCGCCTAGCCACTCCTTTTAAGTAGTTAGAAAGTGGGCTAGGAAGGGGTGCCACAAGGTGGTATCGAGCTTTGGTTTAATAGGTCGGGTAGTATCTTAAGTATCGCATGAGCCCGAGGACTAGTACCCTCTTGGATGATAAAAGGTTGATTCATTATTTTTATTCGGTTAAATAAATGTATGTCATTGTTGTATGTTGATTCATCAATGTAGATGTCATATGTATGATGTGTTCCCCGGATCGTTAGGACCCACATACATAGGACCTCTCTAGCCGCTTATTGGGTGGAACTAAGTAACCTCACCATGACGATGGATCGGGATATAGTGACTCATGTCACTAAAGTACATGATTTGATTTAGTAGATAGTATTTGCCGATGCCATGTTTAAGCAAGTATCGTAGCCTAGATTTTATGAGGATGACCATACACCGGACTCTCCTACCGAGAAACCAACAGTTGTTGGATGAGGTCGAGCGAGTCAATTAGATTACAATTCCTATTAAACCTAATCCGAGCATTCCTACCAAGTGCAAGTTATATGGACTCTTACCCGACTCATGTATAATTGGGGTCTCCCCGCATGTATTGCTTATGAGATAGCACTTACCGCAGCGAGTCGATGCTATCAACTAATGGCGAGGTAGATGGCACCTTTCCATGATGTGTCCGATATGTTAATTTGTCACATTAGACATACTACAAGGAAGATAAAATGTGCAACGTAGTAGTTTTAGTATGATTTTTGATGTAGATAGGAACACCTTTTTGGTTGTCAATATGTACGAAAACTCGTAGGAGGGGAAGTGCTTGTAAATGTCTATTCCGTACGAAGTGCATAATATATATGATACATATGTATAATCTCATACGTACCTAGATGATTTACATTATATGTTGATTTCGATATCAAAACTAATGTGAGCATAACATGGCCTCGTACAAAGTCAAAGCATGCCAAGAAAGTATCCATTACGTACAAGAGGTGAAGGGACCTCCAACGACAATAATTGCAATCAATAAGAAACCTTAAATTGTATGATGGAAATGATGTAACAACAAGCAACAAGTAATGCAATAATAGTAAGAAGTCCATGCAAAGCCGATGAGACAGACTCTTGGCTATGCATCAACAACCTCTACCTCCATCGCCTCCGCATAGGAATGACGTGGTGGAGAGGTTTTACAAAATGAATCCTCAAGAATTCATTGAGGGTGTTAACCCAATGATAGTGGAGGAATTGATTAAGTCTTTAGAAGAGATATTCAAATACTTGTAATTTACTAATAATGAGCGAGTATCATATGTCATTTGTATATTGGCTAACGATGCCCGCACATCGTGGGACAGAGCACACGATTGACGAGTGGACATGCCTACCTTAACTTGGAAAGAATTTAAGGAGGTCTTTTACAACAAATACTTTACTATAGATGTGAGGGCTAAGAAGATTCAAGACTTTCTGAACTAAAGCAAGATGGAATGTCGATGGGTGAATATGTATAAAAATTTGAACAAGGGTGAGATTCGCCCCATTCATCGCCGGGGATGAAAATTTGAAAAGAAATCAATTCTTAACGGGGTTAAACCCAAGAGTACAAAGCATGGTATGGATGTCTACCATCCACACCTTTTCAAAAATGATGGATAAGGCGATGTTGGCAAATGAAGATCAAAAGGAGATTACCAAGGAGCTACAACAAAAGAGACAAGCATTTAAAACAAGAGCCTTTTCATCCGGACCACTAAGATGATTTCCACCTAGAAATTTTAATCGGGGTGGTGGATCAAGAGATGCACGAACCGCCGAACCTACACCGTATGCTCTAAGACTAGTATTGAATAGTCAATCGAGACCAATTATGGGTAATCGACCACGACTAGTGACGGGTAATCGACCTCGATTTAATAGATGTGAGAGATTTCATATTAGGGAATGTCAATCGGATGTAAGAACTTGCTTTGTATGCCACAAGCCAAGACATATATCCTACAATTGGTCCTAGGTGCGTAAATCGAGTTCGGGGAGGGTACCTACTCGAGTTTACATAATGACCCATGAGGAGGCTAACAAGAGGGACATGACGAGTAATTTATGATAATGTCTCAATCCTTAGCTCGATTGCGTATGTTTTGATTGATTCACGTGCCACACATTCATTTATATCAAACACATCGGTAAAAATCCTTGGTGTCAAACATGCAACATTGATAGTAGGATATCTAATAGTAGTCCCTTCTAGAGAACCTATGGAATCAACGAACCTAGTCAAGCGATATCCCGTACATGATTAAGGATAGGGGCTTGGAGGCCGACTTGATAGTATTGGACCTCTAAGATTTTGATTTAATTATGTTAATGGAATGGTTAACAAGGCATAGTGTCACCATCGATTATCGAGGTCGAAGGGTAGTATTTGACCTACCCGGAAATCAACCGTTAGAGTTCAAGGTTGATATGAAGTTTCAAGCCGTGCTAGTCACTTTGGTCATAAAGTCTCAAAAGATGCTAAAAAAGGGTGTAAGGGTACTTAGCACATGTGATGGATAGTCGGGGGAACAAAAGTGAAAACCAGGAGATATAGAAGTAGTAAGGGAGTATTTAGACGTATTTCCGTAAAGTTTGAGGATGTTACCACCGGAGAGGGAGATAGAATTTGAGATTGATCTAGAACTAAGCACGACTCGATTTCTAAAACTCCCTACAGGATGGCACCAGTTGAGTTGAAAGAGCTAAAGGTGCAACTACAGGACTTCATCGGACAAGGGATTCATAGCCCTAGTTCCTCACCTTGGGGAGGTCCAAGATCGTTTGTAAAAAAGAAGGACGATAGTCTAAGGCTATGTATTGACTACTAAGAGTTAAATCGGATGATGATTAAGAATAATTACCTATCACCTAGGATTGACGATTTATTCGATTAATTATAATGAGCAATAGTGTTTTCCAAAATAGAATTGCAATCCGGTATCATCGATTGAGGGTGAGATTGGAAGATATTAAGAAAATGACATTCGTAACAAGATACGTACACTATGAGTTCCTAATATTGTCATTTGGGTTGATCAACGCCCTAACCTCTTTTATGGACTTGATGAATCGAGTCTTTAAGGAGTTTTTAGATAATTTTATCATCGTGTTCATTGATGATATCCTATTCTATTCTCGAAGCAAGGAGGAGCATAAGGGACATTTGAGAACAACCTTACGGACGTTAAGGGAGTAGAAGTTGTATGCGAAATTCAAGAAATGTGAATTTTGGCTAAAGCAAGTGACTTTTCTAGGCCATGTAGTAATGAAGGAAGGCATTTAGTAGATCCAAAGAAAGTAGAGGCTATCTATAACCGGCCTACATTGAAAAACATGTCGAAGGTATGAAGCTTCTTAGGGCTAGTCAATTATTATCGAAGATTTATGGAGGGCTTTTCTAAGATAGCTAGGCCTCTTACTAATCCGATGAAAAAGAGTATTAAGTTCCAATGGATAGATGCCTCGTGAGAAAAGCTTCCAAGAATTAAAACGAAGGTTAGCCACAACCCTAGTGCCGACTATTTTGTCCGACATTGAAAGCTTCATGGTGTATAGTGATGCTTCTAAGAATGGGTTAGGAGCGGTGTTGATGCGGAATGAGAAAGTAGTAGCCTATACATCATGATAATTGAAGAAATATGAGCAAAATTATTCGACACATGATCTAGAATTAGCGACGATAGTCTTTTCCCTAAAAATCTAGAGACACTATTTATATAGAGTTAAGTGTGAGACATATACGGATCCTAAAAGCTTACGATATATGTTCATACAAAAGGAGCTGAACATGAGACAAAGAAGGTGGTTAGAGTCGGTGAAGGATTATGATTGTGTGATCAATTATCACCCGTGCAAAGCTAATGTTGTTGCCGATGCCTTAAGTAAAAAATTGATAGCAATGATACGAGTAATCTAGTCATCGATAGTGAGAGATCTACAAAAGCTAGAACTTGAGATAATTTCAATAGGTCATGTGAGCATTTTATCGACTTTATTAGTCCAACCGCCGTAGAAAGAATTCAAATAGAGAAGCAAACGAATGAAAAGTTGAATGAATTAAAGAAGAACATAAAGGCTAAAGAGAATTTGGTTTTATGGTAGATGAAAAAGATATAATTAGATTTAAAGCAAGGTTGTGCTTTCCCTCGGTGAAAGACGTGAAAGAGGACATGTTAAAAGAAGTGCATGTAATGCCCTATTCGATACAAGTCGAAAAGCACAAAGATGTAACAGGATATGCGATAAAGTTATTGGTGACCTAGAATGAAGAAAGACGTAGCTAATTTTATGACAAGGTGTTAAGTATGTCAATAGGTAAAGGCGAAACATCAAAGACCCTAAAAAATATTAAAACCCTTGGCTATTCAAGAATGGAAGTGGGAGCATATCACGATGGAGTTTGTCATGGGATTGCCAAGATCGAAAGGGGGTCGGATGCCATTTGGGTGAACATGGATAAGCCGACCAAATCGGTGCACTTTCTTCCGGTTATAACCACCTATAATCCGAACCAATATGCCTAGATGATGAAATTATAAGATTACATGAGATTTTGATCTTAATTATGCGGATCAAGATCCTGCATTCACCTCTCGCATTTTGGAAGAGTCTACATAAGGCCATGGGTATAAAGCTAAACTTCAGCACAACTTATCATCTACAAACCGATGGACAATTCGAACTAGCCGATCCAGTATTCTTGAAGATATGCTCGGGAGCATAAATTCCGGATTGGTCCGGAAAATGGGAGAGATACGTACACTTAGCTGAATTTGCATATAACAATAGCTTCCAAGCTTCAATTGGGATGGCTCCCTATGAAGCTTTATATGGGAGGTGATGTAGATCTCCCATGCATTAGGATGCAATAAGGGAAAGGAAGTTACTAGGATCGGAGTCGGTGCAACGAAATGGTCGAAGTGATGGAAAAGATCCACCAATGGATGAAAACGACTCAAAGGAGATAGAAAAGCTACATTGATAAAAGAAGAAAGGATTTGTAGTTTATAGTCGGTTACTATGTATTCCTAAAATTTTCACCAATGACGAGCATACTACGATTTGGAAAAAGAGGAAGTTAAGTCCGCGATACATAGGACCCTTTGAAATACTCGGATCGAGCGGCGATAAGACCTATCGCCTATTACTACGACCATCGTTAGCATGAAAACACAATGTATTCCATGTGACCATGTTAAAGAAGTGCGTAGGAGAGCCAAGTCAAATCTACAAATAAAGCCACCAAATCTCACTCTAGATTTAAAGTATGAAGAAAGACCAATCCAACTTCTTGATAGGAGAGCCACCAAATAGTTAAGGAATAAGGAGATTAGTCTAGTTAAAGTTTTGTGAGAAAATCATAACCTCGAGGAAATGACTTGGGAGCAGGAGGAGGAAATGAGAGATAAATACCTAGAGTTATTCGAATAGGTCATTTTGAGGATGAAATTTCTTTAAAGGGGAGAGAAATGTAACCCCCATGAAAGTCCTTATATATATGTCAAAATATTCAACTAAGTGAAGGTGTGATTGTGTCTATGTGACATTTGAGTATTTTGTGATGACAACATGCTAGGTGTTTAGGTGAGGATTTGTGGAATGACATTTTGGACAATTACACCATGAGAAATTAATGCTTGAAATGTAGGATTTATGTTAAATTAAATCAATTTTACTTTAGATTGATGGTTTAATTATTAGAGGAATCAAGTATGCAAAATCGGTGTTCTTGAGAATTAAATTCTTTTCGAGTTTTGTGTGGCCTATTCATGGACTTTAATGTGATTTTTAGGTGAACCTTACAGAATAAAATCTTTTAATCTATGTCTTGAATAACTCTATATAATATATTTGGATTATTAGGTTTATATAGAAAAATTTATGCCCATTTTAGTATATACTATTCTAGATGAACTACTCGTTGGATAGATTGATCCTTAAACTTCAAAATTATGTTATTAATCATGTGATTGGTATTTTAACCTAAATTTTGAATATTTTTTGAATTAATATATCTATTTTTTTAATATAAAATGTATAGGATTTAATTGTGTCCGAAGTGGGACGTTGTCGCTTCAAAAGTGGTCGCCCTGTAATCTAGCTACTACAATCAGATTTAAGGTGTCCGTGTATGACTGGAACTAAACTAGCTTAAGGGACTTTGTCACTAGAACCAACTTAATTTGCAGACTTTGTTAGCCTAATTATCTAGTTGGTTAACCATTAGACACCTAAGCACCTTAATTAAATGCTTGGAAGCCAACTCACCCCTAAACCTAATCAAACCACCACTGGTCCCATGACTCACCCAATACTCACCCAATTACTTTACACTTTGTTAAATTGGTTTGAGACACTTGTAACCTTAATTTATGGGAATGAAAAGAAAGTATATATGTTAGTAAAATGGGAAGATGGCTTAAAATTTTAGCCAAAACCGTAGCACCCAAAGGAAGAGAGAAAAACCAACTGTGAGAAAAGGGAGAGAAAGTCATGGCAAGGAAAGAGAGAAAAAGAAAAGAAAGGAAAAGAAGGAAAGAAAAAAAGGGAAAATGTAGGGAAAAATCCTAATCAAATCTAACAGAGTAAGTGGGTTTCTTTAGCTCTTTATTCCATTCAATTGATGTTATTGCAATTGGTTAAGCTTGTGTTTATGTTGTGATGTGTTTTATTAGCTTGATTGTGTTGGTTAGGTTGTTCGATGATTGGTAATTGTTGTGGTTTGATTATGATGGTTAGTTGTATGGTTATTTGTTAATGTGTTGGAAGTTTTGTATCTAGCTATATCCATGTATGGATGGGTGTGGCTAATGGAACTTGGTTGATCGAAACTTGGTGGGTGAATTTGGGATTTGTATGGACTTGAATAAAATGGAGTAGGAAGGAAAGAAAAAATGAAATTTTAAGGTTTTCCTCAAGTCATATTTAGACAAGAATGGTGAAAATGGACTTCCTTTGGTATTTAAGACTTGGTTTAGTTAGTTTTTCAAAAAGAAATGAAAAGAGAAGTCATATAAAAACAAAGATAAATTCTTTGCCAATTTAGGGACCATTCGGCCAAGCTTGGAAAAAATGGGGCTTATGGGTTCCACTAAATGAATTGGGTAAATACTAATTCAGTTAGGCCCTAAATAAGGATAAAAATAACATTAGAAAGGTAAGATCATGAAGTGAAACCAAAAATTTGACTTAACATTATTAGGAGCCTAACTCACCCAAAAGTGTTAAATTCGAGAGAAAAGCGTAGGTTACATCATAATATGTTTTAATTATTTCAAAATGGAAAAAATCACATACCTCGAATGTAGAACGAATTAATTTCTAAACATACCAAATTAAGCATAAGGAAAATATCTTGGTGCGAATTAAAGTCATAGCTCAGCAAGTATCAATCGTCGACGTTTAAACCTAATTAGGTGAACGTTGTGATGAAATGAAGATATGACCCTATATGGCATAGATATCGATGATGGAATAATGGTGTAAGGTTTGGTACCCCAGTATCCTTAATGTGGTAATCATAACATCACATGTATCATGTATATGTCTCGGGGATGGATTGAGAAATGATCAATTAGCTAAAAAGTGGGTTATATAAATAGGTCCAATAACCTAATAGGAATAAATGGATATTAGCAATCTAACCGTATGCGTACTCTAAGTTGTGTGCTCGTATTGTTAGATGATGGACTCTCGCCAACGATGGCTACAACGAGGGATAATTTCATTATTACTAGAACGTGATTTGATAATCGCCCGGATTAAAAATAGAGTAGAGTTGCTAATACCTGTGGTACTCGAATTAAAATTGATGAGTATGGTGGGAAGTTATAAAAGCATTGCATATCACGTGTATCACCCCACTTGCCGAGCTTCGGCTTACCTCATTGTTATTTGCATGTTATAGTAGGTAGTGGTGACCATAATACCGATAAGGATGTTGTCGGATCCTTCAAAAAGGCTCATACGTGACACAAACATACCAAAGTTTATTTTGATTGAAATTTTAGATTGGGGTATCGATAGACATTTTGATGGTATTATAAATAAATTATAATTTCTTTCATTGTGAATATTTTTTTCATATTATTTGTATTGTACATATTTCAATATGTAATATGTTGTTACGATACTAGCATGTACGTAGTAGGATTTAAGTTGGGTTGAACATGTCGCCGTGACGCTCTCCTTGCTTGGCCACTCCTTTTAGGTAGTTAGCAAGTGGGCCGAGGAGGGGTGCCATAGAGTGTGGGAGAGAGTAGAGAGGAAAAGTGAGGAAGGAAGAAAGAGGGAGAGAGCGAGATGGAGAGAAGGAGAAAGGGAGAAAAGAGAGAGAGAGAGGGAGAGAGATAGAGAGATTGAGAGATAGGGAAAGAGGTAGATAGAGATAGGAAAAGGTAGAGAGATGGGGAAAGAGGGGGAGAGAGGGAAAAAGAGTGGAGAGGGGGAGAATGGGAGATATTAGGAGAGAGGGATAGAGAGGGAGATCGAGGTAGAGAGGGGAGAGAAGGATAGAGAAGAGGGAGAGTAAAAGAGAGGTAGAGATAGAGAGAGTAAGGGAGAGAGGGAGAGAGGGGGAAGAGAGTGATAAAGGGAAGATAGGAGGAGTGAGAGAGAGGGAGAAAGAAAGAGTGACAAAGGGTGAGACAAGGGGAGATAGAGGGAGATGGGGAGAGAAAAGAAGAGAGAGATAGATTGTGAAAGAAAGTGAGAGAGAAGGAAGGCGAGAAGGAGGGAGAAGAAGGAGGAGAGAGACGGGGGAGAAGGAAAGGGAGAGAGAGGGATAGAGGGAGAGAGACAAGGGGAGAGGGAAGGTGAGAGAGAGGGAGTGAAAGAGAGTCGGAGAGATAGAGGGAGTGAGATAGGGAGAGACATATAGAGAGAGTGAGAGATGGAGAAGGGAGAGAGAGAGAGAGAGAAGGAGAGAGGATGGAGAGAGAGGGAGCGAAGGAGAGAGGATGGAGAGAGAGGGAGAGGGAGGGTAAGGGAGAGAGCAAGAGAGAGAGAGAGAGAAAGATAGAGGAAGAGAGGGAGACAGAAAGCGAGGGAGATAGGTAGTGATAGGGAGAGAGTGAGGGAGAGAGGGAGTGAGGGAGAGAAAGAGTGAGAGGGAAAGAGAGGGAGAGGGAGAGCGGAAGAGGGGGAGGGGGAGAGAGGAGAGAGGAGAGAGGGAGAAAGAAGAGAGATGAGAGAGGGAGAGAAAGGGAGAAAGAGGGAGAAAGGAAGAAAGAGAGAAAAAAGGGAGAGAGGGAGTAAGAGAGAGGGAGCAAGAGAGGCGGACTGGAGAGGAAGAGTGAATGAGAGAGAGACAGAGAGTAAAAGCGAGGGAAAGAGAGAAGGAGAGAGAGATAGAGAGCAAAAGCGAGGAAAAGAGAGAAAGAGAGAAGGGAAAGGAGTAAAGGAGAGAGAGATGAAGATAGAGGGAGAGAGTGATTAAAGGTGAGGGAGAGAGAGGGAGAGAGAGAGAGAGCAAGAGACAGCAAGAGAGATGGATAGAAGGTGAGAGAGGGGAAAAGAGAATGAGAAATAATGTGAGAGAGGGTAGGAGAGAAAGAAAGTGAGAGAGGGAGGGGAGAGAGAGTAAAAAGGGAGAGAGAGGGCGAGAGAATGGGAGATAGAGGGGAGAGAAAGATGGAGAGAGGGAATGAGAGAGAGAGAGAGACACGAGAGGGTAGGATATAGAGAGAGAGATAGGGAGAGACAAAGGGAGTGAGGGAGAGGGAAAGGGAGAGAGAGAGAGGAAGAGTAAGGGGAGGGAGAGAGAGAGTAGGAGAGTGGGAGAGGGAGAGAGAGAGTAGGAGAGTGGGAGAGGGGAAGAGTAAGGGAGAGAGATGGGTAGAGAAAGGGAGAAAGAGTGAGGGAGGGCGAGAGAGAGAGAAGGGGAGAGAAGGAGCGGGGAAGGGAGAGAGGGAGACAAAGAGAGGGAGAGTGAAGCAAGAGAGAGAGAGAGTAGGAGAGGGAGAGAAAAGGAGAGAGAAGGTGAGAGGGAGAGAGGGGAGAGACAAAGATAAAGAGGAGTATAGGGAGAGAGAGGGAGAGAGAGTTTAGGAGTGAGAGATAGAGATAAAAGGGAGTGATAAAGAGAGAGAGAAAAGAAAAGAGTGGGAGAGAAAGGATGGAAGAGAGAGGGAGAAAGAGGAGAGAGAGGAAGAGAGGGAGAGAGAGAGGGAGAGGAAGAGAAGGATATAAGGAGTGAAAGAGAGTAGGAGAGAGAGAAAAGGGAGTGACATACCTCTCTCTCTCACCCTCCCCTCTCCCTCTCTCTCTCCCTCTCTCTATCTCCCTTGGTATTTCTCCCTCTCCATCCTCCCTTTTTTTATGTCTCTCTCCTCTCCATCCATCCTTTTGTCTTTATTTCTCTCCCTCTCTTGCATTTACCCTCTCTCCCTCTCTTTCTTACCGTATGTCCCTCTCTCCCTTTCTCATTCTCTCTCTCACTCTCCCTACCTCCCTTTCTCTCACTTTTCCACCCTAATCTCTCTCTTCCTCTCTATCTCTCTCTTTTCTCCCTTTATCGCTCTCTCCCTCCCTCTCTCTATATCTCTATCTATCTCTACCCTCCTCTCTCCTTTTCTCTTCCCTCTCTCTCCCTCTCCCTATACCTCTCACTCTTTCTCCTTCTCTAGCTCTCTCCCTTCCTCTCTCTCCCCCTCTTTCCCTCCCACTCTCTCCCTCTCTCTCCCCCTCTCTCCCTCTCTCTCCTTTTCTCCCTCGCTCTTCCTCTCACTCTCTCTTGATCTCCCGCTCTCTACCTCCCTCTTCGTGTCTTTCACCCTCCCACTCTCTCTTTCCTTGTCTCTTTCTTCCTCTCCTAACCTCTTTTTCTCTCTCTCGCTCTCTTTGTCTCTCAATCGCTCTCCCTTCCTCTCTCACCCTCAACCTCTCCTCCTTTATCTCTCACTCTTCCCTCACTCTCTTTTTCTCTCTCCTCTCTCCCCGTCTCTACCCCCTCTCTATCCCTCTCTCCCCTCTCCCTCTCTTTCTTCCCTCTTTCCCTTGCTCTCCCTCTTTCCTTTTATTTCTCTCTCTCATTTTCTCTTTCTCCCCTTCTCCCTCCTTATTTCTCTTCCTCTCTCCCACTCCCTCCTTTTCCCTCTCCCTCTCCACTCTCTCTTCCTCTCTTACTTTCTCTACATCTCTCTCCCTACCTTGCTTCCCCTCCCTCCCTCTCTATCCTTCTCTCCTACTATCCCTTTCTCTCTTCCCCTCCCTCTCTCATACTCTTTCTCTCTTCTCACTCCCCCTCTCTTTTCCTCTCTCCCTCTTTCTCCTCTCTCTCTCCCTCCCTCTCCCTTCTTCTACCCTTCTCTCTCCCTCCCCCTTTCCTTATCTTCTCTCTTTTTATCTCTCCATTTCTCTCTCTCTTCCGTCTTCTTCTACTCTCTTTTTTCTCTCTCTCTCTATGTCCCTCTTTCCCAACCTCTCCCTCTCCCTATCTCTCTCTCCCTCTCTCTATGTCCTTCTTTCCCAACCTGTCCCTCTCCCTATCTCTCTTTCCCTCACTTAATCTCTCCATATCTTTCCCTTTTTCCCACTTCCCTCTCTCCCCTTCTCTCTCCCTCTTTCCCACTCCCTCTCCCTCTCCCTCTCTCCCTCTCCCTCTCCCTCTCTATTCCTCTATCTCTCCCCTTCTCCCCTCTCTCTCTCTCTCCCTCTCTCCCAATCTCTCCCTCCCTCTTTATCCCTCCCTCCAACTCTTTCTATCTTTCTCTCTCTCTCCCCTCACTCTACTTCACTCACTCTCCCTCACTCTCTCTCTCTATCTCTCCCTCTATCTTTCCTTTTCTCCCTTGATTTCTTTATCCCTCTCTACTTCTCTCTATCTTTCTCTCTCTCTTCTCTCTCTTTCCATGTCTTTCCCTCCCATGCTCCCTCTCTCTTAACTCTCTCTCACTCTCTTCCTTTCTCTTCATCCCTCTCCCTCCCACTTACCACTCTCCCTCTTATTCCTTCCTATCTCTCACACTCTCTCCCTCTATCTCTATGTCCCTCTCTTTCTTGCTCTTTCAGTCTCCCTCCCACTCTTTCTCCTTCTGCTACTCTCTCTCTCACTCCCTCCTTCTCTATATCACTCTCTATCTCCTCCTCTCTCTCACTCTATCTCCTTCTCTCCCTTAATTTCTCCTTTTCTCTCTTCATTTCTCTCCCTCTCCCACTCTCTCTTCTTATCTTTTCTCTCTCTCTCCCTCTATCTCTCTTTTTTCCCTCTCCCTCCTTTTCCCTCTCTTTCTCTCCCCTCTCTCCCTCTATCTCTCTCTCCCGCTCTCTCATCCTCTACCTCTCCCTCTCTTTCTCTCTTTCTCTCAATATCTCTCTCCCTCTTCTCTCCCTCTCCCTCTCCTTCTCCCTTTGTATCTCCTCCCTCTCTCTCCTTCTTTTCCCTCTCCGTTCTCTCTCCTTCTCTCTCTCCCTCTCGTTTTCTCGTACTCTCTCCTTCTCTTTCTCCCTCTCTCCTCCTCCTTCACTCTCTATCTCTCCTCCTCTCTCCCCTTATTATTTCCTCTCCCTCCCTCCGTCCTTTCTATCCGCCTTTCTCTCTTGCACTCCTTCCTCTCTCTCTCCTTCTCTTTCTCTCTCCCTTTCTCCCCTCCATCCCTCTATCTCTTTCTCTCTCTTACTCTCTCTCCCCATCTATCATCCAATCTCTCACTCCCTCTCTCCTATCTCTCCCCACTCTCCCCTCTTTCTTCTTCTGCCCACCCTCTCTATCTCTTTCTTTTTCTTACCTTCTCGCTCTCTCTTCCTCTCTCTCGATCTCTCTCTCTCTCTAGTGCTCTCTCACTCTCTTAGTCTCTCTCCCTCTATCTTGCTCTCTCCCCTCTATCTTACTCCCTCTCCTCTCTTTTCCTCTCTCTTCGTGTCTCCCTCCCTTCCACTCTCTCCTTATCTTAACCTCTCTCCCTACCTCTTGCTCTCTCTCGCCCTTCTTCTCTCCCCCTCTCTCTCCCCCTCTCCCTCTCTCTTTCTCTACCCCTCTCTATCCTCTCTCTCCCCTCTCCCTCTATTTTTCTCTCTACTCTCTCTCTCCCTCTCTCATTCCCCCTCTCTACTCTCCCCTTCCATCATTATACCTCTCCCTCTCTCTTCCTCTCTCTCTTTCTCTTGATCTCCTTTGTTGCTTTCTCCCTCTCTCTCCCTCTCTCTCTTTCTCTTGCTCTCCTTTGTCGCTCTCTCCCTCTCCCTTTCTCTCTTTCTCCCTCTCCCTATCTATCTCCTTCTATCGCTCTTTTGCTCTCCCTCACCCTCTCTCCCTCTATCTTTATCTTCCTCTCCCCTCTTCTCTCTCTCTCTTTCTCTTAGTCCTTCCTCTCACTTTCTCTTTTTCTCTATCTCCCTTCCTTTCTCTCTCACCTACTCTCTACCCCTCATTTCCCTTTCTCGCACTCTCTCACCCTTACTCCCTCTCTCCCCTCTCTCTCGCTCTCTCACCCTTACTCTCTCCCTTTCCCTTCCTCCCTCTCTATCTCTCCCTCTCTCTTTCCTCTCTCTATCTCCCTCCCTCTTCCCTCTTTTTCCTCTCTCTCCCTTTCCCCTCTATTTCCTTCCCTTTCTCTCTTTATCTTTCTACCTCTATCTTTATCTCCCTTCTTCTCTCTCTTCCCCTTTCCCTCTCAACCTTTTCCTCTCTCTCTCTCTATTGCTCTCCCTTCCCCCTCTATTTGCCTCTCTCTCCCTATCCTTCTCACTCCTCCTCTCTCCTATCTTCCTCCCTCTCTCTCTCCCTTCCCTAATCTCTATCTCTCCCTCGCTCCCTCTTTATATGTCCCTCTCTCTTCCTATCACTCTCTCTCCCTCTCTCTCCCCCTCTCTCCCTCCTTCTCTCTCCCTTCCCCCTCTATTTCCTTCTCTCTCTTTTTATTTCTCTCCCTCTATTTTTATCTCCCTCCTTCTCTCTCTCCCCATCCGCCACTCTATCCCTTTCCCTCTCTATCCCTTTACTTCTCTCTCCCTTCCTTTCTCTTTCCCTCCCCTAATTCCCCTCTCGACACTCTATCCCTCCCCCTATCTCCCTTTCTACCTCCCTCCCTCCCTCCCTCTATCTCTCTCTCCCACTCTCTCCTACTCTATCTCTACCCTTCTCACTTCTTCACTTTCTCTCTCTTCCTCTTTCTTTCCTTCTCTCACTTTCTTTATCCCTATCCTTTCCTCTTTTTCTCTCACCCATTCTTCTCATCTCTCAATCTCTCTCCCTCTCTCTCTTACCCTTAACCTCTCACCCTCTATCTCTTGCTCTCTCCTTTACTCGTCTCTATTTCTCTCTCCTCTCTCCCACTCTCTATCCCTCTCTCTCCCCTTCCTTCTCTTTTCCTCCTTTTTCCTTCGCTCTCCCTCTCTCTTTATATTTCTCTCTCCCTTCTCTCTACCTCTCTCACTCTCTCTCCTCTTTTCTCTCACCCTCTCTTACATTCTCTCCCTCTCTCTCCCTTTCTCTCCCTCCCTCTCTATCCCTCTCTCCCTCCCTCTCTATCCCTCTCTCCCACTCTCCCTTACTCTCTCTCCCCTTCCTCCTTTGCACTCTATCCCTCTTTCCTTCTCTCTCCCTCTTTATGTCCATCTTTCCCACCCTCTCCCTCTCACTATCTCTCTCCCCCTCTCTCAAACTCTTTTTATCATTCCCTCTTTCGCATTCTCCATGTCTCCCATTCTCTCTATCCCTCTCTCTCATTCTCTTTATCCTTTTCTCTCCCTCTTCGTCTCTCTTTATCCTTTTATCTCTCCCCTTTTTCCCTCTCTCTCTCTCTCCCTCTCTCTACCTTCCTCTCTTTCCTTCTCTCCTTTCCTCTTTCTCTCCCCCCTTAGTCTCCTTCTCTTTTCCCTTTCTCCCTTGATTTCTTTATCTCTCTCTCCTTCTCTCTCTTTTATCTCCTATTTCCCTCCCTCTCCCTCTCTCCCCACTCACTCTCCCACTCTTATTTTCTCTCCATCCCACTTTACCACTCTCCCTCTTTTTTCCTTATCTCTCTCACACTCTCTCCCTTTATCTCTCTATCCTTCTTTTTGACTCTCCCTCCCATCCTTTCTCCCTCTCCTATTCTCTCACTCTGTCCCTCCCTCTCTATCTCTCTCTCCCTCTCCTCCTCTCTCTCCCTCCTCTCCCTCTCTCCCCTATCTCTTTGTCCCTCTTTTTATATCTCTTTCACTCACCCTCCCACTCCTTCTCCCTCTCCTACTTTCTCTTGCTCCCTCCCTCTCCTTCTCCTCTCTCCCCTTCCATCTATTTCTCTCTTTCTGTTTCCATTTCTCTCTCTTTCTCCGACTCTATCACCCTCTCTTTATCCATATCTCTCTTTTTTCCCTCTCCATCCCTCTACCTCAATCCCTCCCTCCACCTCTCAATCTCCCCTCTTCCCTCTTTGTCTCTCTCTCTCTTTCTCACTCCTCCTCTCTCCCTCTCTCCTTTTCACATCCTCTCTCTTACTCTCTCTATCTCTCCCTTCCTCTTTCCCTCTCTCTCTGCTTATCTCTCTTCCTCTCTATCCCTCCTCCCATCTTTTCTCCCTTTCCCTCTCTATCCTTTTGTTTTCTCCCTCTCTCTCCTCTTCTCCCTCTCTCCTTATCTCACCTCTCTCTCTCGCCCTTTCTCGTTTCCTCTCTCTCTTTTCCTATCTCTCCCACTCTAATCGTCACTCCATCCCTCCCCCTTTCCTTCAATCCCTCTCTACCTTTCCCTCTCTCTGTCTCTCCCTCTCCCTCTCTCTATCCCTCTCCGACTATCTCCTTTTCTCTCTCCCTCTCTCTACCTCTCTCTCATTTCCACTCTCCCTCCCTCTCTCCTCTCTCCACATCCCTCTCCCTCTCTCCCCCTTTCTCGTAGTCCCCATCTCATTCTCCCTCTCTTTAACCCTCTCTCTCTCTCCCTCTCTCCCTCTTCACTTTTCTTTCCCTCTCTCTCCTCCCTCCCCCTCTCTATCACTCCTTCTCCCTTCCTCTCTCTCTCTCCCTCTCTCTCCTGCTCCCTTTCTCTCCCTCTCTCTTTTCCCTCACTCCTCTCTCTCTCTCCATCTCTCTCCCTCTTCCTCTCCCATTCTCTTTCCCTCTCCCCTCCCTCTCTACCTTTCCCTCTAACTATCTCCATCCCTTTCTCTCTCCCTCTGTCTCTCAATCCCTTTTTTCCTCTCTCTCTTCCCTTTCCACTTCCTCTCCCTCTCTCTCTCATAATTCCCTCTCTGTCCCTCCCTCTCCCCCTCCTCCCTCTCTCCCTATCCCTCTCTCTCTTTCTCTTTCCCACTCTCTCCTTCTCTCCCTCTCTTTCTCTCTTCGTCTCTCTCCCTTTCTCTCTTTCTTTCTATCCCATTTTTCTTCTATCTTCCTCTTTATCCCTCTCCCTCTCTCCCCATCCCTCTCTCTCCTTATCCCTTCCTCTCTCCTTTTCTCTCATTCCTCTCTCTCTCTATCCCCGTCCTCTCTCTCCATCCGTCTCTCTTTCTCCCTTTCTCCTAGTCCCCATCTCGGTCTCCCTCTCTTTAACCCTCTCTCTCCCTCTCCCTCCGTCCCTCTTTGACCTTCTCTCTCCCTTTCCCTCTCTTCCTCTCTCTCCCTCCCTTTCCCCATTTCCCTCTCATTCTCTCTCTCCCTCTCTCCCTCTCTCCCTCCCCTCTCTATCACTCCTTCTCCCTCCCTCTCTCTCTCTTTCTCTCTCCTGCTCCCTTTCTCTCCCTCTCTCTTTTCCCTTACTCCTCTCTCTCTCAATCTCTCTCCCTCTTCCTCTCCTATTCTCTTTCCCTCTCCCCTCCCTCTTTACCTTTCCCCCTAACTATCTCCATCCCTCTCTCTCTCTCCCCCATCTCTCGAGTCCTTTTTTCCCTCTCCCTCTTCCCTTTCCACTCCTTCTCCCTCTCTCCCTCCCTCTCCACCCTCTCTCTCCTTCTCTTTCCCACTCTCCCCTTTTTATCTTTCTCTCTGTCTTATTTTTCTTCTAACTTCCTCTTTATCCCTCTCCCTCTTCCCTTCTCTCCCTCTCTCCTTATCCCTCCCTCTCGTCGCCTTCTCTCCCTCTCTTTATCTCTCTATCTCTCTCCCTCTCTCTCTCCTTCTTATTCTCTCTCTCCCTCTAACTCTCTTTACGTCTCTCTCCCTTTCATTCTCTCTCTCTGCTTCTCTCTCCCTCTCCCTCTTACTCTCTCCTTTCTTCTATCCCTATCTCCCCCTCTCCCTTCTTCTCTTCCTCTCCATCTCTCTCCTCCACTCTCCCCTCCCTCCCTCCCTCCCCCTCTCTACCTACTACCTCTTCCTCTTACTCCCTCTTTCTCCCTCTCTCTACCTCATTTCATTATTCTCTCTACCTATCTCTCTGTCCTTCTCTCCCTCTCTCTCCCTCTCCCACCATCCCTCCCTCCACCTTTTAGTCTCCCCTCTTTCCCTCTTTGTCTCTCTCTCTTTCTCGCTCCTCCTCTCTTCCTCTCTCCTTTTAACATCCTCTCTCTTACTCTCTCTATCTCTTCCTTCCTCTTTCCCTCTCTTTACTCATATCCTTTTCTCTCTATCCCTCTCTCCCACCTTTTCTCCCTCTCCCTCTCCCTCTCCTTGTTTTCTCCCTCTCTCTCCTCTTCTCCCTCTCTCCTTATCTCACCTCTCTCTCTCCCCTTCTCTTTTCTCTCTCTCTTTTCCTATCTCTCCTACTCTAATCCTCACTCCATCCCTCTTTGTTTCCTTCAATCCCTCTCTACCTTTCCCTCTCTCTATCTCTCGCTCCTCTTATCTCCCTTTATCTACTTGCCTCCCTCTCCCTCTCCCTCTCCCTCTCCCTCTCTCTCTCCCTTTTTCCTTATCTTTCTTTCTCTCTCCCCTCTCCCCTATTCTCTCTCCCTCTCTCTCATTTCCTCTCTCCCTCCCTCTCCCCTCTCTCTCATTCCTCTCCCTATCCCCCTCCTCTCTCTCCATGTCTCTCTATCTCTCTCCTTCTCTCTCCCTTTCTTCCAGTCCCTATCTCACTCTCACTCTCCCTCTCTTTGACCCCTCTCTCCCTCTTCCTCTTTCTCCCTCTCTCTTTTCCCTCTCTCCCTCTCTCTAACCCTCTCTCTACCTTTCCCTCTCTCCGACCCTCTCTCTACCTTTCCCTCTCTTCCTCTCTCTCCCTCCCTCTCTCCCTCTCCACTTTTCTTTCACTCTCTCTCTCCATTTCCCTCTTTCCCTCTCTCTCCCTTTCCCCCGCCTTTCCCTCCCTCTCTCCCTCTCCCTCTCTATCACTCTTTCTCCCTCCCTCTTTTTCTCCCCCTCTCTCCCTTTCTCTCCTACTCCCTTTCTCTCCCTCTTTCTTTTCCCTCACTCCTCTCTCTCTCCATCTCTCTCCCTCTTCCTCTCCCATACTCTTTCCCTCTCCCCCTCCCTCTCTACCTTTCCCTCTAACTATCTCCATTCCTCTCTCTCTCTCCCCATCTCTCAATCTAGTTTTCCCTCTCTCTCTCCCCTTTCCACTCTTTCTCCCTCTCTCTCTCACAATTCCCTCTTTGTTCCTCCCTCTCTCCCCCTCCCTTTATCTCCCTCTCTATAACATTGTCCCTCTCTCTTGCTCTCTTTCTTTCTTTATCTCCATCTCCCTCCCTTTCCCTCTCTCTCTCTCCTCCTTTCTCCCAATCTTTATCTCCCTCTCTTCCTCTCTTCCTCCCTCTCCTCCTCTATAAATTGCTCTCTCTCACTCTCTCTCTCCCTCCCTTCCTCCCTCCCTCTCTCCTTCCTCACCCTCTCCCTCTCTATCTCTCTATCATGCCTTTAAATTATCTATCTCCCTATCTCTCCCTTTTTCTCTCCTTCTCTCATCCCATTCTCCATCTACCTTCCTCTCTATCCCTCTCCCTCTACCCCTTCTCTCCCTCTCTCCCTCTCTACGTCTCTCCTTCTCCCTCTTTCTCTCTCCCTTCTCTTACTCTCTTTATCTCCCTATCTCTCTCCCTCCCTCCCTCTCTCTCCTTCTCTCTCCCTCTCTCTCCCTCTACCTCTCCCTCTCTCACCTTCTCTCTCTCCATCCCTCTCTCTCCTCTCTCCCTCTCGCTCCTTCCCTCCTTCTCTCCCTCTCTCTCCCTCTCCCTCCCTCACTTCTTTCTCTCTTTTCCATCTCCCACTTCTCTCCCGCTCCCTATCTCTCCTTCCATTCTCCCCTCTCTCCCCCTCTTTCTCCCCCTCTCTCCTACTCTCTCTCTCTCTCCCTCTCCCTCTTTCTCTCTCCTCTTTTTATCCCTCCCCCACTCTCTCTCTAACCCTCTTTCTCTCTCCATCTTTCTTCCCCCTCTTTCCCCCTCTCTCTCACCCTCTCTCTATCCCACTCTCTCTCACCCTTTCTCTATCTCTCTATCTCCATCTCTTTAACTCTCCCTCTCTTCCTCTCACTTCTTCGCTCCTTCACCCTCCTAACTTCTCTCTCCTATTTTCCCTCTCTCTCTCTCACTTACTTTCTCTCCTTCTTTGTCTCCCTCTCTCTCTCCCATCCCCCTTCCTCTCACTATCATCCTCTTTGTCTTTTCCCTTTTTCCTCTCCCTTTATCTCTATCTTTCTCTATCGCTTTTTTTCTCGTCCCTCTTCCTCCCTCTTTTTCCCACCTGCTCTCTTACTCCTTCCTTTCCCTTATTTCCCTCACCCTTTCACTCTCCCCTTCTCTCTCTCTTCTCCCCCTTTCACTCTCCCACCTCTCTCTCCCTTTCTCTCTCCTTCTCTCGACCCTCTATCTACCCTTTCTTCCCCTCCCTTTCTCTCTCTATCTCTCCCTCTCTCCCTCTATCTCTCCCTCACCCTTTCCCCGTCTCTTACTCCCTTCCACCTATCTCCCCGCTCTCACACTTTATCCCTTTCTTTGTCTCCCTATATCCATCTCTCCATCTCTCTTCTCCCTCACCATCCCATTCCCTCTCTCCCTCTCCCTATCCTAGTCCCTCTTTTTCTCCCTTTTTTTCCTAACCCTAAGGAGAAGCGAAAAAACCATGGACCTAAATATGGGCTGATTATTTTGTTAGATTAATATCCAACAACATTGGACTTGGACTTTATTAAGCCCATTTTATATATCTTAATTGAACCAGCACATTAGTATAATTAAATACTATAATCCAGAATGTATCCTAGTCTCACTAGGAATCTTAACCTAACAAGGAATCCTAATCCAATTAGGAGTCTTAACTTGACTAAGAATCCTAATCCAATTAGGAATCTTAACCCGACTAGGAATCCTAATCCAATTAAGACTTTCGATCATACTCCAATTTTGAGTTCTCTTTATATGTGGCCCTATAGGTTTTTATCACATTGGTAGTGATCTTAAAACCATAATTTAGAATCACAAATAGTGAGCGGCATCTAGCAATACATCACTACTACCCAAGTAATAAGAATGTCGGTGATTTGAAATAACCTTGTTCGTGACATATGTTACCATGTAGTCTAGTCCCTTTGTCCTAGATGTCTAGATTAAACATGAGACATGGAATGTGTCATCATCATATAATTTAATCTTAGTGTTTCCGGATGCATGAGTTGACTACTCTAAACAAATGAGATCAATACCTCATATCAATTCATTTGAGCATGGCCATGCATTTCACAATCTCACTTAATCAAGGGGCCTATAGACATCACTCCTATTGTATAGGAGGGAAAAATCAAATTTACATCACTCATATCCCTCTACATGATTCATGGTATATCCAATAACCAACTTTATAGTCCATCCTATTACGGATGATGTTTGATGGTATCAAAATATATGATTTTTCATGTAGGGAGCTACGGTGACTTCAAGTAGAAGGATCACATACACCACACTCACAACGAGGCCAATGTATGACACTCATATAACAATCCACATTGATCTTATGGTGAATCATTCTAGTACATGTACCTATGTCTTGACATCATATTCATACCACATTGTTATCGATCAATACAATACCAATCTCTACGCTTTATTGTAGCCCCTTTAATATATCCACCATAAAACATTTAATCGGGACATTCAAGAATATTGATATTCTTGAGACTTTATCATGTTCCTTTAATAAAACACAGAAATAAATAAACATGATAAATGGAATGCCTTATATATATTAACATGATAAGTGTATGTTAGTACAGCCAAACTATGATTGGCTTCTAGAGCATACACTAACACTCTTTCCCCTTCTCTCTCCCTCTCTCCCTCTCCCCTCTCTATCTCATACTCTCCCTCTCTCTTGCCTTCTCCCTCTCTCTATCACTCTCTCCCTCTCTCTCCCTCCTTCTCTCCCCCTCTCTTCCTCTCTCTCTCGCTCTCTATCCCTCTCCTTGTCTCCCTCTCTCTCTCCCTCCTCATCTCTCCTTCCCTTTATCTTCCTCTCCCTCTCCTCTCTCTCTCTCTCTCCTCTCCTTCTCTCCTTCTCTCTCACTCACCCTTTCTCTATATGCCTCTTCCTCTCTCACTCCCTCTCTCTATCCCTCTCTTTCTCTCTCTCCCTCTCTACCTATCCCTCTCCTTCTCCCACTCTCCTATTCCATCACTCTCTCTCCCTCTCTCCCAACCTCTCACCTCCCTCTTCTCGCTCTCTCTCTCAATCTCTCTTTCTTCCTACTCTCTTCCTCTTTTTTCTATCTCTCTCCCTCTCTCTCATCATATCTCTCTTTACCTCTTTCTACCTTTTCCACTTTCTCTTCCTCTTTTTCCCCTCTCTTTGCCTCCTTTTCTCCCTCTTTCTCTCTCTCTCTTTCTCTCTCTATTAATCTCTCTCACCCTCTCTCCTTCTTTCTCTCTCTCACACTTTTTCTTCTTTCTCTCTCTCTTTTTCCCTCTAACTCTCTCTCTATCTTTATTTCTTTGTCTTTCTCTCTTACCCTTTATATTTCTCTCTCCTTCTCTCTCTTTATATTGCTCCCTCATTTTCCCTCCCTCTCCCTCTTCTTCTCTCTCCCACTCTCTCCCTCACTCTCTCTCCCTATCTCCCTCTCTATTTATCTCCTTCTCCCTCTTCATCATTCTCTCTTGCATACCCTCCCTCTCTCCTTATCTCTCCCTCCCTCCTTCTCTCCCCCTCATCTCCCTCTCTCTATCTCTCTCTATAATTCTTTCTCTCTCTCTCTCTCTCACTACTCCCTCTCTCTAGCTTCTCTTTCCCTCTATCTCTCTCCCTTCTCTCTCTCCTTCTTTATCACTCTCTCTCCCTTTATTCATCTCTCTCTCCTCCTCTCCCTCTTTCTCTTCTCAATCTCTCTTCCTCCCTCCCTCCTTCTCCCTCTCTCTATCCCTCTCTCCCCTCCTTTTACCCTTCTCCCTTTACCTTTCTCTCTTACTCTCTCTCTTCCCCTCCTCTCCCTATTTATCCCACTCCCTCTCTCCCTCTTTTTCTCTCCTTCTCTCTCTCCCTCTCTCCCTCTTTCTTTTTCCTTCTATTTCTCTCTCCCTCTCTCTTCCACTCTCCCTTCTCTCTCGCCCATTCTCTTTCACCCTCCCACTCTCTCTCTCACTCTCTCCATCCCTCCCCTCTCCCTCTCCTTCTCTCTCTCCCTCTCCCTTTACATCCTCTCCCTCCCTCTATCCCTCCCTTTCCCTCTCTTTCTCACTACCTCTCTCCCCCTCTCTCCTTCTATCTCTCTCACCGTCTTTCTAAGTCTATCCCCCTCTCCCTCTCCCTCTCCCTCTCCCTCCTTCTCTCCCTTACTCTCTCTCTATCTGTCTCCCTCTTTCTCTCTTTCCCTTTCTCTTGCTCTCTCACTCCCTTTCCCTCTCCCTCTCCCTTCCCTCTCTTTCCCTTTCCCTCTCCCTCTCCCTCTCCCTCCTTCTCTCCCTCACTCTCTCTCTATCTCTCTCCATCTTTCTCTCTTTCCCTTTCTCTTGCTCTCTCACTCTCTCTCCCTCTCCCTCTCTGCTTCCCTCTCTTTCCCTTTCCCTCTCCACTTCCCTCTCTTTCCCTCTCCCTCCCTTTCCCATACTCTCTCTTCTTCTCTTTCTCCCCACCCTCTCTCTTTTGCTCTATCTATCTCTTTCTCTCTCCCTCTTTCTTCCCACCTCTCTATCTCCCTCTCCCTCTCTCTTTTCCTCTCTTTCTCTTTACCTCTCTCTCTATTTTTCTCCATCTTGCTCTCTTGACCTCTAAAACTCAATCACTATCTCCCTCTACCTATCTCTTCATTTCTCTTCTTTCTTTCTCCCTCTCTCTTTCTATCTCTCTCTTTGTCACTCTCTTTCTCTCTCCCTTACCCTCTCTCACTCTCACTCTCTCCCCATTTTATCTCTCTCTCCCTCTCTCTTTCTCTCTCCCTCCTCTTTCCCTTTCTCCCTTTGTCTTTCTCTCCCTCCCTCTCTCTAATCTATCTCCCTCTCTACCTCCCTTTCTTTCCCTCTCCCTCTCTCTCCCCTCTCTTTCTCCCCCTCCTCTCTGTTCCTCTCTCCTTTCCCTCCCCATCTTATCCCTCTTTTCTCTCCCTCTCACCTTCTCTCTCCTATTTCTCTCTCCCTCTCACCTTCTCTCTCCATCTCTCTCTTACTCTCCATCTCTCTCTGCCTCTATCCCTCTCTCTCCCCCTACCTCCCTTCCTCTCCCTCTCTCTCCCTCCCCCTCTCCCTTTCTCTCCTCTCTCACTCTCCTCCTGTCTCTCTCTTCCTCCCTTTCTCTCTCTCCCATCTCGTCTCCCCCTCCTCCTCCCCTTATCTTTTCCTCTCTCTCTCTTCTTATCTCCCTCTCTATCCTTTCCTCTCTCTCCCTCTCCCATCTCGTCTCTCCCTCCCTTCCCTTTTCTTTTCCTCTCTCTTTTTATCTCCCTCTCTATCCTTCCCTCTCTCTCTCTTAATCCTCTCTCCCTTCATTTCTTATTATCCATATCCCTCCTACTCTCCCTCTCTCTCCCTCTCTCTTCCCCTCTCTCTCTCTCACCTTCTCTCTCCCCCTCTCTCCTACTCTCTATCTCTCTCTCCTTCTCTCCCTCTCTCCCTCCCTCTCTCTTCCTTTCTCTCCCTCTTCCTCCCCCTCTCTCCCTTTTCTCCTCTCTCACTCACCCCCTGCCTCTCTCTTCTCCCTCTATCTCCCTCTCCCATCTCGTCTCTCCCTTCCCCTCCCTTCTCTTTTCCTCTCTCGCTCTTCTTATCTCCCTCTCTATCCTTCCTTCTCTCTCCCTCTCCCATTTCGTCTCTCCCTCCCCCTCCCTTTCTCTTTTCTTCTCTCTCTTCTTATCTCCCTCTTTATCTTTCACACTCTCTCTTTCAATCCTCTTTCTCCCTCTCGTTTCTCACTATCCATATCCCTCCTATTCTCCCTCTCTCTCTACCTCTCTCTTCCTTTCCCTCTCTCTCCCTCTCTCTTCCCCTCTCCCTCCCTCTCTCTTACCCTCTCTCCCTCTCTCTTACTCTCTATCTCTCTCTCCCTCTCTCCCCCTCCCTTCCTCCCTCTCTCTCCCTTTCTCTCCCTCTCATTCCCCCTCTCTCCCTCTCCCCCGCCTCTCTTTTCCTCCCTCTCTCTCCTCTCCCATCTCGTCTCTCCCTCCCCCTCCCCTTCTCTTTTCCTCTCCCTCTCTTCTTATCTCCCTCTTTATCCTTCCCTCTCTCCTTCTCCCATCTCGTCTCTCCTTCCCCCTCCCCTTCTCTTTTCCACTCTCTCTCTTTTCATCTCCCTCTCTATCCTTCCCTCTCTCTCCCTCCATTTCTTATTATCCATATCCTTCCTACTCTCCCTCTTCCTTTCCCTCTCTCTTCCCCTCTCCCTCCCTCTCTCTCTCACCCTCTCTACCTCGCTCCCTCTCTCCCCTATCACCTTCTTGAGGGGATCATACATCCTATAGAGGTGCAAAATGAATAAAAACATTTCTCCATCTAAGGGGCCCAAGATCATACCATTGAATCATAAGATTACCTCCATCATATATACGTGAATAATAAGATAAAAGTAAAGGATTACCTCTTGTAGCACAGATCTAAATTCCTTTTCTTTGATTAGCTATCCAAGTGTCCAGCCTCTATTGATTATCCACGCAGACCCAAATATCCACAAAGAAGCACTTAAAATTGATGGGGTGCTATCTCCACCTTTTCTAATTAAGTTTTTCCACTAGAAATCAATCTCGAGCAATTTTGTGACAACTTTAAAAGAGAAGGTAAGAGTATTTCTTGCTAGGGTTTTTTTGGAGAAAACTATTTTCTCATTGTTTTTCCCTTTTGGCCGTGTGCCCCCTTTAGTTTGGAGGCTAGGCGAATTTTCTATTAGGTTTTGCCCTTGGTCGAAATTCTCTATTTTGTTATCTTTTTCTCTTTGCTGCCCTTCTCTTCCTATTTATAGGGGAGGAGTTTCCTTGTCCTTTAATGATAAGGAAAGTGGCATCCTTGAGTCCATAAAGGACTCTAAGTTGTTGCTTCCTTATCCTCTAAGGATAATGAGTTATTTTATATGTTGACTACTTGATGTTTATCTTTAAAACATTCATCCTTATTCAATAAGGTTGATGTTTATCCTTCCACCAAAATTAACTTAAGGCTTTTAATTAAACCCGATGGGCCAAAACTATTTTAACCTAATTAATTTATTTGGACTATCCAAATAAATATTCTTAGATTATTTTGGCGGAGTCCACATTGGAAAATAATTTTTCAAAATACCCTTTAACCTAAATTAGGAAACTCCTTTCCTTTTAGCTTCTTTTTTCCAAATTTGAAACTAACTTCCAAATTAGGAAACTGATTTCTAAAATAGAAAACTTCATTTTAGGAAACTTTTCTATTTTAGGAAACTTTTCCATTTTAGAAACTCTTTCCAAAATAGGAAACTTTCATAATTGGAAACTTTTTCCAATATATTTGCTTCTCATTTGTAATGTGAATACTTGACTTATGTGTGTGACTCAATAGGCTCCGAGATATATTGGCAATGTATCAAGAATAAAAGACTCCTCTTTCATCTCTTGATACATAAATCAAGATTGGTCTCTAGCAAGACATCATGACTACCCAATTCTTTAGGAGGATTAGTTAATCCATTATTACCTTTCACGAGCATGGTTACCATACAATTCGGTCCTCATGTCAACTTATCATATTATGATCTCAAACTTGGTTATTAGTCTTGTTTGATTATGATCACACAAGTTTTCTTCAATTCTCAAATGTCTTAGCTTGTAGAGTAAACCAACTATGCTCTATAGGTGTATTCCTACTATGGCCATAAATTTCTTAAGCAAACATTTATCGAAGTGTAATGGATAACTCCTTTAGCATACAAGGAATGACATGTCCTATCTTAGTCTGTACACGTATCTCCATTAGATTCCTAGTGCACCCAATGAATGGGTCCATCGGAAAGAGTGTCAAAGTGCATAAGTCCTCTAATGAGATAACCGTTATGACTTCAAGTCTAAGGACCATTTGTACCCATCTCGTATGAGATTCCCATAGACTCAAACCAAATGGGTTCTCACGGTGAGTCAAATCCGGTGACATGTTCTCGAATATAAATCACCTAAGTACTTGCTTTGGTATCACCATGCCAATAAGTGTGAGATATCCTACTGCTATCATATAGCATGAGCATAGCACTCACAAGTGTATCGACATATTGTCAATGCCCATTCTTGACGATGCTACGACTTGGGACATTTAATGATAATTTATGTGCATTAGTGTTTGTTTCACATATTTCGATCAATCACTATTGCAAATGTATATCATAAGGACTTCTATCTAATACTAAATTTATCAACATGTAAACATAAGAATTAATAGAATGACTTGTTTATTATTATTAAAATAAATAATACAATAACATATTAACATGAGCCCATCCAAACATGGTTAGATCTTGAGCACCAACACTAACAATTCTCTATCTCCCTATCTATCTCCCCTCTCCTCCTCTCCCTCCCTCCCTCCTCCCTCTTCCTCACTCCTTCTCTCATTCTCTCCCTCTTTCTCTCTCATCTCTACCTCTCTCACCCATTCTCCCTCTCCCTCCCTTCTACTCTCTCTACCTCACTCTCCCACTCACACCTTCTTCCCTCTCACTCTCTCCCTCTCTCTTCCCCTCTCTCTCATTGTCTCTCCCTTTCTTCCTCTCTCTCCCCTCCTTCTCTCCCTCCATCCCTCTCTACCCCTCTCTCTCCTCTCTCTCTTTATCTCTCTCTCTCCCCCTTTCTCCCTCTATCCTTCCCTCTATCTCCCTTCTTCTCTTCTTCCCCCTATCCCTTTTAACCGAGGTAGAGAGGGAGAGAGAAAGAGAGAAAGAAAGAAAGAGAGAGAAAGAGATAGGGAGAGAGAGAGAGGGGGATAGAGGGAGAGAAGGAGATAGAGAGAGGGGGAGGGAGAGATAAATAGAAGGGGAGGGAGAGAGGGAGTGAGAAGGAGCGAGAGAGGGAGAAGGAGAGAAAGAGAGTGAGAGAGGGAAAAGGAGATGGAAAGGGGATGAAAGAGAGAGAGGAGGAGAAGGAGAGGGGGATAGCAAGGGAAGAAGGGAGGGAAAGAAGGAGATAGGGAGAGAAGGAGACACGGGGAGAGAGATGAAGAGAGAAATAAAAAGTGGGAAAGGGAGGGAGAGAGACAAAGATAGGGAGAGAGAGAGTAAGAGAGGGAGAGAAGGGGAGAGAGGGACAAAGAGAGAAAGAAGGAGAGAGAGAGAGAGGGAAAGAGGGGGAGAGGGAGAGAGTGAAAGAGGGGGAGAGAGGAGTTTAGAGAGAGAGAGAGTGAGAACGAGAGAGAAAAGGAAAAGGAGAGAGGGAGAAGGAGATGGTGATTGTGAGAGAGGGATAGAGAGAGGATGAGAATGAGAGAGAGAGAGAGAGGAAGAGAGGGGAGAGGAAGAGAGGGAGAAAGAAGGAGAGAGAGAGGGAGAGGGGGAGAGAGTGAGAGAGATTAGAAGAGGAAGAGGGAAAGAGAGAGAGAGGCAAGGAGAGATATAGTGAGAGAGTGAGAAAGAGCAATAGGAGAGAGAGAGGTTAGGAGAAAGATGGAGAGAGAGATCAAGAGAGGGAGAGGTAGGGAGGGAAAGGGAGGGAGAGGGAGAGAGGGAGGGAGAGGGGAGAGAAAAAGAGAAAGAGAGGGAGATGGGGGAGAAGATGAGAGGGAGAGAGGGAAAGAGCAAAAGATAAAGGAAGAGAGTAAGATAGAGGGAGTAAGAAGGGGAGAGATAGGGAGAAAGAGGGAAAAAAGATGGAGAGGGGGAAAGAGATAAAGAGAGCGAGAGATAGCGATAGAGGGAGGGAGAGAGAAAAGAGGGGGAGATAGAGAAAGAGAGAGATAGAGAGGGAGAGAGAGGGAGAGGGAGAAAGGGAGTGAGGGAGATTAAGAGAGGAAGAGGGAGAGCGAGAAGGAGAGAGATTTGGAGTGAGAGAGTGAGAGAGAGCAAAGGGGAGAGAGAGAGGAAGAGGAATTTAGAGGAGGGAGAGATTGAGAGTGAGGGAGAGGGGGATAGAGGAAGAGAGAGGAGAGGAAGAGAGGGAAGGAGGGAGAGAGAGGGAGAGTGAGAGGGAAAGAAAAAGAAGGAAAGTGTGACACCCTATCCTCGGCCTACTTGCTAAATACCCAAAAAGAGTGGCTAGGCAAGGAGCACGTCACACCGACACGACCAATTTCCAAATTAACCTCAAATACATATGTGCTCATACATTAAGGGCTTATCATAGAATGAAACATATACAAGACAATTTAATAATAATATCAATACAGTGGAAGAAATTACAAAATTTATTTACAATACTATCAAATTGTTTACCGACACCCCAACCCCAAAATTATAGTTAAAAGAAATTTTGGTAAACTTAGGTCACACGTAAGCCTTTTTGGAGGACCCGGTAGCATCCATACTACTTTGACTCATTCCTGTCATATCATGAAACAACAATAAGGTGAGCCAAAGCTTAGTAATTAGGGTGATGCTCGTGATATACAATGAAATTTCTTTTTCCTAATCTACCCATCCATTTTAATCCAGGTACCCTAGGTATTAGCAAGATCGTGTGTTCCATCTCTCCATGATTGTATTATTACCTACTACTCTATTACTCTCTCTCTCACTAATCTCATTATCCCCTACTACTCATAACAAAATTATCCCTCATTGTAGCACACGATTAACGAAATTATCCCTCACTTAATAGTGTTAGTAATATAACGCGTACATGGTTTTAATGCTATTACCCATTCCATTCAATTCGGTTACCAAACCGCATTATCTCACGACCGAATGATTTTTTTGAATTTCCTACCACCTCCGAATGAACGTGATGCACATGATATTATGTTTAACACATTTAACTAATTACGCTATCAACATTTCTTCTCGGTCCATTCCCGTGTCCCAATGCACACTTGGAACTTCATAAGCTGTTTCATGTACCATTCAAAGTATTCTAAACGAGAACACAAATCCTATTCATTGGTATCAATCATTGCATAAATCTACTTCATACTTACGAGTTTTCCTTCTCGTGTACCTAGCAAGTCTAGGCTTAGATTTTCTATGTATTACTTAGTTTACAAGACCGATTAATCCTAAGGATAAATGTGTGACATACTTAAGCTAAACTCTTGTTTAATCCGAACATTTAATCTTAGAAGTCAAGGTTGGCTCGGAATGGGTCTAGATCTTAATCTCGATTTTTCTTGAATTCTCTATTTTTTTTCTATTACTCCATTTATATCTCTTATAATAATTGGTCTCTATTGAGTTCACCTTTAATTCTTGATCTCTAATTACACAAAAGGATTCATTGTTAATCATTTTCTTTTCTACGCCGATTGGTCCCAACATGAGCAAGAAATTGTTTTTCCCTTTCTAGGTCAATTCCTTTTATACTAACTTGCCAATGACTTACCAAACCATACTTTAGAAGGGTTACCAAGGAGATCTAAACCTTAAGGTCCATAAAAGAAACCAAATTTAGCCATCAAATATCCAATTTACCTAATGAATTCCAAAACCCTATTTTTCTTTTAGTTAGGCCGAATGGGTTCTTAAGATGACCATGGATTGGTTTTTATCTAGTGAATTTATTTCCATCCTAAACTATTAACCCATTCCTAATTGAGTTACCATGATATTCTAGGCCATTAATTTCCCTAAATGATCCATTCTTTTCCAATTTTTCCTACTTGGCCGAATGGTTTTAACCTAGGGCAACTCTAAAAGTACATTCCTTTCCTTTTCAAGTCATGCTCACCAAATCTAGTTTGGCTCTAACCAATTCGGTCCATACACTTTTCTTTTGTTTTTATTTCCAAACCATCCACACATTTAAACATATCAAACAAAACTTTGCATCACAACACAAACACATAGATCCATCACAATTTGCTAAACCCTAACACCAACACAAACAACCATAGCAAACCATTGAAAATTATTACAAACCCATGTAATAAGCACTTAAAAAAATAACTCAAGACATAAAATAACTATAAATGGAACCTACTTACTTTGCTTGAATTTCCTAAAGGTTTTTCAGGCTTTTTCCTTCTTTTTTTCTTTCTTCTTTCTTTTTCTTTTTCCTTTCCTCTTCCTCTCTTTCCTTACTCGTTTTTCTCTCCCTTTTATGTAGCTATGGGCTACCTAAAATTTTCTTCCATTCTCACTTAGTATATATATATATATATATATATATATATACATGCTTAAAATATAAGTATAATTAAGTGTACAAATGTCTTAATTTAATTTGAGAGAGTAGAAAGCTATTGGTGAGTCAAGAGAGAGAGAGTGGTGGGTTTGATGGGTTTAGGGTGAGCTGGCCTTAATTCATTAATTAAGGGGGCTTATGTGTCCTAACTAATTGGTTAGACTAACTAAACACTATAAATAATCTAGTTCAAGTAACTAAACATCCTTCCCTCTCACAATTGTTTTTGGAAATTCCTCACCTTAAACTCGAAATTCCTTCCCCCAAAAATATTCTAGCAAGTGATGCCTCTAACGCAGCTTTGTACTAAAATGGCCATAACTCTTTATAGATAGATCTAAAAATCACGAACGTTTACAGAGAGGTAGTAGACACATAGATGAATAATGTTAATTCATAATTATCCAAAAATCACTCTAAAGTCCTTAAATAAATCACATAAACTTTAGACGGAATATAGTCCTCAAAATACTAATTTCGCATATTTGATTTCTTTCATAATTAAACCATTAATCTCATGCACAATAACTTCAATTTAACATAAATCACACATTTCAAGCATTAATTTCTCATGGTGCAATGAGAATTATACTTAGATTTAATATATGCTTATATATAAATATTCTAATACGTATTGCTTTATGGTTAAGGATTTTTTTTTTACAGGGGTTACAATTTTCCCCTCCTTAAAAGAAATTTCATCCTCGAAATTGACTCATACAAATAGTTCCGGGTATTTCTCTCTCATTTCTTCTTTCCGTTCCCAAGTCATTTCCTCGAGGTCATGATTTTCTCACAAAACTTTAACTAGACTAATCTCCTTATTCCTTAGTTGTCTAACCCGCCTATCGAGAATCTAAACCGATTTTTCCTCATAGGTTAAGTCCGGGGTCGGGTTTGGTGGCTCTGTCTCCAAAATTCGGCTAGGCTCTCTAACACAATTTCTTAGCATAGACACATGAAACATATTATGCACTCCTGCTAAGGATGGCGGCAGCATTAGGAGATAGGCCTTATCGCCTACTCGGTTTAGTATTTCAAATCGTCCAATGTATCCCGGACTTAACTTTCCCTCTTTCCCAAATCATAGTATGCCCTTCATTGGTGAAAAGTTTAAGAATACATAGCCATCGACTATAAACTTTAGATCCTTCCTCCTTTTATCGACGTAGCTTTTCCGTTTACTCTAACTATTTTCATCCGTTGGTGGATCTTATCCACCACTTCAACCATTTGTTGCACCAACTCTAGTCCTAACAACTTCCTTTCCCCTATCTCATCCCAATGCATAGGAGATCTATACCGTCTCCCATATAAGGCTTCATAAGGAGCCATTCCAATTGAAGCTTAGTAACTATTGTTATATGTAAATTTAGCTAAGCATATCTATTTCTCTCATTTTCTAGACCAATTCGGAATGCATGCTTGGTAATATCTTCAAGAATCCGGATTATTCGCTTGGATTTTCATTCGGTTTGTAGATGATATGCGGTGCTTGAAGTGTAGCTTTGTCCCAATAGCCTTGTATAGACTTTTCCAAAATGCGGATGTGAACCTAGGATCTCGATCCGACACGATTGAGATCGAAATCCCATGTAGTCTTACAATTTCATCAAGATACAACTCGGGCATACTAGTTCGGATTGTAGGTGGTTTTAACCGAAAGAAAGTGCATTGATTTGGTCAATCTATCGATGATTACCCAAATGGCATCCGACCCCTTTTTCGATCTTGGCAATCCCATGGCGAAATCCATAGTTACATGCTCCCACTTTCACTCTAGAATTGCCAACAATTTTTATATTCTTGCGGGTCTTTGGTGTTTCAACTTCACTCGTTGATAGATTTGACACCTTACCACAAAATTAGCTATATCTTTCTTCATTCCAGCCCACAAATAACTTTGTCGTAGGTCCCGGTACATCTTTGTGCTTCACGGGTGTATTGAATAGGGAGTTGAGTGTGCTTCTTTTAATATCTCTACCTTCATATCCTCCAATGAAGGAACACATAACCTCCCTTTAAATCTAATTACACCTTTGTCATCTACCATAAAATTGGATCCCTTCTCTCGTCTCTATGTTTTTCTTTAATTCATTTAGTTTTTTATCCGTTTGTTGCCCCATCTAAATTCTTTCTTGTAGATTCGATTGGATTAATAAAGCTAATAAAATATTCTTATACCCCATCGAAACTATCTCTAAGTCCATCTTTTGTAGATCTCTCACTATAGATGATTGGATTACCCACATCATTGCTATTGATTTTCTACTTAAGGCATCGGTAACAATGTTAGCTTTTTCTTGGGTGTTAATTGATTATATAGTCATAATCCTTCACCAGCTCTAACCATCTTCTTTGTCTCATGTTCGGCTCCTTTTGTGTGAGGATATATCGGAAGCTTTTATGATCCATATATACTCACACTTAGCCCTATATAAATAGTGTCTAGATTTTTAGGACAAAGACTACCATCACTAGTTCTAGATCATGCATCGGATAATTTTATTCATATTCCTTTAATTATCACGACGCATAGGTGACTACCTTTTCATTTTGCATCAACATCGCTCCTAGCCCATTCTTGGAAGCATCACTCGTAAACCACAAAATTTCCATCTTCGGATGGGATGGTTAGCATTGGGGCCGTGACTAACCTTTGCTTCAATTCTTGGAAGCTTTTCTCACAAGCATCCATCCATTAGAACTTAATACTCTTTTTCATCAAATTAGTAAGAGGCCTAGCTATCTTAGAGAAGCCCTCCATAAATCTTCGATAGTAACCCGCTAGCTCCAAGAAGCTTCGTACCTCCATCATATTCTTTAAGGTAGGCCGGTTCTAGATAGCCTCTACCTTCCTTGGATCTACCGCTATGCCTTCTTTTGTCACCACGTGACCTAGAAAAGCTACTCGTTCTAGCAAAAATTCACATTTCTTGAATTTGACGTATAGTCGTTGCTCCTTTAGTGTCCGCAAGGTGGCTTTTAGATGCTCCCTATGCTTCTCGTTACTTCAAGAGTAAACCGGGATATCATTGATGAATACGATGATAAACTTGTCTAGGCATTCTTTAAAAACTCAATTCATCAAGTCCATGAAAGCGGTTGGGGCGTTAGTCAATCCAAACGGCATTATTAGGAATTTGTAGTGGCCGTATCTTGTCCTAAACATCATCTTCTTCACATCTTCTAGTTTTACCCTCGGTTGGTGGTATCCCGATTGTAGATCTATTTTGGAGAACATCATCGCACTCAGTAATTGATCGATCAAATCATCAATCTAGGGTAACGAGTACTTATTGTTAATTGTCGGTCGGTTCAATTCTCGATAGTCAATGCATAGCCACGGACTACCGTCCTTCTTTTTCATGAAAAATACCGGAGCTCCCTAAGGTGAGGAACTAGGGCATATAAATCCCTTATCTAGTAAGTCTTGTAGCTACACCTTCAACTCTTTCAATTCAACAAGGTCCATTCTATAGGGAGTCTTAAAAATTGGAGTCGTGCCTAGCTCTAGATCAATCTCAAATTCTATCTCCCTCTCGGTGGCAACATAGTTAAATTTTTTAGAAATACATTTAAATACTCCCGCACGACTCTATATCGTCCGAGCTTCAACTTTCGCTCTATTTGGCTATCCACTACGTGTGCTAGATACCCCGTACATCCACTCCATGCGAGATGATTAGTATGGCTCAAAACTTCATATCGGCCTTAAACTCTAATGGATGATCTCCGGGTAGATCAAAAACTACTCTCCTCCCTCGATAATCAATGGTGGTACCATACCTCGTTAACCAATCCATTCCTAGAATCAAATCAAAATCTTGGAGGTCCAATACGATCAAATCAGCCTCCAAACTCCTATCCTCAATTTAGACCGGACACTTGCTTGACTAGGCTCATTGATTCCATAAATTCTCCGAAAGGGACTGCTATTAGATAGCCTATTGCAAATGTCTCATGTTTCACACCTAGGTTTTCTACTAATGTTTTCGATATGAATGAATGTGTGGCATCGGAATCAATTAAAACACAAGCGATCAAGCCAAGGATCCGGACATTATCGCATATTACTTGTCATGTCCCTCTTATCGACCTCTTCTTGGGTCACTATATAAACATATACGAGTACTATTCTCGATCCTAGTTTCTATGTTTGAGGATAGTTAGAGGCTATATGCCCTTGGTTGTGACGGACACAACGTGACCTTTAAATCTAGTCGGTACTTCCCGATATGAAATCTTTCACATTTATTGCATCGAGATCAATTACCCATTGTTAGCCTCGATTGATTCCTAGATAGTAGCCTCGGGGCATAAGGTGATGGTCCGGTAGCTTCGTGTATTTCCTAGACCTCTAGTTTGGTTGAAATTTCTAGGCAAAACTCATCTTTATGGTCCGGAGGAAGAGGCTCCAAGTCGAAATGATTGCCTCTTCTGCCGAACTTCCTTTGCAATTTCCTTCGCTCTACATCTATCGACATTGATTTATCTACCATTTTTGAAAAAGTGTTGATGGTAGACATTCGTACCATGCTTTAAACCCTTGCGCTCAACCTTGTTAAAAATTGATTCTTCTTCATGTTGTCGTCCCCTACAATGAATGGGACGAATTGACATCCTTGCTTTTATCTCCATATGTATTCACCTACGGACATTCCATCTTGCTTTAGCTCGAGGAATTCTTGAATTTTCATAACCCTTACATCTTCCTAAAGTATTTATTATAGAAGACCTCATTAAATTCTTCCTACGTTAAGGTAAGCGGGTCCACTATCAATCGTGCACTCTCTCACCATATGCGGGCATCCTTCATCAACATAAAAATGGCACATGATACTCGCTCATTATTGGTAAATTGTAAGTATTCGAAAATCACTTCTAATGGCTTAATCCATTCCTCCGCTATCATTGGGTTAACACCCTTGGAAAATTCATAAGGACTCATCTTATGAAACCTCTCCACCACGTCGAAGGTGGAGGTTATTGATGCATAACTAGGAGCTATCTTATTTGCTCTGCATGGTCTTGTTGTTGTTGTTGCATTGCTTGTTGTTATTGTTACATCATGTCCATCATGCGACTTAAAGCATCTTGTTGATTTCTATTATGATCATTGGAGGTCCCTTCACCTCCTCGCTCGTGTTAGCTCCTTTCTTGCCATGCTTGGACTTTGTTTATGCCATGTTATGCTCATGTTAGTTTTTGTATTAAAAACAATATATTCTGTAAATCATCCACTTACGCACGAAATTATAGATATTTATATATGAAGCATTTCATACACAACAGTATTTACAAGCACTTCTACCTTCTAAAAGTTAAGTTTTTTTTTTTGTGCTCTATTTACAATCAAAAGTGTACTTATTTACATCAAGAAATACACAACAAGTACTACATCGCGTGATAGCTATTACTATCTATCATGTCCAACCAATATATCGGATGTGTCGTGGGAAGGAGTGCTCGACCCTCCATTAGTCAATAACATCATTTGATGCAATACGTACTATCTCGAGAGCAAGGGGTAATGGTAGACACTAGCTATACATCGATCGAGTATGGGTCTACCTAACCTATATCAAAAGGAACGCTCAAACGAAATCTCGATAACAAAATTGACCTATCGGCCCTTTCCTAACCTCATCGAGCAATAACCGATCTCTCGATAAAAGAGTCCGACGTAGAGTTAGTTGTAGGAAATCCATATTACGTTACTACCGGAAAAAAGCATCAACAAATATTATTTGTTGAATTAGGTCATGCACTCGAGTGACGTGGGCTGTTATATCCTAATACGGGGTCATAGTTAGGCTATTTAGTTAAGCCCAATAGGTATCTAGGGTGGCTCGTTGTTGGCGCATCCTAGCGAGCACGGGGTGTACGAAATAAATATGACATGTACAACAATAATAATTATCGGTATTAATATTTCTAGAACACAATTATATACCCGCATGAAAATCATATAATAATCATTCACATTAAAAAAATCAAAAATCAAATTGTTAGTCATCGAGTATCACACCGGTCCTCGAGCTCGGGTGACACTTAAGGTTCAACCCGGTTAACTAAACCATAGCTATGGTACTACCCCGTGACGCCTCATCTCCGACCCACTTGCTAAATACCCAAAAGGAGTGGCTAGGCAAGAAGCGCATCATGCTAACATAACCAATTTCTAAATTAACCTCAAACACATACGTGTTCATACATTAAGGACTTATCATACAATGAAACACATGCAAGACAATTTACATAATATTAGCAATATAGTGAAAGAAGTTATAAAATTTATTTACAATACTATCAAACTATTTATTGACACCCCAACCCCAAGATTACGATCAAAAGAAATTTCGATACACTTGTGTCACACGTGAGCCTTTTTGGAGGACCTAGTAACGTCCTTGCTACTTTGACTCGTTCTTATCATAACATGAAAACAACAATGAGGTGAGCCAAAGCTCAATAAGTAGGGTGACGCTCGTGATATACAATAAAATTTTGTTTTCCATTCTAACCATCCATTTTAATTCGAGTATCCTAGGTATTAGCGAGATCGTGCATTCCATCTCTCGATGATCGTATTATCACCTATCGCTCTATTACTCTCTCTCGGTGATCTCATTATCACCTACTGCTCACAATGGAATTATCCCTCATTGTAGCACATGGTTAGTGAAATTATCCCTCACTTAATGGTGTTAGTAATAGAGCATGCACATGGTTTCATGCTATTACCCATTCCATTCAATTCGGTTACCAAATCGTGTTATCTCATGACTCAATGATTTTTCTCAATTTCATACCATCCTCGAATGCACGTGATGCATATGGTATTATATTTAATACATTCAACTAATTACGCTATTAGCATTTTCTTCTCCATCTATTTACATGTCCCAACGAACACTCGGGACTTCATAAGTGTTTCACGTACCATTCAAAGTATTCGAAACAAGAACATAAATCCCATTCATTGGTATCATTCATTGCATAAATCTACTTCGTACTTATGAGTTTTCCTTCTCATGTACCTAGCAAGTCTAGCTCGAATTTTCGGTGTATTAATTAGTTTACAAGATCGGTTAATCATAACGATTCACGTGTGACATACTTAAGCTAAAATCTTGTTTAATCTAAACCTTTAATCTTAGTAGTCGAGGTTGACTCATAATGGGTCTAGGTCTTAATCTCGATTTTTCTTGAATTCTCTTCTTTTTTTTTTCCATTACTCCATTTATATGTCTTATAATAATTGGTCTATATTTGAGTTCACCTTTAATTCTTTATCTCTAATTGCATAAAAGGATTCATTGTTAATCATTTTCTTTTCTAGGTCGATTAGTCCGAACATGAGCAAGAAATTATTTTTCCCTTTCTTGGTCAATTCCTTTTATACTAACTTATCAATGACTTACCAAACCATACTTTAGAAGGGTTACCAAGGAGATCTAAACCTTAAGGTCCACAAAAGAAACCAAATTTAGCCATCAAATATCCAATTTATCTAATGAAGTCCAAAACCTTATTTTTCTTTTAGTTAGGTCGAATGGGTTCTTAAGATGGCCATGGATTGCTTTTTATGTCTAGTGAATTTATTTTCACCCGAAACTATTAACCCATTCCTAATTGAATTACCATGATATTCTAGGCCCTTAATTTCCCCAAAAGATCGATTCTTTCCCAATTTCCCCACTTGGCCGAATGTTTTTAACCTAGGGCAACTCTAGAAGTGCATTCCTTTCCTTTTCAAGTCATGCTCACCAAATCTAGTTTGGCTCTAACCAATTCGGTCCATACCCTTTTCTTTTGTTTTTCTTTCCAAACCATCCACACATTTAAACACATCAAACAAACTTTGAATCACAAAACAAACACATAGATCCATCACAATTTTCCAAACCCTAACACCAACATAAACAACCATAGCAAACCATTGAAAATTATTACAAACCCATGAAAAAACACTAAAAAAATAACTTAAGACATAAAATAACTATAAATGGAACCTACTTACTTTTCTTGAATTTCCTAAAGATTGTTTAGGCTTTTCCCTTCTTTCTTTTCTTTCTTCTTTCTTTTTTTTCCTTTCCTCTTCCGCTCTTTCCTTATCGTTTTTATCTCCCTTTTGTGTAGCTACGGGCTGCCTAAAATTTTCTTCCATTCTCACTTAGTCTATACATATATACATGCTTAAAATATTAGTATAATTAAGTGTAGAAATGTCTTAATTTAATTTAGGAGAGTGGAAAGCTATTGGTGAGTCGAGAGAGAGAGTGGCGAGTTTGATGGGTTTAGGGTGAGCTGGCCTTAATTCATTAATTAAGGGAGATTATGTGTCCTAACTAATTGGTTAGACTAACTAAAAACTCTAACTAATCTAGTTCAAGTAACTAAACATCCCTCCCTCTCTCAATGGTTTTGGAAATTCCTTACCTTAAACTCGAAATTCCTTCCCCCAAAAATATTCTAGCAGATGATGCCTCTAAAGCGAGTCTATACTAAAATGGCCATAACACTTTATAAATAGATCTAAAAATCAAAAAAATTTATAGAGAACTAGTAGACACATAGATGAATAACGTTTATTCAAGTTTTACCCAAAAATGCTCTAAAGTCCTCAAATAAATCGCACAAAATTTAGACAGAATATAATCCTCAAAATATCGATTTTGCATATTTGATTTCCTTAATAATTAAACCATTATTCTCAACACAATAAATTTAATTTAACATAAATCACACATTTCAAGCATTAATTTCTCATGGTGTAATGAGAATTATACTTATATTTAATATATACATATATATAAATATTCTAATACGTATCGCTTTATGATTAAGGATTTTTTTTATGGGGGTTACAAAAAGGGAGAGAGAGGTAGAACGTAAGAAATGGAGATAAAGAGGGAGAGAGTGGAAGAGAGGGAGAGGGAGAAAGGGAAAGAGGGGCGAGAGGGAGGGATAAAGAAGGGGGAGAGAGAGGGAGTGAGAAGGAAAGAGAAGGAGAAGGAGAAGGAGAGAGGGAGAGGGAGTGAGAGTGAGAAAGAGGGGAGAGAGACATGGAGAGGTGGAGAGGAAGAAGAGGAGAGAGGTAGAGAGATGGAGGGAGGGAGGAAATGAGGGGAAGAGGGGAGATAGAGAGAGGGAGGGAAGGAGAGAGAGGGAGAACGAGAGAGGGGGTGAGAGGGAGAGTGTCAAGAGAAAGGGAGAAAGAGAGAGAGAGGGGGAAGAGAGATGAGGAAAGTGAAAGGGAGAGAGGGTGAGAGGGAGATAGAGAGTGAGAGAAATATAGAGAGAAAGAGAAAGAGGGAGAGACAACGAGGGAGGGAGAGAGCCAAAGAATGAGAAAGATAAAGAAGGAGAGAGGTAGAGAGGGCGAGGGAGAGAGAGAAAGGAAAGAGAGAGAGATAGAGAGAGAAAGAGGGAGAGGTGGAAGAGAGGAAGGGAAAAGGAAAGAGGAAGAGGGACGGAATACGTGAAAGGGGAGAGAGAGAGGCAGAGAGAGGGGGATGGAGAGAGATTGGGAGAGAGAGGAGGAATTAGAGAAAGAGAGGGAGAGAGAAGGAGAGCGAGAGGGCAAGATAGAGGAAGAGAGAGGGGTTAGGTGAGAAGGGGTGAGAGAGGGAGATGGGGAAGGGAGAGAGAGAGGGGGATAGAAAGGGAGAGAAAGGGTAGGAGAGTGAAGGAGAGTAATAGAGGGAGAGAGGAAGAAAGGGGCAGAGATAGAAAAAGGGAGGGAAAGAGATAGATAAAGAGGGTACGGGAGATGGAAAGAAGGAGAGAGAGAAAGAGATGGAGGGAGAGAGGAAGCGAGAGAGAGACATAGAAAGAGTAGAGGGAGAAGTAGATAGAGAGGGAGAGGGATAGAGGAAGAAGGAGAGAAATTGTGAGAGGGGAAGAGAGAGGAAGAGAGGTAGAGAGGGAGAGAGAGGGAGAGGGAGGTAGGGAGGGAGGGAGAGGGGGAAGGAGAGATTGAAAGAGGGAGAGAGGGAGAGATAGAAAGATAGAGAGAGGGAGAGAGGTAGAGGGAGAGAGAGTAAGAGGGGGAGAAAGAGAGTAGAGAGGGGTAAAGAAGAGAGAGAGAGGGAGAGAGGGAGAGGGAGAGAGAGAGAGAGGGAGATAATGGGAGATGAAGAGGGAGAGAGGGAGTGGGAGAAGGGGAGGAGGGAAAGGGATTTGAGTGAAAGAACGAGAGGAGAGAGAGAGGGAGAGTAAGAGAGGGGAAGAGAGAGTGTGAGAGAGAGATTAAAAGAGATGGAGAGAGAGATAGAGAGAAAGAGAGGGAGAGAGGGAGAAAGGAAGAGAGAGGGGGTAGAAAGGCAGGGGAAGAGAAAAAGGAGGGAGGGAGAGGGACAAAAGGAGAGAGGAGAGAGGGATAAGGAGAGAGGGAGAAAGGGAGAGAGGGGAAGAGAGAGTGAGGGAGAAAAGGAGAGAGGGGGAGAGAGAGTGAGGGAGGGAGAGGGAGAGAGGTTAAGAGAGGGAGATGAAGGAAGAGAGAAAAAGAGGGTAAGAGGAAGAGAGAGGGAGAGAAGGAGAGAGAAGGGGAGAGAGAGGGAGAGGGAGATGGAGAGGGAGAGGGAGATAGGGATAGAGAAAACATGAGATTAAGAGAGAAATATAGAGAGATAGGGAGAGGCGAAAGGGATTGAGGGAGAAAAAAGAGAGGGAAAGGGAGAGAGAATAGGAGAGAGGGTGTGAGGGAGGGAGAAAGAAAGAGAGAAAGAGAGAAAAGAAAAGAGAGGGAGAGAGGTAAGGAGAAATATAGGGAGGGAGAGTAGGACAGAGAAGAGAAGAGAGAAAGGGAGAGGGGGAAGGGGAGAAAGAGAGAGATAGAGGGAGGGAGAGAGGGAGGGAGAGAGAGAGGGAGAGAGGGAGAGTGGGATAAAGAGGGATAAAGAGTTAGAGGGAGAGAGTGAGAGAAAAGGAGATGGGGAAAGAGAGAGGGAAGGAGGAAAGGAGAGAAGGTGAGAGAGAAGAAAAGAGAGGGAGTAAGAGAGAAAGAGAGGGAGAGAGAAAGAGAGGGAGAGAAAGGAAGAGAGAGGGAAAATAGAAAGGGATAGAAAGGGAAAGATAGAGGGAGAGAGAGGGAAAAAAGGGAGAGAGATAGTGTAAGAGAGGAAGATAGAGAGAGGGAGAGAGGAGGAGACAGAGACAAAAGGAGGGAGAGAGTGAGAAAGGGAGAGAAGGGAGAAAGAGAGATAAAGAGGAGAGGTAGAGGGGGATAAAGAGGGAGAAGGAGAAAGGGATAAAGAGATAGAGAGGGAGAAAGGGAGAGAAGAAGAGAGGGAGAGGGAGAGAGATAGAGAGTGGGAGATGAAGAGGGAGATGAAGATGAAGATAATGGGAGAGAGATAGCAAGAGGAAGATGAAAAGAGTAAGGAAGATGAAGAGAGGGAGAGAGAATGGGGGAGAGAGATGGATACATGGAAAGGGAGAGAGGGAGATGAAGAAAGAGAGAGGGAGATGAAGGAGAGGAGAGAGAGATATATATATAGAGAGGGGGAGAGGGAGGAGAGCGAGAGGGAGAGAGAGAAAGAGAAAGAGAGCGATGGAGAGAGAGAGACAGAGAGGGGGAGAGGAAGGAGAGTGAGAAGGATAGAGAGAAAAGGAGAGAAAGAGAGGGAGAGGGAGAGATGGAGAGAGAGGGAGAGATAAAGAGAGTGAGCGAGAGCAAGAGAGGGAGAAAGAGGGAGATAGGCAAAGAAAGGAAAGGAGAGAGAGAGACCGAGAGGTAGAGAGTGAGAGGGAGAGAGAGAAGGAGAGGAAAAGAGCAAGAAAGAGAGAGGGAGGGAGAGAGAGGAAGGGTAGGAGAAAAAAGGGAAGAGGGAGAGAGGGAAAATGGGAGAGGGAGAGTTAAGGAGAAGGGGAGAGGGAGGGAGAGAGAGAGTAAGAGAGTGGGAGAGAGAATGAGGGAGGGATAGAGAAGGGAAAAGTGAGATCGGGAAGGAGAAAGGGAGAGGTCGGGGGAGAGAGAGAGTAAGAGAGTGGGAGAGAGAAGGAGGGAGGGATGGAGAAGGGAAGAGTGAGATCAAAAAAGTGGGGGAGGGAGAGGTAGATAGAGGGAGGAAGGGATAGAGAGAGGGAGGGAAGGGAGAGAGAGGGAGAGGGATAGAGGGAGAGAGGTGGAGGGAGGGGGATAAAGAAAGACAGAAAGAGTGATGGAGTAAGGGAGAAAGAGGGGGAGAGGGGGAGATAAAGGGAGGGAGAGGGAAAGGGAGAGGGGAAAGAGGGAGTGAGGAAGAGAGAGGGAGATGGAGAAAGAGAGACAGAGGAAGAGAGGCATAAAGAGGAAGTGAGATTGAGAGGGAGAGAGATAGAGAGATAATGAGAGGGAGAGAGGGAGTGTGAGGGAAAAAAGGAAAGGGAGGGGAAGAGAAAAAGGTAGAGGGAGAGAGAGAAAAGAAGAAAGTATGAGAGAGAGGGAGAAAGAAAGGGAGAGAAAGTGAGAGAAAGGAGGAGAGAGAAGGAGAGACAAAGATAGGGAGAGAGGGAGAATGATTAAAGTAGATGAAGGGAGAGAGAGAGGGAGAGACAAAGATAGGGAGAGAGGGAGAATGATTAAACTAGATGAAGGGAGAGAGAGAGGGAGAGAGGCAAGTTAGGATGGAGAGAGATAGGGAGAGAGAAGAGAGAGGGCAAGAGGGAGAGAGAGAGGTAGAGGGAGAGGTGAGGGAGAGAGGGAGGGAGGGAAGGAGGAGAGGGAGAAGAAGAGAGGGAGTGAGTGAGGAAGAGAGAGGTAGGGAGGGAGGTAGAGAGGGAGCAAGCAAATGAGAGAGTGGGAGATAGAGAGAAGGAGAGAGGAAGAGGGAGATATTAGACGAGAGGGAGAGAGAGGGAAAGATAGAGTGAGAGCGAAAAGGAGAGAGAAAGGGAGAAAGAGAGGGAGAGAAATGAGGAGAGAGATGGGATGAGAGAGGGGGAGAGAGAGAAGAAGAGACAAAGGGAGGGAGAGTGAGGATAGAGAGAGGGGGAAAAAGATGAAGAAGAGGAGAATGGAGGGAGAGAAAGAGAAGAGGGAAAGAGAGAGGGAGAGAGGAAAAGAGGGATAGAGAGGGAGATAGAAAGAGAGGGATAGAGATAGGTAGGGAGGGAAAGAAAGAGAAAAAGGGAGAGAGAGATAGAGAGAGGAAGGGAGAAAGAGAGAGAGAGAGAGGGATAGAGAGGTAGGGAGAGGGAGAGAGATAAGAAATAAAGATGAAGTGAGAGGGAGTGAGGGAAAGGGAGAGAGGGAGTGAAGGAGAGAGAGAGAAAGAGAGAGAGTATGAAAGAGAGTGAAAGAGAGAGAGAGAGAAAGAGAGAGTATGAAAGAGAGTGAAGGAGAGAGAGAGAAAGAGAAAGTATGAAAGAGAGTGAAGGAGAGAGAGAGAAAGAGAGAAGTGTGGGGGAGGTAGCAAGCAAAGGGAGAGAAAGGGAGAGAGAGGGGTAAGGAGGAGAGGGAGAAAGAGTTTAAGAGGAAAAGTGAGCTAGAGAGGGCAAGAGAGAGAGATATATAAAAGGGAAGGGAGAAAGGGAAAGAAGGAGAGAGAAGGAGGGAGATATAGGGAGAGAGGGAGGAGAAAGAAAGAAAGATAAGGTGCGAGGGAGAGAGGTAAAGAGAAAGGAAGATAGGAAAGGAGATGGAGAGGGGGAGAGAGAGAGGGAGAGAGGGTGAAGAGAGGGAGAGAGAGGAAGAGGGGGGTGAGAGGGGGAGAAATAGAGAGGGAGAGAGTATAAGAGAGAAAGAGGGAGGAAAAAGGTGAGAGAGAGGATGAAAGGAAGAAAGAGAGAGGGAGAGAGTGGGAGAGGTAGAGAGAGAGGGAATGAAAGAGGGTTAAGGGAGAAAGAGAGCAAGAGCGAAAGAGCGGAGAGAAAGAAGTAGAAAGGGGGGAGAGAGAGGGAAAGAGGGAGAGAGAGAGTGAGGGAGGGGAGAGAGAGGGTAGAGAGACAAAGATGAAGAGAGGGGAAGAGAGAGGGAGAAAGAGAGGTACAGAGGGAGGGAGGAAGGGAGAGAGGGAAATACAGGGATAGAGGTAGAGAAAGGGAAAGAGAGAGAGGGAGAAAGAGGGAGCAAGGGATAAAGGTAGACAGAGAGAAGGAGAGGGAGAGATAGAGAGGGAAGTGATGGACTGAGGGAGTGGAGATAAAGAAGGAGAGGGAGAGGGAGAGGGAGAGAGTAAGAGTGAGAGAGGGGAGAGAGGGAGAGAGAGGGGGAGAGCGAGAGAGGGAGACGAAGAGGGAGAGGGAGAGAAAGGGATAGTGAGTGGGAGAGGGAGAGATGGAGTGAGGATGAGAGCAAGAGAGGGATCGAAGGAGTGAAGGAGAGGAAGGGAGACGGAGAGAGGGAGGGGCGAGAGAAAGAGGGGTAGAAGGAGAGAGGGTTGGAGAGGTAAAGTATGAGAGAGTGAGCGAGAGGGAGAGGGAGAGAGAGAGGAAGAGAGAAATAGAGAGAGAAGGAAGAGAGAGGGAAAGAGGGAGAGAGAGAAAGAGAGAGAGGGATGGAGGGAGGGAGAGAGAGGGAGAGAGAGAGAGAGAGAGAGAGAGTAAGGGAGGTGAAGGGAGTGAGTGAAAGTCGAAGAGGGGGAGAGAGAAAGGGAGTTAGGGAGTGAGAGTGAGGGAGAGGGTGAGAGTGAGAGGGGGTGAGACCGGGAGAGGGCAAGAGGGAGAGAGAGAGGGAGACCGAGAGGGAGGGAGAGAGAGGGTGATGGTGAGAGGGTGTGAGATAGGGAGAGGGGGAGAGAATAAAAGGGGGAGAGAGAGAGAATGAGAGAGAGAAGGAGATTGAGAGGGAGGGAGAGGGCGAGGGAGAGGTTGAGGAAGAAAGAGTGAGGGATAGAGAACAAAAAAGAAAGAGACAGGGGTAAAGAGGGGAAGTGAGAGAGAAAGGGAGAAAGAGAGAGGGAGAAGGGAGAAAGGGAGAGGGAGAATGGGAGAGAGAGGGAACAAGAGAGGGGGAGAGGGAGAAAGAGAGAAAGGGAGAGAGAGGAGAGGGAAAGAGGATGAGAGAAGGAGAAAGCGAAGAGAGAGGAGAGAATGGGAGAGAGTAAGGTGGAGAGAGAGAGAGGTTAAGAGAAAGAGAGAGGGAGAAGAAGAGATAGAGTTAGGGACGAAGAGGAAAAGTGGGAGGGAGAGAGAGGGAGGGAGGGAGTGAGTGAGGGATAGAGTGGGAGAGAGGGGGAGATGAAGGAGGAGAGAGAGAGGAAGTGGTGAGAGAGATAAAGAGGGAAAGTGATGGAGGGGGAGAAATAGGGGCGAGAAGGGAGGTGGAGAGGGATGGAGACAAGGAGAGAGAGACGTGGAGAAATAGAGAGGAGGAGAGAGATTAGGAATGAGAGAAAGAGAGAGAGAGGGAAAGAGAGGATGAGAGAGATAGCAAAGGGAGAGAGAGGAAGAGAGGGAGAGATAGTGGGAGAGAGAAATAAAGAGGGAGAGATAAAGGAAGGAGGAGGGAGAAAGGGAGAGATAGAGGGAGATTGAGATAGAAAGGGAGAGAGAGGAAGGAGAGGATGAGAGAGGGAGAGATAAGGATAGAGAGACGAGGGAAAGAGTATGGGGATAGATTGAGAGATAGAGGGAGATGGTGAAAGATGGAAAATGAGGGAGAGAGATAGAGAGTAGGAGAGATTAGGAGAGAGAAACAAAAAGGGAGATAAGAGGAGATAGGGTGAAAGATGAAGGGAGAAGGAGAGAGATGGAGAGAGGGAGGGAGAAAAAGAGGGAAAGAGTGGGTGATGAGAGATAGAGAAGGAGAGAAGGAGAGATAGGAGAGAGAGGGAAATGTAAAGAGAGAGAGAGAGAGGAAAGGGAGAGAGGATAGAGGTGAGGGGAGAGAGTGAGAGAGAGGGAAAGAAGCAGGGAGAGAGAATGGTAGAGATGAACAAAGAAAGAGAGGGAGGGAGAGGAAGGAGAAAGAGAGGGAGAGAGAGAAAGAGGTAGAGAGGAATAAAAGTGGGAGAGACGAACAGGGAAAGGGGGAGAGAGAGTTAAAGAGAGGGAGAGAGAAAGAGAGAGGGAGTGAGAGAGGGAGAGATAGGAAGAGATATAAGAGAGTAAGAGAGGGGGAGAGATAAGGAAGGAGAGAAAGATGGAGAGAGAGGGAGAAGGAAAAGAGGGAAGGGGAGGAGGAGAGAGGGTAAGGGAGAGAGGAAGGAAGATAGATATATGGAGAGAAAGAGAGAAAGAGTGACAGAGAGAGGAAGTGTGAGGGAGAGTGAGGGATGGAGATAAAGATGGACAAAGAGAGAGGGAAGGGGGAGAGATTGAGGAGTGAGGGAAAATGAGAGAGAAAAAGAGGGAGAGAGATAAAAGGGAGGAAGGGAAATAGGGAGAAGGAGAGAAGAAGAGGTAGAGAGAGAGGGTGAGAAAGAGGAAGAGGGAAAGGGAGAGAAGGAGGGAGGGAGGTAGAGATTGGGATAGAGAGGGAGAGAGGGAGTGAAAGAGGGAGAAAGAGAGGGAGAGAGAGAGGGAGGGAGAGAGGGAGGTAGAGATAGATGGAGTGGGAGAGATATGGAGAGAAGGGAGAGAGGGATGAAGAGAGTGGGAGAGAGTGGGAAAGAGTATGAGAGAGAGGTTGAGAAAAAGAGAGAGAAAGGATGAGAGAGATAGGGATAGAGAGGGAGAGAGGTACGAAGAGAGAGATAAAAAGGTAGAAAGAGGGAGAAGGAGAGAGAGAGAAAGAGAGGGAGAGGAGAGAAAGGGAGATGGAGATAGTAGGAAAGAGAGATGGAGAGAGAGGGGTTGAGAGAGGGAGAGAAAGGGAAAGAGTGAAGGAGAGAGATGGAGAGAGAGCGAGGGGAAGAGAGAGGGAGAGACATATATCGATAAGGAAAGGGAGAGAGATAGAAAGAAAGATTAGAGAAGAGGGGAAGGGAGAAAAGGGAGAGAGAAATAAAGGAGAGAGAGGAATGAGAGAGAAAGAGGAAGAGTAAGGATGAGGGAAGGGAGGAAGAGAGGGAGAGGGAGGGAGCGAAGGAGGGGATAAAGAGTGAAGGGATGGAGAGAGGATAATAGAGAGGGAGAAAGGAAATAGAAAGAGAGGTAGAAAGAGGGAGAGAAAGATGAAGGGACAAAGGAAGAAGGAGAGAGGGAGAGAGGGAAGGGTAGATGAAGAAAGTGAGAGAGGAGGGAGAGAGAGAGGAAGAGAGAGAGAGAGAAAGAACAAATGGTAGATAGTGCGAAAGGGAGGGGGAGGGATAGAGAGAGGGAGAGAGAGGGAGAGAGAGAAGGGAAAATGAGAGAGAAAAAAGAGATAGAGGGAGAGAGGCAGAGAGGTAGAGGGAGGGAGAAAGAGGGAGAGGGACGAAGAGAGGGAGTAGGAGAGGGGAGAGAGTCGGAGGGAGAGGGAGAGGGGGAAGAGAGGGATAGAGGGAGAAGAAGAGAGAGAGATAAAGTGAGGGAGAGGGTGGGAAGAGATAAAGAGGGAGAGGGAGAGAGAGATTAGGTGAGAGATGGAGAGAGAGAGAGAGAGTATGGAAAAGAAAGAGGAGGAGGAGAGAGAGGGAGAGGGAGAGAGAGAGCAAGATGAAGGGAGAAAGAGAGGGAGAAGAAGATAGGGAGAGAGAGAAAGAGAGAGGGAAAGAGAGAGAAAGGGAAGGAGAGGGAGGGAGGGAGTAAGAGAGAGGGAGAGGTAGAGAAAGGGAGAGGGAGAAAAGGGAGGAAGGAAAGAAGTTAGGGAGAGAGGGAGAGAGGGGAAGCGAGGGAGATTAGAGGAGAGGGGGAGTGACGGAGATGAGGAGTAAAAATACGAGGGAGAGAAATCAAGAGAAAGATAAGGATAGGAAATGGGAAAGGGAGAAAGAGGGAGAGGGAGGGAGAGAGAAGGGATAGAGGGAGATAGAGAGAGGGCAAAAAGAGTGAGAGAGATAGAGAGGGAGAGAGGAAGGGAGATAGAGAGAGGGCAAAAAGAGTGAGAGAGATAGAGAGGGAGGGAGGAAGGGAGAGAGGGAGGGAAAGAGGGAGAGTGAAGGGGATAAAGGGAGATAGAGAGGGGGCAAAGAGAGTGAGATAGATAGAGAGGGAGGGAGAGAGAGAGGGAGAGAGGGATTTGGGGAGAGAGAGAGGGAGAGGAAAATATTAGTGTAGGTGCCCAAGATCTAACCATGTTTGGATAAGCTTGAGTTAATGTATTATTACATCATTTATTTTAATAATAATAAACAAGTCATTATATTAATTCTTATGTTGATAAATTCAGTAAAATTAGATAGAAGTTCTTATGATATGCATTTGTAATAGTGATTGATCAAAAAATGTGAGACAAAGACTAATACATAAAAATTGTATTATTAAATATCCCAAGTCATAGCATTGTCAAGAATGGACATTGACTATATGCGGATAGACTTGTGAGTGCTATGCTCATGCTATATGATAGGAGTTGGAGATCTCATACCTATTGGCATGGAGATGCCAAAATAACCACTTAGGTGATTTATGTTAGAGAACATATCACCGGACTAGACTTTCCATGAGAGCCCATTTGGTTTTAGTCTATGAGAATCTCATACGAGATGGGTACAAATGGTCCTTACACTTTAGGTCATCATGGTTGTCTCATTAGAGGATTTATGCACTTTAACACTCATTTTGATTGACCTATTAAAAGGTTATATGTGAGCTATTCGTTGGATGCACTAGGAATCTAATGGAGGTAGGTGTATGACTAAGATAGGACATATCATTCCTTACATACTAAAGGAGTTATCACATTGCACTTCAATAAATGTCTCGCTCGAGAAATTTGTGACCACAGTAGAAGTACACCAATAGAGCATAGTTGGTTTATTCTAAGAGCTAAGACATTAGAGAATTGAAGAAAACTTGTGTGATCATAATCAAACAAGGCTTATAACCAAGTACGAGATCACACTATGATAAGTTGACATGAGGACTGAATTATATGGTAACCATGCTTTTGAAAGGTAATAAAGGATTAATCAATCCTTCTAGAGAATTGGGTAATCATGATAACTTACTAAAGGTCAATCTTGATTTATGTATCAAGAGATAAAAGAAGAGTCTTTTGTTCTTGATACATTGCCAACATATCTAGGAGCCTATCGAGTCACATGCATAAGTTTAAGTATTCACATTATAAATGAGAAGTAAAGATATTGAAAAAAGTTTTCAATTATAAAAGTTTCCTATTTTAGAAAGAGTTTCCAAAACGGAAAGTTTCCTTAAATAGGAAGTTTCTTAAGATGAAAAGTTTTCTTAATTAGAAAGTTTTCTAAACGAAAATGAGTTTCCTAATTTATGTTAAATGGTATTTTAGAAAATTGCTTCCTAATGTGGACTCGCCTAAAATAATTTAAGATTGTTTATTTGGATAGTCCAAATAAATTAATTGAGCTAGAATGGTTTTGGCCCATTACGGTTAGTTAAAAGCCTTAATATATTTTGGTGGGAGGATAAACATCAACCTTATTAGATAAGGAAGAATGTTTTAAAGATAATGATCAAAATTCCACATGTAAAATAATTTCTCATCCTTGGAGGATAAGGAAGCAACAACCTAGAGTCCTTAAGGGGACTCAATGTCGCCCCTCTCCTTGTCCTTGAAGGATAAGGAAACTCTCATATAAATGTATAGAGGAGAGAGAGAGGTGTGGCAAAATAAGGAAAAAGGAGAAAAAGGAAATTTGGCTAGCTATAAAAATCATTAGGGCACACGACAAAGAGAAAAAAAAAGAGAAAAATAGTTTTCTTCAAAACCCTAGTGCACCACACTCTTTTCTTCTCTTTTAAGGTTGTTGTAAAATTGATCAAAAGAGATTTCTATAGAAAATGCTACAAAAATTAGAAAAGATGGAGCTAGCACCCTATCGATTTTGAGTGCTTCTTTATGGATACTTGGATTGCATGGATCATCAATATAGGTCGAACACTTGGATGGTTTTTCCGATAAAAGAATTTAGATCTATGCTACAAGAGGTAATTTTTTAGTCATTACTTTAAATTCAAGCATGTATGGTTAGTAGATTCAACGGCTTGATCTTGGGCCCTTAGATGGAGGAAAATTTTAGTTTATTTTGCACCTCCATAGGAAAGAGGGTCGGGGAAAGATAAAGAGAGAGATTAGGAGAAAGGGAGAGAGAAAAAGAGGGAGAGAGAGAGGTTGAGAGTGGGAGAGAGGGAGTGAGAGGGAGAGGGAGGGAGGGGAAGAGAGTGAGAGGGAGAAAGAAAAAGGGATAGAGGGGGATAGAGAGAGAGAGGGGGAGGGAGAGAGGGAGAGAGAGAGGAAGAAGGATGTAGAGAGGAAGGGAGAGCAAGGGGGGATAATGGGAGAGAAAGGGAGAGGGAGAGAGAGGAATGAAGGGAGGGTGAGAGTAAGGAGGAGAGGGAGAGAGGGAGAGAAGAGGGAGAGAAGAGGGAGAGGAAGAGGGAGAGGGAGAGGGAGAGGGAGAGAGAGGAATGAAAGGAGGGTGAGAGTGAGGAGGAGAGGGAGAAAGGGAGAGAAGAGGGAGAGGAAGAGGAAGAGGGAGAGGGAGAGGGAGAGGGAGAGGGAAAGGGGTGGGAGTGATAGAGAAAGAGGGAGAGATAGGGAGAGAGGGAAGAGGGAGAGAGAGAAAGTTAGAGGAAAAATGGGAGAGAGAGGAAAGGAGAAAAAGGGGAGAGAGAGGGAAAGAGGGAGAAAGAGAATGGGAAGAGAGGAGGAAGAGTGAGAGATGGGAAGGGAGAGGGAGTGAAGGGAGAGAGAAGGAGAGAGAGTGAGAGAAGGAGAGAGAAAGGGAGAGGGAGAGGGGGAGGGAGAGAGATGGTGAGGGAGAGAAGGAGAAAGGGAAGAGAGAGGGAGTGAGGGGAAAGAGAGGGGAGAGTGTGTGAGAAAGGGTGAGGGAAACGGAGAGAGGGAGTGAGAAAGGGAGAAGTAAAGGGAGAGAAAAAATAAGGAGATGAAGGGAGAGAAGGAAAAAATGAGAGGAAGGGAGAGAGAGTGAGAGAGAGGGGGATGGGGAGAGAGAGATCGAGATGAAGAATGGGAGAGAGGGAGGGTGAGAGAGGGGGAGAAAAAGAGAGATAAGGATAAAGAGGGAGAGAGAGGGACATAGATTAAGAGGGAGCATAGGAGAAAGGGTGTGAGCAAGAGAGAGAAAAATGGGGGTTGGAAAGTGAGAGAATGAGAAGGAGGAAAAGAGTGTGAGTGAGAGGGTGAGAGAAAGAGGGAGAGAGGGGGAGAAGGGGAAGCAAGAAGAGGGCGAAAGAGGGCGAGAGGGAAAGGGAAAGGGGAATAGAGAAGGGAGAGAGAGGGGTGGGAGAGAGGGTGAGAGAAGGAGAGATAGAGAAAGAATGTGAGTGAGAGAGGGGGAAAAGAAGTAGGATAGGGAAGGAGACAGGGGTAGAGAGGGATAATATGGGAGGGAGAGAGAGAGAGAGAGAAAGATGAAGAGAGGGAGAGGGAGTGGGATAAGTAAGAGGGAAATAAGGAGATAGAGGAGAGGGGGAGGAAGAGAGAGAAAGAGAGAGAGAGAGGGAGAGAGAAAGGGAAAGGAAGATAGAGAAGGAGGAAGGACAAAGAGACATGCAAACAGGGAAAGAGAGAGTAAGGGAGAGAAAGACAGATAGAGAGATAGGGAGAGGGAGAGAGATGGGGAGGTGGACGAAGGAAAGAGATAGAGATAGGAAGGGAGAGAGAGAGAAAGGGAAGAGAGAAGGGAGGGGAGAGAAAGAAGGGGAGAGAGAGCAAGAGTAAGAGAGAGAGAGAGAGAGAGGGAGATGGAGGGAGAAAGAGGGAGAGGAAGGGAGAGAGAGTGAGAGATAAGGAGAGGTGAGAAGAGAGGGAGAGTGAGAGAGGGAGGGAGAGAGGGAGGGAATAAGAGGGAGAATGGGAGAGAGAGGAAAGGAGAGAGAGGGAGAAGGTGAGAGAGGAAGAGCATGAGAGAGGGGAGAGAGGAAGAGATGAAGATTGAGAGGGAGAATGAGAGAAAGGGTAAGAGCAAGAGAGAGAGAAATCAAGGTTTAGAAAGAGAGAGGATGAGAGGGGAGAGAGAGAGAGAAAGACGACGAGAGAGGGAGAAGGGAGGCTGGAACAACGTGAGAGAGGGAGAGAAGGCAAGGGAGATGGGAGGGAAAGTGGTTGGGAGAAAGTGAGAGAGAGGGAGAGGGGCGAGAGAGAAAAAGAAGGTGAGAGAGAGAGAGGGAAAGAGATAAAGCAGGAGAAGGGGAGAGAGAAGTGGGAATGTTGTAGGGAGAGAGGCATAGAGAGAGGGAGAGGAGTTAGAGAAGTAAGAGGAAAGAGGGAGAGAGAGGGAAAGGAAGGAAGGGTGAGAGAGAAGAAGAGCGAGAGAGGAATAAATAGGAAGATAGAGAGAGGGATTAGGAGAGAAAGATGAAGGAAGATAGAGAGAGGGATTAGGAGAGAAAGATGGAGGGAGAGGGTGTGGGAGATTGAGAGAGGGAAAGAAGGAGATAGGGATAGGGAGGGATGAAGAGAGATGAAGAGGGAGAGAGGGAGAGAAGGGGTGAGAGAGGGAAAGAGGGGGAGAGATGGAAGGGAAGAGAAAGAATGGGTGGGAGGTGAAGAGGGAGAGAGAGATAGAGAGATAAAGGGAGAATGGAAGGGAGGGAGATGGGAGAGGGAGAGAGTAGGAGAGATGGTGTTTGGAAAAGAGAGGGAGAGGAAGAGAGAGAGAGGGGGAGATAGAGGAAGAGTTAGAGGGAGGGAGGGAGAATTATGAAAGGAGAAAGATGGAGGGAGGAGGAGAGAGATTAAAGGAGAGAGAGAGAGAGATGGAAAGAGGGAGAGAGAAGGAGGGAGAGGGCGATGAGATTGAAGGAGGGAGAGAGAGAGACGAAATGAGGAAGGAGAGAGGAAGAGAGATAAGGAGAGAGAGATTGAGAGGGGGAGAGAGATAGAGCGAGAGGGAGAGGGAGAGGGAGAAGGTTAGAGAGGGAAAGGGAGACAGATGGGGAGAGAGGTTAGAGAGGGAAGATATAGAGAGAAGTAGAAAAGAAGAGAGAGAGGGAGAAAGGAAATGAAGGAGAGTGGGATAGAGGGAGAGAGAGGGGGATATAAGGAGGGAGAGGGCGAGAAGGAGAGGGAGAGGGAGAAAGAGAGGTAAAGCAAGAGAGAGAAGGGGATAAGAGAGAGGGAAGAGATGGAGAGAGATAGAGAGTGGGAGAGGGAGAGAGAGGGAGGGAAGTAGAGAAAGAGAGGGAGATAGAAAGAAAGAGTGGGAGAGAGTGAGAGAGGGATAGAAAGAGGGAGAGAGGGTGAGGGTGAAGGGAGAGAGGGAGAAAGAGGGAGTAAGAGGGAGTGAGAGAGAAGGGAGAGAGAGGTAGAGGAAGAGAGGGAGAGGGAGAGAGGGAGACGGATGGCGTGAAATAGGAAGGGAGTAAGAAAGGGGAGAAGGTGGGAGAGCAGAGAGAGAGGGAGGGAGAGAGCAGGAGAGAGAGGGAGGGAGAGAGGAGGTGAGAGGGACATAAAGAGAAGGGGAGCGACAAGGAGAGGGAGAGAGATAGATGAGGAGAGAGAGGGAGAGAGAGGAAGAGGGATAGGGATAAAGAGAGTGAGAGTGAGAAGGAGAGAGTAGGAGGGGGATAGGGAGAGAGAGAGAGAATGAGAGAGAGAAGATGGGGAGAAAAGAAGGGAGAGGGAGGGAAAGAGAAGAAGGGAAGGAGTGATAAAGAAGAGGGAGGGATAAAAATAGGGAAGAGAGAAGGAAAAAAGAGAGATGCAAGATTGATCGAGAGAGGGAGGGAGAGGCTCGAGATAGGTATGTAGAGAGACAGGGATATACAAGAAAGTGGATAGAAAAATGGTTAAAAGAGGGGAGAGAGATAGATAGGAGGAGAGTAAGTGTGAGTGAGGGAAAGGGAGAGGGAGAGAGAGATGGAGGGAGAGAGAGATGGAGGGAGAGAGAGAACGAGGATGAGGGAAAGGGAGAGGGAGGAAAAGAGATAGTGAGAGAGAAGAGAGGGTGGGAGAGAGAATTAGAGGGATAAAGAGAGAGGAAGAGAGAGAGAGAGAGTTAGAGGATGAGATTAAAAGGGAGAAAGAGAAGGAGCGAGAGGGAAGAGGAGAGAGAGCAAGAGGGAGGGGAGAGAGAGGGAGAGATCGATAGGACGAGAGTGAGAGAGAGAAAGGGTGAGAGACAGAGGGAGAGAGGGGGATATAGAGAGGGAAGGAGAGAGAGGGAAAGAGAGAGTGAGAGTGGGAGAGAGTGGAAGGGATGAAGACAAAGGAAAGAGAGAGAGGGAGAGAGTGGGAGGGAGCAACATGATATAGAGAGATTTAGAGAGAGAGAAAGAAATGGAAGGAGAGAGAGGGATGGAGAAAGAAAGAAAGACAAGGAAAGGGACAAAGAGGGAGAAAGTAAGAGAGGGAGGGAGGGAGGGAGGGAGTGGGAGAGAGATAGAGGGGGAGAGAGAAAGAGGGAGTAGGAGAAAGAGAGAGACGGAACGGGAGAGGGAGGGATGGAAGGATGAGGGAAAGGGTATGGGAGAGGATGGCTGGAATAATGGGAGAGAGAGGGTAATGGTGGAAGGAAGAGAGGGAGAGAGATGTAGGGAGATAGAGAGAGGTAGAGAGGGAGAGGGGGAAGGGTGAGGGAGTGAGTTAGGGATAGAGAGAGAAGGGAGAGAGAGAGAGAGGGAGGGAGAGAGAGGGGAAGAGGGAGAGAGGAAAGAGGGAGAGAGATATAGAGAGAGGGAGAGGGAGAGAGAGGGAGGGTGGTAGAGAGAGGCAAATGGACATAGAAAGGGAATGAAAGAGAGAGGAAGGGAGATAGGAGAGAAGAAGAGAGGGAAGGAGAAAGAAGGATAAAGGGAGAGAGGGAGAGGGAGATTGGGCGAGAACGAGGGAGAGATAGGGATGGAGGGAGGGAGAGAGGGGAAGGGAGAGAAAGGGATGAATGGATCGAGAGATTGTGATATGGAGAGAGATGAAAATAGAGGGGGAGAGAAAAGGAGAAAGGGAGAGGGAAAGATAGATAGAGAGGTAGGTGAGAAAAGAAGATAGATAATGAGCGAGACAGAGGGGGAGAGAGATCGAGTGAGTGATTAGAGAGAGTGGGAGAGAGAGAATTAGAGGGAGAGAGAGAGTAAGAGAGAGAGTAAGAGGGAGAGAGAGAAGGAGTGAGAGGGAGGGGAAGAGAGTGCAAGAGAGAGGGAGAGAAAGGGAGAGATTGGTAGGGCGAGAGTGAGAGAGAGAGGGAAAGAGAGGGGGCTTATAGAGAGGGTGGGAGAGAGAGGGGGAGAAAGAGTGAGAGTGGGAGAGAGTTGGAGGGATGAAGACCAAGGAGGGAGAGAGAGGGAGAGAGTAAGAGGGAGAGATAGATACGAAGAGAGTAAGAGAGAGAGAAATAAAAGAAGAGAGAGGGATGGAAAGAGAAAGAAAGATAGGGAGAGGGATAGAAAGGGAGAGAGTAAGAGAGGGAAGGAGGGAGTGGATAGAGATAGAGGGGAAGAAAGAGGCAGAGGGAGAGGGAGAGGGAGAAAAGGAGAAAGGGAGCAAAAAGGAGAGGGGTGTAGGAGAGGATGGGTGGGATAATGAGAAAGAGGGAGACTGGGGGATAGAGTGAGGATAAGTGGAGAGAGGGAGAGAGGGAGATGAAGGGACCGAGAGATCGGGAGACAGAGAGAGATAAAAAGAGAGAGGGAGAGAGAGAGAGGAAGGGAGAGAGAATGATAGGTAGAGAGGGAGGTGAGAAAAGAAGAGAGATAGTGGGAGATAGAAAGGGGGAGATATAACGAGTGAGAGATCGAGAGAGGAAGAGGGAGAGAGAAAAGGGAGTGGGAGGGAGAAAGATAGATGAGGGGGAGTGAGAGAGAGAGGGAGGGGAAGAGAGATTGAGAGTGAGAAAGAGAGAGACATAGAGATGGAGAGAGGGAGGGGAAGAGAGATTGAGAGTGAGAAAGAGAGAGACATAAAGATGGAGAGAGGGAAGAAATAGAGAGAAGTGGATAGAAAAGGGGAGAGGGACGTAGAAGGTAGGAGAGAGAGTTAGAGCAAGGGAGAGGGAGAGAGAGAGAGGTCGAGAGGGAGAGGGAGAGGGAGAGAGGAAGATAGAATGAGAGAAAGGGAGGGAGAGAGAGAAAGATAGAGAGAGGAGAGGGAGATAGAGAAAGAAAGGGTGAGAGTGGGAACGAGAGGGAGGGAATGGGAGAGAGAGGAATAGAGGTAGAGGGAGGGATATAGGGGAATGGAGAGAGAGTAGGAGGGGGACAAAAAGGAGGGAGGTGGAGGGAGAGAGAAGGAGATAGAGAGGGGGAGGGAGGGAAAGAGGGAGAGAGAGGGAGGGGGAGAAAAGGAGAGAGGGGAGGAAGGAGAGAGGGAGTGAGGGAGGGAAAGATAGGGAAAGAGAGAGATGGAGGGAGGGAGAGAGACCGAGGAGGAGGCGAGAGAGGGAGTCGAGTGAGAGAGTTAGAAAGAGGGAGAAAGGTGGGAGGAAGAGAAGCAAAGCAAGTGAGACAGAGGGAGAGAGAGAAGGAAAGATGTATAGATAATGAGAGAGTTAGAGAGAGAGAGAGGTAGAAAGAGGGAGAGGGATAGGGGAAGAGAGATAGAGAGAAGTGGAGAGCAAGAAGGCATGAGGTTGAAAAAGTGAAAAGGAGAGTAAGTGAGAGAAAGAGAGGGAGAGATAGGGAAAGATAAAGAGAGGGAGAGATAGGGAAAGATAAAATGAAGGGAGAGTGTCGGAGAGAAAGTGGAAAGGGGGAAATAGAGAGAGAAAGAGAGATAGTGAGAGTGAGAGAGCAAACATGTGGGAGAGTGAGGGAGAGAGATAGAGCAAAAAGGGAGAGAGAGGGAGAGATGGAAAGAGGGAGAGAAAAGAAGAAAGAAGAAGATAGAGAGATAGAGAGAGCAAGAGATCGAAGAGCGGGAAAGAGGGAGAGAAAGAGAGAGGAAGAGAGTGGGAGATGGGGAGATAAAAAAGAGAGAGATAGATACAAAGAGGGAGGGAGAGATAAAAAGAGAGAGAGAGAGAGAAGGGAGAGAGACAAAGAAAGGGAGAGAGAGAGAGAAGGGAGAGAGAGGGAGAGAGGAAGAGAGAAAGAGAATGATATAGGGGGAGAGAGAGTGAGAGAGGTGTTAGAGGATAGAGAGAGGGAGAGAAATGGAAAGAGTGACAGGGATCGAGAAAGAGAGAGAAATAGAGAGAGAGAGAGAGAGTAAGAAAGCTAAAGAGATGGGAGATAGAGGGGAGATAGAGGCGGAGAGGGAGTGAGGAACAAGTGAGATGGAGAGGGAGAGCGAGGGAAAGAGAGGGGAGAGAGAGAAGGAGAGAGAGGGAGAGGAAGGTAAGGAGGGAGATCAAGAGATGGGGAAAGGAGTGGGATAGAGAAAAGGAGAGAGGGAGAGGGATGGAGGGAGGGAGAGGGAGGTAAGGAGGGAGAGAGAAGAAGAGATGGGTAGAGAGAGGGAGAAGGAGAGAGAGAGAGATGGAAGGAGAGCAAGAGATAGGGGAAAGAGTGGGAGAGTGAGAGAGGGAAAGAGGGAGAGAGAAAGAGAGTGAGGGAGAAAGAGTAGGGAGAGAGGGAGAGAAAGAGGGAGGAATATAGAGAAAGAAAAGAGAGAAGAAAGGAAGGAGCGAGGTAGAGAGAGGAAGTGGGAAAGAGAGAGAGAGAAAGAGAGAGGGAGAGACAAAAGGAGAGAGGGGGAGAGAGAGGTAGATAGAGGGAAAAAGGGTGACAAAGAGAAGGGGGAAAGAAGAAAAGAGAGGAGGGTGAGAAAGAGAGCGAGGGAGAGAGGGAGAGAGACGAAGAGATATAGGGAGACTAGAAGAGAGAGAGAGAGGAAGGGAGAGAAGGAGAAAGGGGATGAGAGAGAGATCATGTAGGAGAGAGGGAGAGAGAGGGAGGAAGAGAGAGAGAGAGAGAAAAGAGGGAGAAGGAGGGGAGATAGAGAAGGAGAGATGAGGAGCAAGAAATATGAGAAAAGAAAAGGTTAGAGAGGAAGATATAGGGAAAATGAGTGACAGAGAGAGGGAGAGAGAAAAGGAAAAAGAGAGAGGGAGTGATAGATGGAAAGTGAGAGTAGGAAAGAGAGAGAATAGGAGAAAGAGGAAGAGAGGGAGAGGGAGAGAGAGGAAGATCGAGCAAAAAAGAGAGAGGGAGAGAGGAAGAGGGAGAAAGAGGGTGAGAGAGTGAGCAAAAAGAGGGAGTGAGAGCGAGAGTGAGGGAGAGTGAGTGAGAGGTAGAGAGAGATGGAGAGGGAGAGAAGGAGAGGGGAGTGAGAGGGAGAGAAGGGGAGAGGTGGACTAGGGAAATGGGAGAGAGGGAGTAGGGTATGAGAGGAGAGAGTGGGAGAGAAAGAGAATGTAAGGGAGGGAATGGGTGAGAGAGGGAGAGAGGGAGAGAGGGGAGGTAGAGAGGGAGATGGAGGGATGCATGGAGGGAGACAGGAGAGAGAAAAAGAGAGGGAAATTGAGTGAGGGTGAAAAGAGTGGGAGAGAGTGTTAGTGTTGATTCCCAAGATTCAACCATGTTTGGATGAGCTTATGTTAATATGTTATTGCACCATTTATTTTAATAATAATAAAGAAGTCATCCTATTAATTCTTATGTTTACATGTTGATAAATTCAAGTAGAATTAGATAGAATTCCTTATGATATATATTTCAAATGGTGATTGATCAAAATATGTGAGACAAACACTAATGCACATAAATGATATCATTAAATGTCCCAACTCGTACCATCATCAAGAATGGACATTGATAATATACGGATAGACTTATGAGTGCTATGCTCATGCTATATGATAGTAGTAAGAGATCTCACACCTATTGCCATGATGATACCAAAGCAAGCACTCGTGTGATTTATGTTAAAGAACATGTCACTAGATTTGACTCGTCATGAGAACTCATTTGGTTTAAGTCTATGGGAATCTCATACGAGATGGGTACAAATGGTCCTTAGACTTGAATTCATCACGATTATCTCGTTGGAGGACTTATGTGCTTTGACACTCGTTTCGATGGACTCGTTAATGGGTCGTACGTGGGTGATTTGTTAAGTGCACTAGGAATCCAATGGAGATAGGTGTATGGCTAAGATAGGACATGTCATTCCTTGTATGCTAAAGGAGTTATTACATTGCACTTGATAAATGTCTCGCTCAAGAAATCTATGGCCATAATAGGAGTACATTAATAAAGTGTAGTTGGTTTACTCTAAGAGCTAAGACATTTGGAAATTGAAGAAAACTTGTGTGATCATAATCAAACAAGACTAATAAACAAGTTTGAGATCACATTGTGATAAGTTGACATGAGGGCTGAATTGTATGGTAACCATGGTCGTGAAAGGTAATAATGGATTAACTAATCCTCCTAGAGAATTAGGTAGTCATGATGCCTTGCTAAAGGCCAATCTTTATTTATGTGACAAGAGATGAAAGAGGAGTCTTTTATTCTTGATACATCGCCAACATATCTAGGAGCCTATTGAGTCACATGCATAAGTTCAAGTATTCACATTACAAATGAGAAGGAAAGATATTGGAAAAGTTTTCAATTATGAAAGTTTCCTATTTTGAAAAGAGTTTCCTAAAAATGAAAAGTTTCTTAAAATGGAAAATGGAAAGTTTCCTAAAATGGAAAGTGGAAAGTTTCCTATTTTAGAAATGGTTTCCTAATTTGGAAGTTAGTTTCAAATTTGGAAATAAAGAATCTAAAGCCAAAGGAGTTTCCTAATTTAGGTTAAAAGGTATTTTGGGAAATTATTGCCTAATGTGGACCTTGCCAAAATAATCTAAGAATATTTATTTAGATAGTCCAAATAAATTAATTAGGCTAAAATAGTTTTGGCCCATTAGGTTTAATCAAAAGCCTTAAGATAATTTTGGTGGGAGGATAAACATCAACCTTATTGGCTAAGGATCCAATAACCTAGAGTCCTAATTAGGGACTTAGGCCGCCCTTTCATTGTCCTTAGAGGACAAGGAAACTCTCCCCCTATAAAAAGGAGGAGAGGTGAACAAAAAGGAAAGGAGTGAATACATTGAGATTCGGCCAAGCTAGAAAAAACATATAGTAAAATTTGGCCAACCCTAATACCAAGCTAGGGCACACAACCAAGAGAGAAGAAGAGAGAAAATAGTTTTCTCCTAAACCCTAGCAAGCCATACTCTTTCCTCCTTGAATAAGGTTATTGCAAAGTTACCCGGGATTTATTTCTAGTGGAAAAACTTAATCGTAAAAGGTGGAGCTAGCACTCCATCAATTTTTAGTGCTTCTTTGTGGATATTTGGGCTGCATTGATCATCAATAGTAGGCTGGACACTTAGGTGCCTAATCAAAGAAAAGGAATTTAGATTTGTGCTACAAAAGGTAATCCTTTACTTTTATCTTATTATTCATGTATGTATGATTAGTTGATTCAACGGCATGATCTTGGGCCTTTAGATGGAGGAAAATTTTTATTTATTTCATACCTCTATAGGATGTATGATCCTTCGGAGAGATGACCTAGAGAGAGTGAGAGAAAGAAGGAGAGAGAGAGAAAGAGAGAGAAGTGGAGAGAGAGGGAGAAAGGGGGGAGAGAGGAGGAGGGAGGGGGAAGAGAGGGGGAGAGAAAAAGAGAGAGAGGGAGGTGGAAAGAAAGAGGGTCAAAGGGAGAAGGAGAGATGAAAAAGAGAGTGGGAGGGAGAGAAGGGAGAGAGAAATGGGGAGAAAATAGGTGAGAGAGGATGAGAGATCGGGTGGGAGAGAGAAATGGAGATGGGGTGAGAGAGGAAGAGAGATTGGGTAGAGAGAAAGTGAGAGAGGTAGAGAAAGTAGGAGAGGGAGAGAAAGAGTGGAAGGGAAAAAGATGGGTTAAAGGAGGGGTTAGATAGGGAGAGAGGGAGAAAGAAAGAGAGAGGAGAGAGGAGAGAGAGGGATAGATGGAGGGGAAGAGAGATGGGCTAAGGGAGGGGAGTAAGATAGGGAGAGAGGGAGAGAGAAGGAGAGAGGAAGAGGGAGGGAGATTGAGAGAGCAAGAAATGGAGAGAGACAAAGAGAGAGTGAGAGAGAGAGAAAAAGAGAGAGGGAGAGAGGGGAGAGAGAGATAGAGAGAGAGGTAGGGAGGGAAAGAGGGAGAGAGGGAGGGAAGGGATAGATGATAGAGAGAGGGAGAGGGAGCGAGAAAGGGAGCGAGAGAGAGG